>OY720314.1:15846429-16446429 GCA_963082785.1 Philonthus spinipes | reverse complement strand
GTAAAATATGATTTTTCCCGTAAAACCCTAATTTAACCCTTTCATCCGGTTCGAAGGACCAAGTCTTTGTAGCGTTAAATATGCCCGGAGATGTCAGTGGACTGCATTTGTGGGGCCCTTAAAAGGGGGAATATCTCCGGCACGAGGGTGGCGAATACGAGCACTGTTCACGGGGAGGAAGTTTATGGTTGAAAGGCACTATCCTTGGTTATCCTGCTGTTCTGGAAGGCTAGAAATCCCTCGCAGGCGGGACTTTAACTTCTTCCTCATGGACGTACACGTACGAAAATATTAGGTTGTCCGGAAAGAAATGCAGGTTTTCAAACCTTAACTTTAAACGAACATAACTCTGTTCAGAATAAACTTTATTAATCGAAATAACAACCATTAGAATCAACACAATTTTGCCAACGAGAAACAAGTTTATTTATGCCGGTAACGTAGAAATCCGGAGTTCTGGAGGCGATGAATTCGGCGAAAGCATTTTTGGCGTCTTCTTGATTTTTGAATCATTTCTCCTGCAGGAAGTTGTCCAGATGCTTAAAAAAGTGATAATCGGTGGGCGAAAGGTCCGGCGAGTATGGTGGATGAGGCAGAGTCTCGTAGCCTAATGCGTTCAGCTTTTGGAGGGTCGGTTGTGCGACGTGCGGACGGGCGTTGTCGTGAAGTAGAATTGGTCCCTTCATATTGACCAATCTCGGACAGATACGTCGGAGCTTCTGGTGCATTTCGTCGATTTCGTGGCAGTACTTCTCTGCCTGAATTGTTTCGCCTGGATTCAGGAAGCTATGATGGATGAGACCGGCTGCAGACCACCAAACAGTCACCATAACCTTTTTTTGGTGGAGATTCGGCTTCGGAAAGTGTTGAGGAGCCTCATCACGGTCCAACCACACAGCCGAACGTCGACGATTGTCGTAGAGAATCCACTTCTCATCGCACGTCACGATTCGATCAAGAAACGGTTCGTTTTTGTTGCGCTGAAGCAGAGTCGATGACACCTCAAAACGACGATTTTTTTGATTGTCGTTCAATTCGTGAGGCACCCATTTATCGAGCTTCTTCGACTTCCCAATTCGTTTTAAGTGGTCGGAAATGGTTGTCTTGCTTACGCCAAGTTCCTTTGCGAGCTCTCGAACAGTTGTCCGCGGATTTGCTTCCACCAGCACCTTCAATTGGTCGTTGTCAATAGTCAATGGACGGCTACCATGGGGCTCATCCTCCAGGCTAGTATTGCCAGAGCGAAACTTTTGATCACAGATTACTCTATAGATCGTCCACTCAATGTTAAATTTTGGTCCCGGATTTTTACGTTAGTTTCACCCCATAACACCAGAGGCGCTGTTGTCGATGGCCAGCGGGACGGGGGGAGAGAGGGTTTTTGGCGGGTATATTCCCACATTTAAATTTAATATAATAATAATAATAATAAAAGGTTATATAAATGAAACCATTAACAAATTTATTTTAAAAACAAATGATTTATTTCTATCATTAGTTAACGATAATTAAATATATAAACATTAAAAATGTTTAAAAATATAAATAAACAGAAAATATCAAATTAAGCGTTAATATATATTATATGAAATAATTCAAATATTAATTGTAATTAAAATTCGAATTATTTCATTCAACAATTAATATAAAATATATATATATATATAATATGATAACAGAACTTTTAAATATATTATAATAACAATTTTATAAAAATATGTGAATTGTGAGTTATGACAAAAACATATTTTGAAATATTGTATTTTATTAACCCTTTAACTAAATCTAATAATATGCTACTGCACAGAATGTGCATGGTCGGAGTTTCAGTATAAATAGCAGACTAAAATATATTTACAAATTAAAATAAAACTCAGAGGGTTAATTAAAATAAAACAAACGTACTAACTATCTTAAACTAACTTATACTATTGGAAGATACTGTAAAACAACATGAGTATTGATAACATAACTAATTCATAAATTAATTTATGATGAATAAATCTTTAATTTTGGATTACATATACATTATTGTAAATAATTTTCATGTCTAGTAAATTAACCATATGTTATTTGTGTAAAGATTTTTTTTCAAATATTTTTAACTAAACAATTTTTAACATTTTCTTTCTAGCAATGGCTGAAATACGTAATTTATGTTTTTTATATTTACGCAGAGCCTCAATTTTGATGACATCATTGATTTTTATATGTTCCTTTCCATTTAAAATCTTATTTACATTTTGTATCCACATATGTAAATAAAATGGAATCATATAGTTATCAATGATATCAATCAAGTTGTGCTCCGAGCAGGTAAAAGAACTATTGATATTTAAAGTGTTGATTTTTAATTTTAAATATGGAACAATATTACTATAAGTACAAATTTTGGAAATATAAAAGTTAAGAATTTGAAATGATTTAGAAATGTAAGAAAAAAAATGTGTGTGTGGTTTCAATAAAGACTGTCTATTATAATTTCTGCATAAAATATATGAATGAAAAGGCTCATTCTCTTTAGTAATTAATTGACTTTTACATAAATTACAGCCCTGCACTTTCTTCAATACATGCTTCCCCAAATATCCTGCTATATAAGCATTTGTATTATCTCGTAAAAAATTATACGAGTTTTTAAATGCAAATGTGTCAGGTATATTTGGGGGTGAACATGTAGGTGGAGAAGAAATGTTGTTACTTAAAAATATTTGTAAAACATTGAGTGCCGCTTCACAATCATCATCTTCACAATTAACATAAGGAGAACTTACTGTCAGGAAATTATTTACAATTAATGCTTTATATGACGACCTAAAAGAGGAACAAGTTGGATTAATATTACGTAATCCATAACTTCTTATACATCCAAAGAAATTTTCTAGTGGATCTTGATTAATATTTCGAGGACATACGTGTTTAATTGACTTAGCGGACAAATTACTCCAAAGGCTTTGCAAACCTTTGATTGTCGTAATCCAGTTTGCAATGCACGGTGGAATAAATGGACCACTAGGTTTAATAAATCGTATAGTCCTCAAAATATTAATGGCTTTGTAATAAAAATCAATATGTCCACTCTTTTTGGAAATCGCACACTTTAAAGGTTTATTATCATCACCAATAATTGATGAACCATTTATGCTGTCAAACAATTCATCGAAGAACTTTAAAAATTCTGCCGTTCCTAACATAGTTTCTGTCTCATTGCCAGTTCTAGTCAAAAATTTCATCGTTGTCGATGTTCGCTGTGAAAAGACTTGTGCAGCCAGTTTAACTTTCATCTTATTCATCTTACTTTCATAAACATGGCAATCAGTTATCTTGGGCAGAATCTTAGAATTGGCATCTTCATTATCTATCTCATGAAGTTTGACAATATCTGACCAGCAAGCAGTAAACATTGTACCTTTCCATCTGAAAGTCGCATTGTATTTTAATAAATTATTTCTGACACATTTCAGTAGGTGAGGTGGATCGAACAGTGGTATTATTTCCTGATCATCTATCAAGAAACCATTTGTTCGATTCTCCTCACCAGCTAATATGTGTCTTTGATTTGTTTCCTCCCTCAAGTGTTTTATTACCTTGATATTGGTTGCATATTGGTCGCATACCGTACAAACAACATACAAACCAATATCTAGCAATTGCTTTATAATAATTTTTATGTTTCTGGTAAGATCTGGAACACCCATACCGTGCTCCACAAAGAAATACGCTATGGGTTGTTTCCATTTAATAAGTATACCACGAACCATAAAAACCATTACATGGTCAGCAAACCGTGCTTTGGTTTGCTGACCAGAATTAGCAAAACCCTCAAAGGAGGAATTAACTTTATTAAAATACAATCCTGTGCTAAGCGACATTTCGTCAAACAGAAGGGCACAATATTTCTGTTTCTCCTTCATCTGTTCACAAAATATTTTTAACATCTCCATTATTGGAGTATTAATTCCCGGACCAATAGGAATCCTGTTTAATAGTTTCTTCAAGGTTTGTCTCGATGGAAGAGCAAAGATCCTAGATAAAAATCTATACAATTTAGGGCTTTGCTTAAACATTGCCAAGGCAAATGTTTTGTCTTCCATCGAGAATCTCCTACCTCGGGGTTTATACCGTTGCAACTTCACCTGGGACAAAAAAAAGTTAAATGATGTTTCATTCATTTGCGACCGCAATGCTTCTCCAGTCTTAGCAGATTTCATGACATGCTTAAGATATTTCTTATTAGAAATATTTTTAGCAGTCAATCGTCTATTTATCTGTCGAAGTTTTAGTGCATATGAATGTAACATCTGAGCTTTAGGGCTCAGTTGACTTTTTCTTGTCACATTTAAAGTTGGCAATAAGTTGACTTTTAAACCTGAAAAAAAAGCCAAATATAGTGAATATCTTAAATAATTGTCTATGCAGTTATAATATATGAAGCTAAATATTACTGAGTAGATAATTGTTATACTTACAGTCTTCCTTGTTTCGGGGCAATGTTTTGTGAACAGATGGTTTTTTATGTAAATCAGGTTGTTGGTCTAACGTTTGGAAAGTATCGGTAGAAGTACCAGGTTGATCCACAATTGCAGGATCGTCAATGTCTAGTAACAAAAATGAAATAATAAGTACCTTATTATTTAATTTACTCAATTTAAAATAATAATATAAAACTAACAATTATACTTAAAGGTATACAGACTTCATATAAATGTCACTGTGTTAAATATAGCCCCGATTATCTAAATCAGGGCTATTCTACATGTAAACTATTGAAAATAATATGATCGTCATATGAAAGTATTACATTTCAAGTAAATTTTATACAAGGTGTCCCTGAAATGTCTGTACAAAATGATACCACATATTCCCGGTACCAAAATAATGCGATTAAACCAAATTTACTTCTATACCAAAATGCACGGTTACGGAGATATCGTCCTTCAAAAATGATTTTTTTTATTGAATTTTTTTAAATATCTCCCGATTGTCCTTTGGCAGCAAAGTGAAATTTGGCACACTTATTGGTATTAAGAAGGACTATCTTTTGGACCTTCTTTTGTTTTCCTAAATGCTACACAAGTGGTAAAAAGTTGATCCTCAACTTATAAATCACTTCATAACATTTCAACAGGTTGACCAATTTTTATTTTTTTCAATTCAAAATATAGGTATTTTTCTTTCAAAGTTTTTTTGTCTCTTGTTTCATTTTGGTATTTATCATGGTTTTACCAGAAAATTGATTTTAATTTGATAGCTAGTGTTGATTAACAGTATTAATCAAGTATGTAATAAATGCCATATTAATGTCAGTTAATTTTCAAATTAAAAAAAAAAACAGTTATTGAAAGTTTTTAATCGATACAATGGAATAGTTATCATTTTATGAATTAACTAAGATAGTTCTGGTTTATTATTTTAATTTTTATTTATTCAAAATGTAGGTATTTTTGTTTTAATGTTTTTTTTTCTGTTTCATTTTGTTATTTATCATGGTTTTCCCAGAAAATTGATATTAAAGTAAGTACCTACCATTCCTGGGACCAAAATTCGATTTAAGATAATTTACCTCTAAGGTTAGGATATCTTATACCAAAATGCACGGTTATGGAGATATCAGCCTCCAAAAATAGATTTTTTTATTGAAACAAATATTAATAATTATCAATAAAAAAAAAAACAAGAATAAAATAAACAACATATGTTACAATAAATGCTCAAAAAGATTTCCATTTTTTCTGATACAAGTGTTTATTCTACGTAGTAAATTAAAATGTACTCTTTGCTGTATTCCTTAATTATTTTTTAAACAATTTGCAGCGTTTTCAATTCTTTGCCATAATTGTTCTTTTGACTCCACTGGTTTACTATAAACTTTTGACTTTAGGTAGCCCCATAAGAAGAAGTCCAGTGGAGTCAGATCAGGGGATCGGGGAGGCCATTTGACTGGGGCATCATTACCTCTACCAATCCATTTGTTTTGGTAGGTTTGATGTAAATGATCCCTAACATTTACAGCAAAATGTGCAGGTGTTCCATCGTGCATAAACCACATGTCTCTTATGATCCGTAATGGCAGATCCTCTAAAAGGCCCGGCAAAATATTTATTAAAAATGCCAAATAATTTTCTCCGTTTAAATTGCCTGGAAGAATAATAGGGCCAATTAAATGTTTATCCACTAGTGCTGCCCAGACATTTATTTTAAATTCGTGTTGAAAGTGGCCTGTTCTTGTGGCATAGGGATATTCATCTGCATAAACATGAGCATTACGAATATTGATCATGCCTTTTCTTGTGAAAGCGGCTTCGTCCGTGAATAAAATATGCTTACAAAAATTTGGATTTTCTTCAAGTTGGTTGTTCAGAAATTGGCAAAATTCAAGTCTCTGAGCAGGGTCCGATTGCAAAAGGTCCTGAGTTAATCTCACATGATAGGGGTGCAGTAGTTGTTTCCTTATTACTCGATGGACAACACTCTTTGCGACACCCATCTCAGCTCCCAATCGTCTGGTACTTATAGTGGGATCTTCTTTGACTCTTTCGACAATTTCTTCCTCTATGGCAGCTGTTCTAATAAAGCGGCTTCGACCTTGGTTCACTGTAGTCTGTTTAAAATTGCCCATTTCCCGAATACGTCTCTCCACTGCAGCAAACGTTTGGTGGTTTAGTATGCGTCGATTTGGAAATCTTTGTATTGTCTAACACTTGCTCTTCCATTTCCACTACAAAATCCATAAACCAGAACCATGTCAGTTAATTCATTAAATGAAAATTCTTTCATTTTATCGATTAAAAACTTTAATAACCTTGCTTATTTTTATTTGAAATGTTAACTGACATTTATTACATACTTCATTAATACTGTTAATCAACACTAGCTATGCTGTGTACTTACTTTAAAATCAATTTTCTGGTAAAACCATGACAAATATCAAAATGAAACAAGAGACAGAAAAACTTTAAAATAAAATTACCTATATTTTTAATAAAAAAAAAAATAAATTGGCCCATCTGTTAAAAAGTTATGAAGTTTTTTGTAAGTTGAGGATCAACTTTTTACCACTTCTGTAGCATTTAGAAAAACCAAAGAAGGTCAATAAGATAGTTCTTCCTAGCATCAATAAGTATGCCAAATTTCATTTTGCTACCTAAAGCCCATCAGAAGATATTTAACAAATTTTAATAACAAAAATGATTTTTGAAGACCGATATCTCCATAACTGTTGATTTTGGTATAGAGGTAAATTTGGTTAAATCGCATTATTTTAGACCCAGGAATATGTGGTAACATTTTGTACAGACATTTCAGGGACACCTTGTATAAATAATAACAAAAACTGAATATTAGACTGAGTTAATAAGGAATAACAGATACTTCAAATTTTACATTAAAAAAATAGGTCAGTACATCGAATATACAATAGATTCACTTACATTCTTCCATAACACTCTGTACTAGAGCAGGGTTTGCTGAAGAAATCGGTCGACCAAACACCGTTGAAGCTGTGGTAGAACTAGGATCTGTGCATATAAAAGTGAATTAACAACAAATATTATAAATGTCAATTAAAAAGAGTATTCATTTACTTGGTCACCGTTATTTAAATGTATTGAATAAAAAGAATTTGAAAATTAATAATAAATTATTTCCTCTTTTGTATTAGTGATATTTTTGACTTGTAACGTAAGTAAAGTACTTTACAATAAAAGCACATTAAAACGACCACTTGTCAGGCAATATCAGTATAGCTCTGCATTACAAAATTTCAAGATGTTAAATCATTCGCTTCCTTCCCTGTGATCGGTCATTTTCATCTTATATCTGATTTAATTAATTCAGTTTAATTTATATAATTTAACATCTTGAAATTGGGTAAAGCAATGCTGTACTTTTTACATTAAATAATCTCCAATAAAAAATTGTTACATTATACAATATGTTAATGTTACGCAGCAGCAAATGTCCATTATTGAGCATTTGTTTAAAATATTTATGTAATATAAGTCAGAATGTCACAGTAGCTAAAGAGGAAATAATTTATTATTTTCAAATTCTTTTTATTAAATTTAAATATAATCACGTTTGATTAAAATACAATGAACAATAGTTAATATAAATAATGTAACAAATTAAATGCATCATTACTTACTGGTTGGTGCTTTTAGATGCAACGTTGGCACACTACCAGGCAATAAATTGGTTCTGGATGTTCGTGTCGTTTTAGTGCCTTCATCAAAATGTGCATCACAGACATAATAACTTTTCAGCTGTTCTTTTGTTTTTAATTTTAAGTCTGGTCGATCAATGGCTTCCAGCCACTTTTCATAAACCTAAAATAAAACCACAAAATTTAATAATTTATATACAAGTTTTAAAAGAGCACTGAAACCCATTTGCGTCCCAACTGATTAACTAATGGACTAATCATTGATTAATTGTAATTAGGAAAAATAAATTTGTAAAATATCCTGAACATGTGTCTCTTTCAGTAAAATGCATATAAACAATTTGTTAATCAATTTGTTGTTTTTAAAAAGTACCAACTGATTAGGTTAATCGACTTGGGCGCAAAAGAGAAAATTTACTAATGTAAATAAAAACATAAAGGAAATAAGATTTATTTATCAAGACTTGTAGTCATTATTGTTGACTGTACTTGTATTTATAAAATAAAAATTTACTTCTTATATTCTTAATAAATTGAAAAAAAAAAAATTATACCCAAACCGCAAGAAAGTACTAATTACTCAGTATTCATTAATTATCTATATATATTCAGTAATTTCTTAGTTTTTATTATTGGTTATTATTATTAATTATAAATATGAAATTTACCCCAGTCCTTTGAGAAAACTTATGCAACCTCAAGGGTTTATTTATTTTGGGGCAATATTTAATAACAAGATATGACTAATTTTTGTTCAAAAACTTATAAACAATAAATTCAAAACTTAAGACACAACAATTCAGTCAATTTAAATCATATAAATGAAACTAACATCTTTACATAAATTATAAATTGTCTTACCCCATTTTTTTGCGAAAACTTATGCATTCTAATATTTTTGCTTGAATTGTAACAGCATTTAACTACACAATAATGGCTCATTTTTGTTTAACACGTTGACGGCTAAACATATAGTGTCAATTTTCGAACTTCGCTTGTTCCTACTGTCCGTCAACGTGTTAAAAACTTTTTATGAATAAATTAAAAACGCAATACACACAACAGCACGAACTATTTAAAAGCTTAAAAATGGAAATAAAATAGCTGAAACATCATAAAAATTCCAATACTTACGGATTTGTTTATTTTAACACCACTTCAGATAAAATTTAGAAGATTGATGAGTTTGAATTATTAAAAAAAAACCGCTTGAAAGTCATTGTAGTGTCATCTAGCGGTGATTTTTGTAAAAATTAAGGAAGAATTCACGACATGTGCGCCTCTGCTGGTATGGGGTGAAACTAACGAAACCGAAATATTGTAACGCGCGCTGAGTGGACAGGCCCTGGCTGACTTGTCAACATGACAACCAGTACTTTATGCATGCGTGCGCGTGTGAGTTTAGTTCAGACATGACGTTAGATTACCAATGCCAACTTCGTCGTCGATTTTTGTTATACGTTCGATATTTATTTGTATTAGAAAGATGATGGCTAAGGTAAATCACGTGACTTTTAATTTAATTGTTGCCATATTGGTAAAAACCTTTTGTTAAATTTTCTCCTATATGCAGACGATATGAAGGTGTTTCGATGCGTAAATTCAATTCAAATTGTAATATACTTCAAAACGATTTAAACCAGATAACAAACAGGTGCAAGGACAATAATCTGTATTTAAATGTCGGGAAATGTAAATCTATACCCTTTTCACTTAAAAGGAAGAAAATTGTTCTAAATCATTCAACACTTCAAAGAGTGAATTCTATAAATGATTTGAGTACATTATTTAACAATACAATCCAATTTAGTAATCACATAAATTTCATGTCTAAAGGTCTGCATAGGTTTGGTTTTATACGTAGATTAACATCACATTTTTATAATCTTGGAACATTAATTTCCCCTTACGTATCATATATAATGATTACTGCCCTATTATTTGGTTTCCTTATGATAAGTGTTATGTACAAAGATTAGAAAATATCCGGTGCAAAATAATTAATTTAATATGTTTACGTTGTCACATATTTTATCAAGATTATGGTTTGAGTCTTAAATTTCTTGAACTTATTCCTTTGAAGAAACGTGGGTTTTATTATTCTTTGTTTTGCATTTCGTGTACTAAATGGTAAACTTATTTGCTCACCAATTATTCAATCTATTTCATTATATGTTCCAAACGCATAATATCAGAATTCAACAACTTCTTGCGGCAGAGTTTCATCAAACAAATTATGCATGTAATGGTCCTTGAAATTCCTTAATAAGTTATGTTAATATGTATTATTATGATATTAATCTATTTGGTGTGAGTGTATAATGTTTCAAGTGCAATTGTAAATGTGTACTTGAAAGGGATGTTTAGTTATTTTTTATTGTGATTTTATTTACTTTATATACAGGGTGGACTATTTAATGTGTTTTCAGAAAATATCTCCGAAACAAGAAACTTAAAAAAAATTACCCAAACAAAAAATGATTGTATCGAAGGGGGCCATAATAACATAATATTGGTTTTTTCATAGATGGCACTGTTGTCGCTAAATCGAAGTCAATTTAGTTTTTTTTTAATGGAAACCCCTACTTTTTATTAAAAAATCAGATTCTTTGTTAAAAAATGAGAAGAATTCACTCAGCTCACTTTTTCGTCAGAGTGATAGATGGAGCTGTAATCGCGAAAAGAAGTTGTTGCCAATAACCAATAATGTACGTTACATTAATTTCCTTTTTTTTGTAAAGAATGTGACGTAAACTTAAGTAGTATTTTATTCAAGAGTGTAATTCTATGATCGACCGACTTGGAAATACAAAATAAATAATTTTGATCCATTTCCAAGTTGATATTTCCAAATTTATAATAATTTCAAATTAAACAAATAAGTTTAATTTTGCTTTTTCTCCTCTGGACTCAACGTGAGCGCTGCTGACAGCTTTAACAGCCCCATGTCGCTCTGCAGGTTGATGTTGTCGATGTTCGGCTGGGGCGTGTAACGGTTTAAACCCCCTGTAAGGATACACCTCGGGTTGGTCCAGGTTCAAGTCAATCAGAGTTCTTATTAGTGTAGAAATAATGTATACTGTACTTTATAAAATTAAACTTTATTAATAAAAATATAAAATAAATAATAAGAAAATATATATATACAAATTTAAGGAAAACTAAAAATAAATCCTTCGGTCGGTAACGACGATTCCTCCTCTGTCGCTTATTCTGGCCGCCGTTCACAGATGTCGCTGTCTGCGGGAAAATTAAATAGACAAATAATTATTAAAGTGTTTAAACTGTAGCGACACAATAATTATATATTTACAATGTATGTACAATTCAAGACCTTCCTGTTGTAGCACTTATGCCTAGCAGCATTAACAGAAAGGGCTGCCCGTTTCCGATGTTCGTTAGCGATCGCTTATGCTTAGCAGATGCGCGAACGAACACGTTTCCACTGTGGCAGTATACAGTAAACAGGAGCACGATTTAGAGTGGGTAGCGGAGAACGCTTGCACTGCAGAACCCCGGTCGCTACTAAATCGGACGTATTAGAAAGAGATGAGCGCAGCTAAACTCCTCTAATACGGGTGTTTGAATTCAACAGAGAGAGAGAACGCTTATGCTTAGCTGGACTCCTCTAAAACAGGTATTTGAATTCAACAGAGAGATCGCTTATACGTAGCAGACTTCTCTAAAACAGGTATTTGAATTCAACGGGATAGGAATCAGGTATGCTACGTTCAAACGAACAGGTACGCTTATGCATAGCAGTAACCTTTCGGAACACTAGCCGGCTAATTACAACTCACTTATGCGTAGCAAAGAAGTAATTAGGAGGCTACTCTGGAAGGAGGCTTATGCTTAGCTCAAGTTCCAGTGCAGTCTGATTTTTGAGCGCTCCGGCAGCTATATTTATAGTCGGACCAACGATCATAAAAACAACTTTATCACAAAAGTATAACCAATCTAAGGAAACTAATATTTAATCCGACCACAAAAGCATTGCCAACTGTTAAGTAATTGCAAACAACAATAGAATAATATTAAGACGAACACGCTCATCAAATGATTATAATATTGATGTACAACTGGTATCGATTGCCAACCAATAAATCTTTATTTATCATCTATGACAATCGATGCAAGTGAAGTTCGTTACAAGCGTAATTTGTAGGAAGCTGAAAAGAAATGGCAAGTTAGAAGAAGTCGATTTGGCCGAAGTGTGTGTAGACGCGCACTTGTGTTTAACTTACTTGAAATCATCTTTAGAGCAGGTGCTCAAAATGATGGCCGTTCATCTTGAGACATTTTGCGATCATTGTTTGAAACGATCTCTGAACTTCTCGTAGGGTGTCTCTGTTGATGTTCGCACAAGCATTGCGAATGCGCTCCTTCATGTTATCAGGCGTCGTCGGTATGTCGGCATAGCATTTGTCCTTCAGCAATCCCCACAGGAAAAAGTCCGGCGCTGTCAGGTCCGGCGAGCGTGCCGGCCAAGGCACCGGACCTCCACGACCAATCCACTTGTTCGGAAATTGGAGGTTCAAAATATCTCGGACGACACGCGCAAAATATTTTAGTGAGTGAAACAAAAAAACTTCTTAATCTAAATTTAAATAAAAAAAAATTAAAAATAACACAATATCTGCCAAGTGGCTATAAGTAAAGATCATTCTCCAAAAATTAACAATTAATAAGTATAACCGTAATAAAATAGCTTACATTAATTAACAAAATGATTAGTATATTTAATCTACCCTCATATTAATTTTATCCTCTAACGCATTTCCCTCTTCGTCTTATTTAACATAAATAAATCTAACAAACGCAACAAAATACTTAAACCTTGTGACCTGCGTACGGCAACTCTTCGTCAGTAGGCAGAGTCGTGGGTATTTAAATTTAATAATAAAAAATATAACAATATAAAATGATATTAATGTTGAACGCCACTTGGTTTGATTAAATTTTGAAATCAAATTCACCCCCCCAAGGTTTTCAAATAATAATTAAGGGAAAATTTAGGTAATACTATATTATTAAAAATTAAAATAAATAAAAAAAAAAAAAACATGACAAGACGATAAAAATAAAGATTTAATAAATTTATAAAACTCAATATTAACCAAATATATCAAAAAGCTATATTTGCTGGTAAAAAAACGAGCTTAATAATGAGATCAATCAATCCAATGCAAACAAAAATAAATCAAAAACATATATGACTCAAATTTACGCAACTTAATTTTTATCCCCATTGAAATAAATTCTATATTGCAACTTACAGAACAAACAAACAAACAAAAAATCAGATAGAATGACGTCATCCTTCTTCACATGTGTTTTACAAAATCGTTCAAAATAATATATTACGCCCGAAAAGAACAACCTTTCTCCTTTCAGTTTGTATTCTAAATATTTAAACGCCAATGTAAGTGATCCGTCTGATGCTATTTTAACTTATCTGCATCCATCAGCTTCGAAATTGAGGATGTCGACGATTCGGTCAAATCCAAAAGCTACCTGAAAGTAGAATGTGCAGTTCGTCCTTTACGAAGGAGTAGTAACGCGACTGTGCCCGTGTGAGCCACGGTCAGCGACGGTACTCATGGACTCCAGACACTTAAGTAGAACATTGTATAATAATGGTTTTACCGTACCACCGGCTCCTTGTAAATTGAAGCACTTCAGTACGGGATCATTATATTGATACGTCACCATCTCTAGTAACAAATTGTAGTACACTCGCCATTGTTGTTCGTTGAACAGAGAAGTGTCTCGTTCAACTTCCGGTGCGAGATCAAATAAGTCCGCAGCTTGGATTTCCATACAGTCGACTCTCTCGTCCGCGTTCACGTCACGACCGATCAGCGTTTCCACGAGGACCGATTCCTCGTCATCATAACAGACGTCATGCCGACGAATCGTCTCGTCGATAGAAAATTCGGCCAACTAGTCTAAAAAGTTGCTCATGCTAAGCAGTGAACAATCCAAATATCTAATGAACGTTTCAATCCGCAGCAAGGACAACTCGGAATCGTGTTCCGTCAATCCTCGCTTGACGTAGTCCTCCATCATGTCTTTACGAAATTTATCGTAAAGACCTCTCGCGGATATCAGGTAGCATAAAATTTTCCTCAGCTGGTCCGGCAGTTGGTCCTAGCGCACTACAACAGCGCGCGCTCTCACTCCAAATCATCATCCCCAATCAGCAACCGTCACCTTGCAGATTCACGAAATGAATCGCATGGTTCCGGATTGCCATCTCAGGGATTCAGCAGGTCTTCAAACGATGTCACACCTGTAACAAAGAATTAACACATAAATAAATTAACTGATCAATTAAAAAAAAAATCCACATTAAGTTTGTTAAAAAATGTTTGAAATTAATTAATATTTATTTTCATGCGGAAATGTAAAAAATTGATCAAATTACCTTTAACGTGGAGAAGCAGTATCCGCGGGTGAAACTTTTCCACGTGCCGAGGATTGATGGAGTAAATTCTCTCAAGTGTTTTAGTCTGACTTTGCCTCCTACGCCATGCTCCATCTCGAAATGTGTAAATTCCGGAATGTCCACATAGTGTAAAGTCCTGGCGAAATCGTCGCGCGCGTTTAGCCCGAAATACTCTTCTAGGAGGGAATAACGGCTGCTCTCTCGATTCGCTAACGCATCCAAATCATCGTCCTCAAGAAAATAAACAGATTTTTCATTAGCCATATGAATCGGAAGCCTAGTTACAGTATGGCTCTTTTCGATCATACTTACCCCGTATGTCCTCCACATGGATATTCACAGGCCGACACGTATCTGCTCTCCATGTAGTCGGATATCTCGTCGACGTCCGACTTCTTGTATGCGCTCTGTACTTGAGCAGCAAGTGTGGATTGTAAGGAACGATCCACCTGCTGTCCACTTCCTGCCCTTTGACGGTCACTGGATTGTGACCTCTTCTTCGACGGTAGTTGACGGAACCTTTCCCGATCGTTGTCTTCTCTACAAAAGAGAAATCTTTTTCTTACACTTACCGTCCACCATGCATACCGCTTCAGGACGATCCGTCCCGCAAGGTCCGTGCGTCATCAGTTCCAGAACGACCCGATGAATTTCGGCCTGTTCCTCCTTGTTGGAAAGTTCGGCAGTCACCACACGATCCACGTCCCCGGAAATCTTAGGAGCGTCCGCTTCACCGACCGTCAAGAAAATGTGAACGTGGGAAAGACCACGTTTTTGAAACTCGATGACTTACACCCAGCTAACCGCTCTTCCGAATACACGTGCCTGTAACAAATACTGCATGAGCATTTTTAATTTTTGTTTAAAATCTTTTTGTTTAAAATCAAGTCGGAACGATTGCAAGACTGTTGACCATGGGGTAAATTTTCTACTATTTCCGACCACTTGACGTACGCGTCATTGTGATGAAAAACGTCGACTTGCCGAATTTCTCCACCATGGTCATCGAATCTTGGTAGTTCTCGATCATGAATCGCTGACCACTCTTGAACGTGCTCAGCATAACTGCCTATCTTGACGTTCTCGTCTTTTCCTATGCGGTGCCTTGAATAATCCATGATGCCTTCCAATTCAGATACGCGCCACTTCTACTGATGGGCGTATATGAAGTTGAGATGGTCACCCTCGATTTTCAAGTAGTTGTCCACTATGAACAGCTGCGTCAGCATGCCGGCGCTCAAGGCTGGATTAAACGATCCGCTTCGAATCTAGAATCAAAACATATAATATTCACGCATACTTATACGTTTACGTTTAATAGAGTCCGTCGGGGCCATGTCCACGGATCAGCCCAGTTCACCTCACGGGAATAGTACCGGACAACAAAGGGGATCAGATAACGGAGATACCCTTGAAAGGTCCGTGGTCTTCTTTTGTCCCCCCTCCCCCCCCACGTGGTACACACGAATGCTTCCCTTGTCCAACGGTGGCACTAGTCCGTCCGTCGTGAGGAACACCGCTCCAATCTCGCTCGGATCGACCGGAGCGTTGAATCTGTGACGATCTATTGTCAAAAATAAACTAAATTGTACGAATAAATTATTCGACACGATCGTCTGAGAAGGAAAATAATAATAACTGATAATAATCTTTTTCAATTTGAGATGATTATTCGATAAACATTAATTAATTCCACCGTGAAAAGATTAATATTTAAAAGAAGGCTTATCTATTCCGTCGGTCCCTTCCAACGGCACTGGAAAATCCACGCCACTGCACCGCTCTTGCTTCTACCCGTACGAACCCAGCACTTTCTGCGCCTTCCAGGATTAGCGCTTCCAACAGGAATCCTTGGTTTCAAGGTCGAGTTGATATGGGGATTTCTCCCCGAGAGTGATAATGATTACAACGTACGGCAAAATCATGTATCGAGAGGGACGGACAAATAAGAACAAAATACAGAAAGTAAAAGTACCTAAAATAAGAAATCTTAGTAAATCTGTTCTCGATAATTCACTAACACTTTACAAACAAAAAAATATACGGAAAAATATATAATTATATGCCTTATTTTTATTGTTTTACAACTATGGAATATTTTATTAGGCAATAAGGGTATTGGGTAACGCGGAACTCCAAACGTCTTCATTGTCGTTAACCACGTTTTTTCACTTTTTATGGCATTTGTGATCTTTAAGCCTTCGCGACGATTTAATGCTATTCTCTTGTTGCCTGTGTGTAAAATTTTTAAATCGCTTAAAGAAAAGCGGCGATTTGTTGCGATGCAATGCCTAGATAAACCGGTGTTTTTTTTGTCCTATGTACACTACATCACATTCTTTGCATTGTAGTTCATAAATACCACTTTTGTTCAAGCGATTATTGTCCGATTTTATTTTGTTATTTATGAACAATTTTCCTAATTTTGTCTTATTTCCTTTCATTGTATTCCTAATTTGGAGAGACAAGGGATTGGTTAATTCTATTTTATTCCACGTATTAATTTTATCGGGGGCACACTATAAAAACATTTTCATAATTGCTTCTATTTTTTCTTTTTGAGCATGGTATTAATCAAATTCTCTTTATATCCATTATTAGTCGCAGTGGTCTTACTTGTAAGTAATTCATTATCAAAATCTATTTTGTTCAGAGGGATGTTTATTAACCTATGTAAAAGAGAGTGAAATGTGCTATGTTTGATCTGTTGATGAGTGTTAGAATTGGCAGGAATAATTACATCTGTGCATGTATTTTTCCTGTATATTTTGTATGATAATGTATTATTGTTTGTTTTTGTAATGGTTAAATCAAGAAAATCTAAACTGTTGTTTATTTCTTTTTCGACAGTAAATTGGATGTTGTTATTAATTTTATTCATGAAATTTGTATACGTCTCTAATTGTCTGTTTGTGCCTATCCATATACAAAATATGTCGTCGACATATCTAGCCCAAAAATGTACATATTCACTTTTATTTTGTCGTAGTAAATAAGTGTCAAAATGATCCAAATATACATTTGACAGTAATCGGTGGAGTGAAAACGAACAGTAGAAGCAGCGTATCAATATGGATGACACTTGAAATGAAGAGATGGTATAGACAGCGAGATTTCCTATTACAACTGAGGAATTTAATACACACTAGACTCGTCACACTTCTACATCCCATCGAATTTGATTGTCTCGACTCAACTTGCAGAGAAGAAGCAAGAAAATATTCATACGAACATTTTGAAAAAGTGAAAGTGTCTAAATTACGCAAAGTGTAGAAATTAACCGTGCCGAAATTAATAGCCATAATAGTGGTGAGCAAAGTCTTATTACATTCTTTTCTAGAATTTCAAACCTTACAGATATACGATTTAATAACAAAGAGACAAAATTATTTGAGAAGCGATTAAAATATAATCCATATATTAACAATGAAACAAATTCAGAAACACTGGCTATAATTTCAGAAATCATTTGTGATAAAATGCATAAAGAAGACGAAAGAGCTCTGATTAAAAATACAACTTCTAGGTTAATTAAAAACTTCAAATCACACTATAAAAGTCATTCACGTAACTCAGATAAGAAAACAATAATTAATATAAAAAACAAATTAAACAATAATAACTTAATACTCTGCAAAGCAGATAAAGGTAACACTATTACAATTATGAATAAACTGGAATACATTAAAAAAATCAATGGTTGAGGCTGTCACTTGATGAAACTGCATATTCACAATTAGATAAAAACACAAAAATATTTTAGTTTCACTATTATTTATTGTAGAAATATACTGCTACAATTGTTTCGCCAACACAGTGCAATTATCAGGCAGATGATTAATAGTTAAAAAAATGGTATTTATATACAAACACAGGTAGAAGAAAAGAAGGTGCTTAAATTATTACGTAGGTAACAATAATATAGCGAGTGAAATTATAAACTAAGTTGAGGGCAGCACATCTTTAGATTTGAGTTTATTTATCTCTAGTTGCTTAAGGAGGTTAAGTTTTAGGCCTTTATTGCATATGTGGAGAATCGGCAAACGTAGAGTGACCTTTCTTTTCTAAATAACATTTTTTATGTTCTTTGATTCTGGTTGCAAAGGCACGTCCCGTTTGCCCAACGTACATCCCATCACAATCATTGCAGTTTAGTGAGCAAATACCTGATTTATTGTTACGAGGGGTTTTATCTTTACAGTTTGATTTGATTTTAAGTTTTTAAAGGTGTTTCGATAATTTTATTGATGGCTCACTTAATTCTATTAAATTCTGGGTATTGAAATGTTTAATCTGTTTTTTTTTTTTTTAGTTTTTAATATCTCTTGTTTTAAACGGCATTTGTTAACTAAATTGTTGAAATCGGTTTTTATCAACGCTACTTCCCTTTCAACTGCCATTATTTCTAAATGTTTCTGTTGTAAAGGGGACTTAAGATTGTATTTAACATATTGGTTTCAGTTTCTTAGAATTGAGTCGTTGTTAAATTAATAAATCTATTAAAGAACGAGTGTGGGGTCTGAGGTATATATATAGGTCGATGCCCTAGGTAATTTTTCTTCTTTTTTGTTTCGGAGGTAAGTAAGTTTGTTGTTAAGAATAACATATTTTTGTGATATATGGGTCCGATTTTCTCACTAATGTGTTGCTGAAGGCTATCAAATTCTAGAGTGCGTAATTTAGATATATACATTGAGGACTGCTTTCTTTGTGGCTCGGATCGGGTTGTTCGATTTTAGCACAATATGGTTTAGAAACACATCACTTTTTCTGCATTCACTTAGGAACCAGATGTCTTGATTGAAGATCACAATCACTGCAGTTTAGTGCGTAAATGATTGTTTAGTGTGTCAACTTAAAATCAAATCAGCTTTTAAAAGAAATAGCTCAACACAAAAATTTATAAATAACTGTAACGATAAAACCACGCTGGGCAAACGGGACGTGGCTTTCTAACCAGAATCAAAGAACATAAAAAATGTTTTTTGGAAAATAATGATCAGTCTACGTTTGCCGAACATTTACTTGATCACAATCATGGCTTTAACGATAAGTTTAAGATTCTCTACATATGCAATAAAGGCCTAAAACTTAATCTCCTTGAGCAACTAGAGATAAATAAACTCAAATCTAAAGGTGTGCTCCTGAATGACCAATTGGATATATATAATTCCCCTCTACTAAGTTTATAATTTCACTCGCTAAATACCATTGTTACCTACGTTATAATTTAAGCATAATTTTATAATTTTCTCTATTTAATTTTGTATTAACTGTACTGTTTTCAACTAATTTTATCAACCCCAAACCACCTTCGTTTCTTTTACCTGTGTTTGTATATAAATACCATTTTGTTTTTGTAAAAGCCATTAATCATCTGCTTGATGATGCCACTGTGTTGACGAAACAATTGTAGCTGTGTTTCTACAATAAATAATAGTGAAACTGAAATATTTTGTTTTTATCTAATTAAAAAAAAAAAAAAAAAAACTGGGGATTACTACAAACTAATACATTTTCTATTAAAACATTTGATCCAACAAATAAGTTTCAAAATGAGCTGAAAAAAGTGTAACAAGATTGTTATAGAAAGGGATAGATTCAAATTAACATTGATGAATCGTAAAGCACCAACTATATAGATTACCAAAAATTCATAATGAAAATTTACCAATAAGACCACTAGTATCATATTTAAATGCACCGACATATAGGCTATGTAAATTTTTATATAATGCCATCCCTAAATATTTAATAATGAATACCATTAAGCTAAAAAATATAAATATACAACACAATACAAAATTAATTTCATTCGACGTGAAAAGATCATTTCTCTTCCAATTAAAGAATTAAAAACTATCGAAAAACATTTAAATAAATGCAATGAATCCCATATAAAAAAGTCGGAAATGAAGTCATTAATGGATATTTGTATTGGTCAGAGTTACTTTGAATTTAATGACACATTTTACACAAAAACGGAAGGTTTACCTATGGGTTCATCTTATTTCCATTACTCTTTATATATGGATCATTTTTAAAACTTATTTACTAAGAAAAAATGAAAGTAAATATGTACAGTTTTGAGGCAGATATGTCGACGGCATATTTTGTACATGGATAGGCACAAACAGACAATTAGAGACGTATACAAATTTCATGAATAAAATTAATAATAACATCCAATTTACAGTCGAAAAAGAAATAAACAACAGTCTAAATTTTCTTGATTTAGCCATTACAAAAACAAACAATAATACATTATCATACAAAATATACAGGAAAAATACATGTACAGATGTAATTATTCCTGCCAATTCCAACACTCATCAACAGATCAAACATAGCACATTTCACTCTCTTTTAGATAGGTTAATAACAACCCTCTTAACAAAATAGATTTTGATAATGAATTACTTACAATTAAGACCATCAATCAACTGTCTTATCAATTGCCAGTGATTTAGTCTATTAGTTTGAAGGTCAAGGATATTGGTTTCAGAACATGAAAGGATAGGACCACCTATCAAACAATGGCCTGGAGTTTGATAATCGACGCCATCTTCAGGAGCATTTGAAACCTCACAAAGGGAGCGAGAATTCAATATACCGTCTATGCGGGTAACTACCGTAATAAATTCTTCCAATGAAAGCACTTGGTCACCTACTACACGTCGGAAGTGAAATTTAAAGGATTTCACACCCGCCTCCCACAGCCCACCGATATTGGGTGCGTACGGGGGGTTGAAACACCATTCAATTTGTCGAGTAGCTAGATTATGAGCAATTTTTTCATTGGAATTTTGCATAAATTGTGTAATTTTATTAATTTCTCGTGCAGCTCCTTTGAAGTTACGACCCTGATCCGAATAAATCCGATTGGTGTAATGCATACAAAAAGTGCTAAATAGCATTTTATAGTACGATTCGTTCGTAGGGCAGAGGCTTTGATATTAAATGGACCTGCAAAATCGATACCGGTATGACTGAAAGTCCAAGAAGGTTGAACGCGTTATGATGGAAGATCAGCCATAGGCGGTTGTACAGGTTGAGCTTTAAATCGGTAACAAACTAGATATCGAAAAATACGCTGTCTAATCAAATTTCTTGCCGACGGTATCCAATAATTACGTTGAATAAGAGATTGGACTAGTTGTGGACCAGCGTGACATGAGAAAAAATGAAAATGATCTACAAGTAAAGTAGAAAGTCTACTCTTAACCGGTATTAAGATTGGATGACGACTATTACGCGGGAGTTTGGAATGTTTTAAACGACCCCCCACCATGACAAAACCCTGGGGGTTGAGAAAAGGAGATAATGTACGGTATCTTCGAGAACATAAATTACCATCTGATAATAATTCGACACCGGAAGCTAGATATCGAGATTGAGTAATTTTAATAGAAAGATCTAGAGAATCTTTATATTCTTGACTTGAGAGAGGTCATATGAGAGGTTTAAGATTGCGAATAAAACGAATAATGTAACTCCAAAACAGCTGTTTGAGTGTCAAAGGTTTCGTTTGGCCAATTTGTCCCTGAGCTATATAGAAAATCCGGACCATGCCACCACAATTTACAATTTAATAACTCGAAAGGCAATAATCCACGACTAGCCGGATCTGCTGGATTTAGAGTGCCTGGAACATGTTTCCATAGTGCCATCACCTTTATTCTCATGAATCTGCGCAACCCTGAGATTTTTTCTATAAAATGAAGTTCCTCTAGAATGCGGGACCAATGTCGTGAAATTTCGGGAGGTAATGTATCATCCCAACCATAATCTTTGCAATAATAATTTAAGAGAGATTACGAAGGGACAAAGGTATGGTTACCTTTGTCCCTTCGTAATCTCTATTCACATCGTACGTTCGAGCTATTCGAGACAAAATTCCTTGTTTCGAGGAAACTTATTTAGATGGGCTGAGAAAATAATCAAAAACATCACGTGTGGGATCCCAAGATAATCCTAACACTTTAATGCTAGACGACGAAGAAGGACGTTTCTGAGAAGTAGTACTATTAAAATCAATAATAGAGTTTTTAGAGCTGGCCCCTTTGCCTAACTTAAACCCTCCAAGATTCAGAAGTTCCAAGAGTTCGAGAATAGAAAATTCATTATCGGCACCACACAAAATATCATATACATAAATACCGAATTTTAATGAATTTACTGCGAGTGGAAAACGTGAACCTTCGTCCTCTACTAACCTTTGAATCGTGCGTTGTGCCAAGAAAGGACTGCAAGTAGCTCCAAAAATAACGCGGTTATGTTCCCATTCACGAATGGGTTCATTGGGCAAAAATCTCCAAAATATATGATGATATTGGCAATCATCAGGTGTAAAGAAATAGCTCTAAACATTTGTCTTATGTCATATGTAAGTGCAATTTGCGGAATACGAAAACGTGTAATAACTTGACCAATATCCGACAGCAGTTTCGGTCCACTTAACAATGTATCATTAAGACTAATGCCATTACTATCCTTTTCTGTCGGGTTAAAAACTACTCTGATTAAACGCCCAGAAGAATTCGATTTCATAACTCCGTGATGAGTAAAATATAAGGAACCGTACGTGTGGCTGGTACTAAATGACCTTGCGAAATGTAATCATCATTATTATTTCGATATAATTCAAAGAATTGAGGATCGCGGTTAAAGCGAACTTCGAGTTTCAGCAAACGGTTAATTGCGTGTTCCCGATTGGAACCTAGAATGGGGCGAATCCCGTCTTTGAATGGCAACCTTGTAATGTAACGTCTTGATTCGCTTTGGATGACAGTTTCTTGAAAATATTTTTCACAAAAATCGTCTTCAGGTGAAGTATGAGGAGTGAAAGGAATTTCTTCGCTTTCCCAAAGAACCGTAAAGTGTCATTCAAAGAGCGAGTGTATTCTATATTACTAAACATTGAGTTAACTCAAATCTGAGAATTAGATTCGGAATGAAGAGCGGAGTCCATAATCACCCATCCAAGGGTTGTGAGAATTGCGCTAATATTTCCCTTGATATGAGCTGGTTGCGAAAGAGTTATATCAAGAACCGAATCCACGCCTAACAAAATGTCAATTTCCGATCTGC
Organism: Philonthus spinipes; assembly: GCA_963082785.1. Lineage (NCBI taxonomy): Eukaryota > Metazoa > Arthropoda > Insecta > Coleoptera > Staphylinidae > Philonthus > Philonthus spinipes. Next base: position 16,422,727 of record OY720314.1, on the reverse strand, counting down.
CATGAAAATTTGGATCTGCTAAAACGAGGTTTGAAAAGCGATCCCTAAGGGATTGTGAGAGGGTAGTTGCTGGCAGATCACCAGTAACTCGAGGAATAACGACTGCTTCGAAATTTAGGATTGATTCGAATGAGTTTACAGGTGCAAGTCTACAGTTCACAAGCCCTTGAGCACGACCTAGGGACGTTTGTCCAATTCCCTTCAAAGAATTTACACACTTGGAACGTAATAAACCCAAAAGATTTGCTAAACGAGTTGTTATAAAATTTACTTGACTTCCAGAGTCAATTACTAAACGACAATTATGCTACTTTCCACAGATATCTAAAATTCGAGCTTTAACGGTACCCAAAATGGCAATTGAATCTTGATATGGCAATTTCGAATTGACTAACGAGACAGATGCAGATGTGATATCTGATTGTGGCTAGTTATGACTAGAAGTTTCAGTAGTTTGAAGTGTACAAGTTTCTGATTTTTTCACGAAATTATTTTCAAAATGCAGCAGAGTATTGTGGCTTTTACTTCCACAAGATTTACAACAATTTTTTGAAGAGCAATTTGAAATATTATATGTGCCGAGACAAGCGTAACGTTTTAGTTTTTTGGGATTTTCATAACGTGCTTTGGGAGAACTAGCAAGAAAAGAAGGGCATTCGATCAATTTGTGATGATCTATGCAATGTGGGCAACTAATACTATATGTTTCAGAATCTTGAACAGTCATACGTTCTGAGATTTTAATATGAGAATTTGAAATAAATTTAATGTGAGAAGTCGAAGAAGGTGTAATTAATTCCGCGACGGAGCAATAACTATAAATTTCTGTTCAAGATATTGGGATTCAAAGTCTTTTCTAGTTTTAGAATCTAATAAACGAAGTGAAATTTCTAACAAAAGGTAATCTGCAAATTCATCAATTTTCAACGAGTTAAGAGAGGTTGCATTTTTGCATCAAGCGTATCTACTAAATCTTTAATAGCATTAGGTGAATAAGATTTCAAAGGACTTAATTTCAAAATGTTTGATAAATAATGATTTGCAAGTCGACGTTTATTAGTAAAGCGATTTATTAAAAGCTGATAAGCGGTATTATAATTTTCTGGAGTGAATGTATAATAACTGTTTTAAGTAAATTGAATGCACTGCCTTCTACATAACTAAGCAGATATGAGAATTTTTCTATGTCTTTTAATTCCGTGTTATGAATTAAGCTATTATAAAGTGCAATAAATGCTGGAAATTTTTTCATAAGTGCCGTTAAATTTGGCGATTTGAATTTCAGGAAGATGAGTGCGAACCAATGGGGAAGATGTAGGCGGTTCAGATTTAATTGTGGGTGCAAGTGGAGTAGTGTGTTTACCGAGTGCAGTTAAAATATCAAAATACAATTCATCAAAAGCGGCAGTTAACTGAACTGTATTAATTAGAGATGCACCGAATATTCGGCAACTTTCGCCGAATACCGAAAGTTTTTACTATTCGGCCGAATGCCGAATAGTTGGCGTCACTATTCGGCATTTGCCGAATAGTGACGCGTTATTTTTTTTTTCTAATTATACAATTTAAAAGGTATCACCGGAGGCGTCGCGGCGCTTGGGCGTCGTGGCCGGACGCGGTCAGCACACTCCTCCTTGGGCGGCAATTTGAGCCTGTGAAGGAGTGTACCCGCAAAAATGCGTTATGACCGTGACAAATGGCTCAGCTAGCTCGTTGAGGGGGGTAGAACATGAGTGTCCTGGAGGTACAAATAAGCACTTACTGCGTGTGAATTTAGATTAACGTTTTTTTTTGTCTGATGTCGAACGAACGGGTGTCTTCTGATAGACTGATGTGAACGAATAGGCTGGATGTGTCGTGATGAGCGAACGAACAGTTCTGATCTCGTTGAGCGAATGAATGAGTCTGATCTCGTTGAGCGAACGAACGTATCTGATCTGTCGTGTAAAGAAAATCTCGGGGTATATAAATGGTTGGTGGCCATCCCTCTACCGCGTTTATCCCTCTGGCGACCACCGAGTTTGATCGCCAGTTAAAGATAAAAGAAAAATGCTCTGCATTTACAAAATATAAAATTGAATTAAATAAAATCAGGTGCACAACTATAGTTGCACCTGTGCGTAGCATTTGTTGTTACCTGCTCTGGCAGGTAATGCACCGATCGGTCTTTATTTCCTGTGGTAGGCGCAGGTAGCTTAACCTAGCTTAAAACTAATACCAAACGATGTGGGATGGCACTGCGCATCGTTTGGCATACGTAGCAGAAATATTCATAAGTAATTGTGCCTGTAATTAATTAAAAACTGTATAACAATAAAAGGGGGTAATAAAAATACAAGAGACAACGTTCAAAATGTCAATTCCCGCGCGCGATTTGATTAAATGATTGTGACAGGGATGTGGCTATTACCTATGGAATATCTCTGCTAATTGAATCCTCGTCAAAACGCTTAATTAGTGATGATTACATATCAGGTCAGTATGTGTTATCGACGTAACGAAACCAAACACCTATGTCGTGTTTGGTGTGGTTGGCATCGTCTTCCTCTCAGCTATTGAATGGCACAGGTTGTTAATTTGTTGCATGTGTCACATTCGCGAGGCATGTATCCATCTCGCGGCTATTGTTTTCGTTTTCGGGTGGTTTATTGCCTTCGCTTTTGCGCCTTCGGCTTAGGCGACCTTTTCGTCCGGCACTTGTCGCTTCGGACACCCCCCAATAAACCACTCGCGGCTCAAGAAGGCTGGTGCGGCCTTTTGTTTGCGGAGCGACCCTCGGCTGGTGCTCCGATCGCGGAACGGTCGGTTCCGCGCGAATTTCAATTTGTCTTTGAAATCGCTGAGAGGGTTGTAGTTTTCGTCGAAACTGCCTGATATGCGTGGGTCATCTATTTGACGAGGATTCGTCAAGGATCCTAAATTATACGCTCCAAACGAATTTTACTCATTTAAAAAAAAATCAAAAGATCGAAGCAATAAGGCGGGACCGTCGTTCCGCGTATTAAAAAAAAAATATTTGTAATAAAAATGTCGCCCGTAGTTAGGGTGCAGCGTAAATTATTGCTGAGATCTGGTTTCCGGCGTTCACGGTAAAACGCCGGTAACAAAGGTAAAAATGAATCATTTAAAACAAATTTGGCAATAGAAAACAAACTCGTGTATTATTTATTAATAAATTATACAATTTAAAAGGTAAAAAAGAATCATTTAAAACAAATTTTGCAAAAGAAAACAAACTCGTGTATAATTATTAATAATACTGAAATATATAAACTTATAAAAGATAATATTCTTATTTTTAATACATCTATTATAAATCAAATATTATATTCAAAATTTATTAGTGGTAAATTGTGGTGCAGAAATACTAGTTTTTCTGCATTTGATGGCAATAGTTGGTTTCTTTTATCTTCATATACGTTCCCAGCTTCCGAGAAAAGTCTCACTATAAACACTGCTCGCAGGAGCAGACAGATAAATGGCAGCAAATTGTGTTAAATATGGGTATCGATTTCGATTGGATGCCCACCAAGTATAAGCATTGTCATTTCTTGCTATGCGTGCAGTTTCCAAATAACTGTCAAGTTCAGTTGCAATATTGTTTCTCTTTTTAGGAGATACACTATTATTTTGCTGTGCTGCGATCTTCTCCACTTCATTCTAGCAGTCCCAAAAACTTAAATGAGTGTCAGACTCAAGGCTGGATTTGTTATCAGTCCTAATATTATTTTTATTCGCAGGTGTCACAGCGTCAATATCAGTATCGCTGTCAGTACTTGATTCGTCACAACTGTTTTTTAAAGCTTCTAGCATTATTAACTGCCGAGCCCTTTCAGCTTGATTCTGGCCCATGAAAAAAACTCTTCTTAAACCTTGGATCGAGTAGAGTAGACAGCAAATACAACTTTTTTGTTTTGAGCTTGGCGAAGCGGTTTTCCAGGTCTGCTTTAATAGCAAGTCTTGTATTCTGCAATTTGTTGGTGGCCCGTGCTGTTTCTTCTTTATTTATATAGCACATAAGCGTTTCTACATGTGGTATGGTCTCTAACACACAGGATAAGCCTAAACTTATGATTTTTGTGATCTCCTCAAACGGTTGTAACAGTCTCAATATCTGTTGTAGAAGCTCCCATTGCGATGAAGACAAATTGGGAATATTTGAATTATCCGTTAGATACAATGAAATAGAACGCTTTTGCTCGAGCAGTCTTGCTAACATATAATAGCTTGAGTTCCAGCGCGTGATAACATCTTGAACCAACTTATGTTGCGGAAGGCTTAACTCTCGTTGAATAGTTTGCAGTTTTTCTTGCGCTGAATTCGAGTGATTAAAATGGGTTACGATTCTTCTTCCTGCACTAATCGTTTCAGTAACTTCAGTCTGGATTTTTAATGAATTTACGATAACTAGTTGGAGTGTGTGTATGAAGCAGGTAATAGATCCATACCCGGTATGTCTCACACCTTTAACCATATTGGCACCATTATCATGTATAACAGCATGTATTTTGGATCGTGGAATATCCCACATAGATAAAATCGCAGTATGTGGTCCTGCGAAATGCTTCATGTTGAGAACTGCATGGTTTAATTCAAACTGATCATTGAGCCAATGGCCCGCAAAACTCAAAAAACTGGCGCCAGTATGGGTACACGTCCACATGTCAGATGTAATCGATATTGCATAATTTCTTGTTATGTTATTTTTAATTTTATCAACAGTTTTTTTTATATATATCCGGTATTATGTTTTCAATAAAGTATGTTCTGCTAGGTATGTTATACCGAGGTAGAGCCTTCTTCATCAATCTCATAAATCCTAGTCTCTCAACCATAGCTATAGCTTCGTTATCTACAGCTATCATTTCCCCTATTAAGTAGTGGTATTCTTTGGCCCTCACATCATTTATGTCCCACAATTTGGACTTCTCTAGGCATTCTGATAAACATGGTTGCTTAAACTTTAAAAGTTTTTGATTGGTTGCTACAGCAACTGATGAGCATTCTTGTAGTTTTAGAAATTCGTGGTTATGTTTATTTCTTATGTGATTAATCAATCCAGTTGCTGTGGCTTTCTACCTTCTCCTCCACTCGAAATCTTTACATCGCACAATCTACACTGGACCAGCCTAGTACTCTCCGTGCACTCCACAAAATACTTCCATACAGGCGATTTTTTACACTTTGCAGAAGACATTGCGCAATATTATACAACGAAACAACACGCGGTGAATGGCGAGTGCGGAAGACTGTAACGCCGAGCGGAAGACTGACTAAAATGCCGAGCGCAACGCGACAGCTAACGCCACGTGGCCACTTCGCTGATCTGTCGAATAATTGCCGAATATTCGGTATTCGGCACGTTAAATCCGCCGAATATTAGATATTCTGTTATTCGGCAAAACCGATATTCGGTGCATCTCTAGTATTAATAGTGAAATCAGGATGCGTAGCCGATAAGACAGATAATTTATTCAAAACGCCATAATACTGAACTTTAATTGATTCGAGTTCATTGGCGCGCAATTTAAATGCTTCTAATTTTTTAGGTAATTCAGCGACTAAATTGTAACACATTTGCACTTTAATCCACAAACACTCTTTCTTATTATTGGGAATAGCGAATGATTTAATATCTTTAGCTAAAGGTTTTTTCTGTAGCCATTATTAATCGATGAATACAGATCAGCTGATCGATCCGCGGTGCAAAGTGGCGAGAACGAAATGAGCGAGATGACCGTACGCGCAAACAATAGGCGCAGGCTGAGTGTGTGACGCGCGATGTATCACGCTCGTATCGGAGAGCGATGCTTATGTACGAATTCGACAAAAAAACTTATCACGTTTTTTGTGCCCAGAAATAATGAACGCGAATTTAATTTCGACGGTTTTCGAATGAATTTAATAAAAGAGTAAAATATGATTTTTCCCGTAAAACCCTAATTTAACCCTTTCATCCGGTTCGAAGGACCAAGTCTTTGTAGCGTTAAATGTGCCCGGAGATGTCAGTGGACTGCATTTGTGGGGCCCTTAAAAGGGGGAATATCTCCGGCACGAGGGTGGCGAATACGAGCACTGTTCACGGGGAGGAAGTTTATGGTTGAAAGACACTATCCTTGGTTATCCTGCTGTTCTGGATGGCTAGAAATCCCTCGCAGGCGGAACTTTAACTTCTTCCTCATGGACGTACACGTACGAAAATATAATATATATGATTTATAAGCCTCATTTTTATGATTTTACAACTATGGAATATTTTATTAGGCAATAAGGGCGTTGAGTATCGGGGAACTCCAAACGTCTTCATTGTCGTTAACCACGTTTTTTCCCACTTGTTATGGCAATTTAATGCTAATACCTTATTGCCTGTGTGTAATATTTTTAAATCACTTGAAGAAAAGCGGTGATTTGTTGCGATGCAGTGCCTAGAAAAACCGGTGGTTTGTTTTTCATTTTCAATATCTCTTAAGTGTTCTTTTATTCTAATATCGAATGACCTACCGGTTTATCCTATGTACTGTGACGTTCGCCTTCACAAGTGCTTGCGGCGCTGGGTCGTAGTTCTTTATTATTTACTTCACCATCAATTGGGCGCCAGCCACAAATGTGACAGAAAAGGGGTAGACACTGTTAATTCAAGGAGATTGGTTAGTAAATAGCTAAGTCACAATTCAACAATAACAATTTAATAAAAAACTATGTAATAATATAAATTATAGTAAATGAAAGGGAAGCTTAATGATTAATTACAATAATGAGTAGCCACAATTAAAAAAATAATGAATGATTCGAAGACTGCCCTCGTCTCGTTGGTTTCAGATTTGAATTGGCCCGTTCGCAAAAGAAATACAAAATGGAATCTTCTCACCGATTTTTGAAGGGAGTTTCCTTGTTTAGCAAGCGGGTTTAAAGCAGTTCAAGCGCATGCGGGGTGTTGCCTGTCTGGAAGCAGATAAGGATGGTAATAGCTGCATGAACTTTCTCAGACGAATTTCGGTAGAACACCTCCCTCGCTCAAATTTCCCTGTTTGCTGGATTCTCTTCCCTTCTATAAATCCTCTTACTTTGGAACGGGGCCCTGGTCGGCTGGAGAAGCTACGGTGAAAATACTGGCAGTAACTTGTATATTTAATGAAGGCCCTACGTGGCTACTTAGCGTAACAGAACGCGGAACTTACGCACAGAGCAATTAAAACAAAAAAATAGGGTAAAGGGAATGGGTTATCACAAAGACACAACTCTTAACAAAAACATGCAACGCCGCATCTCAAAACACTACAATTTCGCCGGTGGACGTTGTGTGCGCTTCACGTCACGCTTAATAATATTCAACGAGAAAATTGAAGGCAGTAAGATATATGTCAAATAGTATATTCAGTTAATTTGAAAGCACTTAATTGGGTTTATTCAATCTGTAAATTAAGCCGGCTTACCTCGCACACACATCCGTCCTCGCCGCGCACCCAACATGCAATCCCCTCCAAAACAAACCCGCTTAGCCTAACCGTCGCGGAGCGTTCTCGATTTATCGAAACCCCGACATTAATAATTTTGCAAATCTCAGAGCCGTAACAATTAATTGGGCATTTAAATAAATATCATAACGAAAAATGAAAAACGGAACGCTACAGTACACTGCATCACATTCTTTGCATTGTAGTACATAAATACCACTTTTTTTCAAGCGATTATTGTCTGATTTTATTTTGTTATTTATTAACAATTTTCCTAATTTTGTCGTATTAACCAAAATCATATCATTATCTTTTCCTTTCAGTGCATTTCTAATTTGGAGAGACAAGGAAATGACTAATTCTATTTTATTCCACGTATTAATTTTATCGGGGGCACACTATAAAAACATTTTCGTAATTGCTTCTATTTTTTTCTTTTTGAGCATGGTATCAATCAAATTCTCTGTATATCCATTGTTAGTCGCAATGGTCTTAATTGTAAGTAATTCATTATCAAAATCTATTTTGTTCAGAGGGATGTTTATTAACCTATGTAAAAGAGAGTGAAATGTGCTATGTTTGATCTGTTGATGAGTGTTGGAATTGGCAGGAATAATTACATCTGTACATGTATTTTTCCTGTATATTTTGTATAATAATTTATTGTTTGTTTTTGTAATGGTTAAATCAAGAAAATTTAGACTGTTGTTTATTTCTTTTTCAACTGTAAATTGGATGTTATTATTAATTTTATTCATGAAATTTGTATACGTCTCTAATTGTCTGTTTGTACCTATCCATTTACAAAATATGTCGTCGACATGTCTAGCCCAAAAATGTACATATTCACTTTTATTTTGTTATAGTAAATAAGTTTCAAAATGATCCATATATACATTTGACAGTAATCGGTCGAATTAAAACGAACAGTAGACGCAGCGTATCAATATGGATAACACTTGAAATCAAGAGATGGTATAGACAGCGAGATGTCCTATTACAACTGAAGAAATTAATACACACTAGACTCGTCACCCTTTTACATCCCATCGAATTTGATTGTTTCGACTCAACATGCAGAGTAGAGGCCAGAAAATATTCATACGAACATTTTGAAAAACAAAAGGTGAAAGTGTCCAAATTACGCAACCGTGCCGAAATTAATAGCCATAATAGTGGTGAGCCAAGTCATATGACATTATTATTGGAGAAGGTATTAAAATATAATCAATATATTAACAATGGAACAAATTCAGAAACACTGGCTATAGATTCAGAAATCATTTGTGATAACATGTATAAAGAAGACAAAAGAACTCTGGTTAAAAATAAAACTTCTGGGCTAATTAAAACTTCAAATCACACTATTAAAGTCATCGACGTAACCCAGATAAGAAAACAATAATTGATACAAAAAAAACAAATTAAAAATAATAACTTAATACTCTGCAAAGCAGATCAAGGTAACACTATTACAATTATGAATAAACAGGAATACATTAAAAAAAAACTAGGGATTACTACACAAATACTGCTACAATTTTTTTATGCCCAAGGTGTATTCGCAAGCGTCGTTTTACTGAAATAAAAAATCTAAATAATTAATAATATATATATATATATATCACGACAAATGTTTGCTCATGGAAAGAACGGGTGACAAACGAAGAACATCGGCCATCTGCAATGGAGGGTTTGTCGTAGGTTTGAAATTAATTATAATTAATGGGCACCACTTGGTTTAAATTATAATAAATACCAAATAAAGTTTAGATTTTAGAAATTGTATATTTTGAATTATTGATAAAGTATTATGAATAACAACAATGAAATAAATACATTTAAACAAAATGTGTATATAAGTTAAATGTTCTTAGTCGAAAATAAACTTTTTAAAAAAAGCAAATTATTTCTTATAACGAGATTACAAACGTTAACAAGACGTGCAAACTAATTCCAATTCTTACAATGCAACTAATTTCTATTTATAATACGTCTTAATCTAAAAGATAATATATTAGCGTAGGCGTTGCAGGTGCATTTATGCATCTGCGGGCGCAATTAAACAAAGAGATTACACATAATTAAACAATAGAGTCTATTATTATACGTTGACATAATATATATACAGAGAGTTTTATGTAACACCGAACATGCTAGAATGTATTCAATGTAAATTTCCCTATGTTCGATTTGTTCAGGAACGCATCAAAGCATTGAGTGCGATGTGATTGGCTACTATTTCTAAAAATAATATTGTCAACCCAAACTACACCTTTCCACGTCAAAAATGACTTACACTTGTCAGTTATCGCAAGCAAGTGACATTTACTATTCTGGTGCTTAAAGCAGACATTTCCCCACTAAACATCTTTTCCAATTCTTCTCCAATCTTGTCCACCATGACCCACCCTAGGAGTTCTGATGCTTCGGTAAATCCTGCTAACTCCATGACTTGTCCGTAAGTTATTAGTGCGGCGCAGTCCCTAAACCTAGTTGCAGTTGTGCTTATCTTCACAGATGCCTTCTCATGATTCGAGAATTTATAGAAAAACATGTCAGTCGCTGCGACTAGTGCGCGATATCCCTTATTGTGCTCCCACGTCTTATAGGTTGTAACGATCTCAGTTATCGGACGTGCTTGAGGATGGAGTCCGATGAGGTGCTCCGAGATCCTATCGAGTATGTTGGATCGGTAGTCTCCTTGTGTAACTCGGTTTACACGATATATCCCTAATAAATACATAACCATCCAAGTGTCGTTCGAATCATCAACAGGTGTCTCGAACCCCACTGCTTCTTGATTCACCTCGTTCTGAGTTATAGATATCAAGTTCAATGGTGAGATGACTTCTCCTGCTTCCGCTACGGTGAGTCCGAATGATTCCCATTTGGTTCCATTGTGCTCTGTCCAAGTGCTCAAGACCCTCATGAGGAAAGTATTGGCGAACAATACGTCGAGTCCTCCGGACCTGATTCCTCTTAAAACGATTCTTCGCAACATCGGCATCTCCACCTGTGCGACATCTATTTGGACTCTTGGTTTGACTCCTGGATTGTCTGTGAACCATGTCGCAGGAAACTGTGTTTCTGACTGCAAAGCGGGAACGTTTGGGACGACTCTGGTTCCTGTGCTTTTTCTGAACATTGTGAACTTTTAGAAATTTTTTGATTTTCTGTTGAAAATACACGAAGAGTTGGACATCTTTACGTATTAATAATGTATACAAACAAGATTTTTATGGTATGCATTGCGGTTAAGTAAAATATCCATAATTGTACATGTTGCATTTGATATAATATAATTTATTTTTGCGTAACCATCACATTCCGTCAGAAATAAATTATATTTGTTAACTCTTATGACAAGTGCAACATGTTTTATTATGGATATTTTATTTAACCACAATGCATCTGTGATATTCTTAACCAGTAAAATATTAGTTAAAGAATGTAAGCAGAGATAAAGCGTAATTTAAATGAACCAATTATGAATTCTACTCTTCAGTTTATATTAAAAAAAAGTCAATAGATTGAAGTAGACGGTTTATTAGAAATATGTATGAATTATAATAAAATTACAAAATGACCTCCTTCGCGCTCTAAGCAATATGCTAGACGATGATAAAAAGATTGTATGGCATTTGTTAGGAAATTTGGATCAATTTCTTCACATACTGAACGTATTCGAGTTTTAAGTTCTTCCACATTTTCAACTCGAATGTCACTATAAATATTTGTTTTCATTTATCCCCAGAGAAAAAATCATATGGAGAAAGGTCGGACGAGCGTGCAGGCCAAGATATGGGACCATATCTTCCTATCCATCGACCAGGAAAATGATGGTTCAAAAACCTTGTTACCTCATTTTTAAAAAATTTCGGAGAAGCTCCGTCCATTTGGAAAATTGACTTGTTAATGTTTAAATTCTGTATTTTTGGCAAAATATCATTTCGAAGAAGTGTTAAAAATTTACTAGAATTTAGATTTCCGTTAATAAAAAATGGACCAAATCAAGTGCGTGTCAACAATACCAATTCACACATTAATTCTCTTGTTGTATTGCGTATGAGTTAAATTTTGAAGGTGGTTATTACTAGTAGACCAATATCTAAAAGAAAAGGAATAACGGGTCTAAAAAGGATTGAATTAAATAGGAATAACTAACCTATAATTTTGAGAATTTACTGAATCATCCAGACAAGAAGACGCTTCATCACTGAATACATTTTTTCGCTAAATTTCGTTTTCATTTAACATATTAAATACAATTTCACAAAAATTTGATCGCTTAATTTTGTCATCTTCATACATGGTGATTTTGGAATTTGTATGACCTAAACTTAAATTCTCGTAGAATTCTATGTACGGAGGATTTCGAAATGTTAAATTTGATCTCTTCCGATAATATCGACGGCCTTCTAATTCTTCGTTTGTGGGATTTGTCCACACATCCGATTCTATTAAACTATTTTATAAGGTCCGAAATGGTTGAAATGGATGGTATTGGTCTATCGGGAAATTTAACGGAAAATAAATCGCGGCAAATCATTTCCTGTTTCCTCCAATGAATTTATTTACCATAAAAATCTTCTCCTTTGTATATATTATTGAACTCTTCGTCTACGTCTGCTTTAAGCGCCAGAACAGCAAATATCACTTACATGCGATACCTGACAAGTGTAAATCATTTTTGACAGAGAAGGGTGTAGTTTGGGTTGACTATATTATTTTTAGAAATAGTAGCCAATCACATCGCACTCAATGCTTTGATGTGTTTCTGAACAAATCGAACATAAGGAAATTAACATTGAATACATTCTAGCATGTTCGGTGTTACATAAAACTCTCTGTATATATTTAAAAATATATATGGCAAGAAACATTTAAATTAACAAATAAAAAAAAATCAGCAGTCAGCGTATATCCAATTTCCCGAATATAAATTTAATTAAAAAAATATATAATATATTTAATTATTCATCTAAACCCATAACAAATATTCAGTTACTTAACCTTTTTTGGCCTAAAATATAGCTATATCTTTCGGTTCACAAACCAGAATTAATTATTTAATCATTAAAATATCTTTATATTAATAAAATTTGTTAAAAAAATAATGCTTGCATATGAATTTAATATTTAAAAAATGACAGAATGAATGACTTAAATAATGATAAATTTTATTAGCAATAACATAAAATAATTTTTAATGATTGATAAAAAAACAATTATTTTTTTTGCTTCCACTCACACATGGGCATTGGTTTATCTTAACCATGCAACCCAGTAACCTTTGTAAATTTGTACTTCGATTTGGGGGACAATCACACCATTCATACAACACCCATGGAATCCGGAACGAGAGCTCTTCGTTAGAAAAGTCTCTCGCCCCGGACGGGACTCGAACCCGCACATCCACGGCGAAAAAACAATTAATCGATTTAACTGAAATTTACGCAAAACACGATATTAAAATTCAAATATTATATACACAAAAATTCTTCTAGTTTTATTTCGTATAAATAGATTTCATTTAAAGGAAATTAATAATTCATTGATAACGATAAAAGAAATACTCATCTGCATCTGTTGTCTTCACCTTGGCGACGTGACCTGATGCTGGATACGAGCGCGGTGAATGCGTACGTCGGAGAAGATAGCGGACCGTGGATGGAATAGAAAACCAATTCGAAATACTCTCTGCGATAAAATTAAACCACAAAAAGGAAAATTTCACCAACTTCAAGGAACCAATCTCCAAGAGAAAAATCGAGCAAAAATGCGGAATTTTAATACCATACAAATAAACTCTAAATCACATGGAAAATATCTTAGAAAAATGAATACGAAAAATAAAAACCACTTACCCCTTATTACGAAGCGAGTTTTTAAGAAATCACGTGCTGCGAGTATTTTTATTCAGAGAAAAATCAAATCTAACCCAGCGAACACCGACTTTAGCTGACTAAATTATAAATCAAGATAATAAATGTAACATTTACTACTCTGTATCTACACTTGCGAACTTAAAACAAAATGGATCAGAACGAACATTCCGGAAGATAAATCAAATAAGCATGCGCAACATTTTAAGTAATTTAAAAACGTCCAACATTATATGCAACCTAATAGACATATTTATTTTAAAAATTCATTGGATTTTAAATGAAATCTTCATTACGAAAAATTAAAATGTAACAATACATTTTATATTAAAACATGAGCTGAAAATAGTATTAAAAATTGTAACAATATTATTACAGAACGGGATAGATTCAAATTAACACTGATGAATCTTAAAGCACCAACTCTTTATGGATTACCAAAAATTCTTAAAGAAAATGTACCAATAAGACTACTGGTATCATATTTATATGCACCGACATATAGGCTATGTAAATTTTTAAATCCCTAGATTTTTTAATTTTAAACCTAAATATTCAATAATGAATACCATAGAACTAAATAATATAAATATATCACACAATGCCAAACTAATTTTATTCGACGTGAAAAGCTCACTTCAGTTCCATTTAAAGAATTAAAAACGAAAAACATTTATATAATTGCAATGAATCCCATATAAAAAAGTCGGAAATAAAGTCATTAATAGATATTTGTATTGGTCAGAGTTACTTTGGATTTAATGCCACATTTTACACACAAACGGAAAGTTTACCTATGGGTTCATCTTTATTTCCATTACTCTTTATATATGGATCATTTTAAACTTATTTACTAAGAAAAAATGAAAGTAAATATGTACAGTTTTGAGGCAGATATGTCGACGACATATTTTGTATATGGATAGACACAAACAGACAATTAGAGACGTATACAAATTTCATGAATAAAATTAATAATAACATCCAATTTACAGTCGAAAAAGAAATAAACAACAGTCTAAATTTTCTTGATTTAACCATTACAAAAACAAACAATAATACATTATCATACAAAATATACAGGAAAAATACATGTACAGATGTAATTATTCCTGCCAATTCCAACACTCATCAACAGATCAAACATAGCACATTTCACTCTCTTTTACATAGGTTAATAAACATCCCTCTTAACAAAATAGATTTTGATAATGAATTACTTACAGTTAAGACCATTGCTACTAATTATGGATTTACAGAGAACTTGATCGATACCATGCTAAAAAAAAAACAATTACGAAAATGTTTTTTATGGTGTGCTCCCGATAAAATTAATACGTGGAATAAAATAGAATTAATCATTTCCTTGTCTTTCCAAATTAGGAATACACTGAAAGGAAAGGATAGTGATATGATTTTGATTAACATGACAAATTTAGGGAAATTGTTAATAAATAACAAAATTAGAATGATTAACTTGATCACTCACAGGGTTCACATATTAAAAAAATGTAGGCGGTAGTGAACTGAAGGTTATCACTCCCACTATCGAACACCATATCCATTAAACATTAAATTGAGAAAGAAAAAAAACAAGACAAGAATACGAGGTCCAGCTATTATATAACGAGACTGGACATAAAAAAGGTCTTTATTATAAAAATTACAGATCCAACGAATGTCTGCACACACCGAAGCATTCGTTTTTTTTTTCTACTGTTGGATTGGACGTGTGGTGGAAGTCCTGTTTTCACCTCCTCCGTTGACCTAAAACGCGTTGCTTTTAAGGCAGACTTGATCTTGAGAAATAGGTAGAAGTAGCAGGGCGCTAAATCTGGGGATTCGAATAATGTTCAAGCACTACGATGCCTTTATCGGCTAAAAAATGCTTTACAGACAGCATATTATGAGCAGCTACGTTGTCTTGATGCAAGATCCGCAAGAGAGATTGATTGTCTTTCCATAACTGTGGCCGTCTCCTACGAACTCGCTCGTGCAGTATTGCCAGAACTTGCAAATAATAAGTTTGGTTCACAGTTTGACCCTCTGGAACCCATTCAGTCATCACGACGCCGTTAATGTCGAAGAAAACGATGAGCATTGCTTTGAATTTGGATCCTTGCTATTTTTCACTCTCGGAGATGCTGGAGTTTTCCAATGCATTGATTGCCTCTTAGTTTCAACATCATACTGAAAAATCCAAGTTTCGTCACATATGATGACCTTTTCAAATAATCCAGGCTCTTCCACTAACCTTTTAATAATATCTGAGCAGATCTGGTGACGGACAAGTTTTTGTTCTGGCGTCAAGTTTTTTGGTACCAATTTCGCACAAACTTTTTTCATATTGAGTTCATAGTGTAAAATTCTTCTGACTGTTTCTTTATCAGCGTTTACAGTCTCAGCAATCGTCCTAATGCTCGTACAACGATCTCCATGCACAATTTGATTGATTTTTGCCACGGTTTCTGGAGTTGAAACAGCGACACATGGTCCGAATATTGGACTTAACGGACAGTAAATCGGCCGACGGATGCCTACTTCCGCTTTAGCCAGCACACTACCTTCTCCGTAAGCTTTCCCCTTCACGCTCCGCGTGGCAAAAAGGCAACTTCCGTTCCCAAGAAAAGAAACCAAAAAACGAAGAGGAAAAGCAGAGCCTAATATACTAACCACGAGCTCGTGCGTTAAATCCGCGTTACAACGTTCTTGTGTTTACTCAAACAATAAATTGAACTTGTGCCTTCACAAATCAACAATACGTGTTACTCCATTAAGGAGGAATTCAATAAGCACTTGTTCGCTCGCAGCTCATATCTTCACTAAACGGAAATCGTGCTTACTAGCAAAATTAATAAGAAAAAAAAGTCTCAATTGTACTAATAATTTTCGACTAATACCACCCTATTCACATTTATACATTAACCACTCCTAATTGTGTGCAAAAAGTAAAAAAAAAAACTTCAAACAATAGCTCGCATGTACATTACAAGCATTCGAATTGACCCATTATGCTAGCGTCCATACAGTAATATTCTCACAAACGCACGATCGCGAGAACTGGTATTTCCGTTCGTAGCCCTGTGGGCGACCTCAATTGTGTTTAACCACTAACCTAACATAACCGAGAACAAAACAAGCTAGTGAAACGAATTAAATTCAAGGAAGATGAAATGGAATAAGTGACTTGGGTGCCAGTGCGTGTGTACGTATGCCTGGATACGCGGTGGCACTTATGTGCATCAGTTTCCTATTTTATTCACACAACCGCACCGTCTAACAGCTGACAATGGTCGCGTTCAGGGAAATTTTAGACGTGTTACGATACAGCGCAAAGCGCTTGATGTTCCCTGAACACGATTTCGATTTTAAAGACGTTCAAGAAAAGATGGCGGTTTACACCTACACGGCTTCAAAAGCGATAAACCGGAAAAAATATATGCTTTACCGCCACACATAAAACGGTACCGTTCAGGGAAACCGCTTTCGTAAAGCGCTTAAGCGCTACAATTCCCTGAACGCGACCAATGATTTTCAACACAAAGTAACGAAAATTTCATGCACTGAAATATTTTTATATTCTTGTCGAGTTTTATTCCTACGAACTACGATTTGCAGACGGAATTGTATCATTTGTAGAAAACACAATGTTTCGAGTGCTTCAAAAAATAATAGACATTGTCATGTAACATTAATCATTATGTCATAGTAGGTAAAGGGAAAATAATTTATTTTTTCAAATTCTTTTTATTTAATTCATATGATATCAAACCATTTACCCTTTATCGTATCTCGTACTTTATCCAATTAGACAAATATTTCATTAGATGTTTTTTTCTTTTTCAAAATGCTGTCTATTATTTCATTACTTTAACATTACTTCGGGCTATTGTTTTTATTATATTCAATTCATTGTTGAATACCTCGCTATTAAATGGAATGTTTAATAGTCTGTTAATGTATGAATAAAAATTGCTAAATTTGATTTAATTTGGGTGGTTCGGTGAATGGGAATAATGGTGTCTGTTCACAATTATTTTCGATAAATTTTGAAATTTAAAGTAAGTTTTTCTAAACAGTCAAGTCTAAAAGGTTTAAACTATAATTAATTTCTATTTTTGATGTGAATTGACTTTCGGTGTTTATTGAATTTAAAAATTTTTAGAATGTTTTGAATTGTCCATTGGTGCCAGTCCAGATGCAAAAAATGTCATCGTCATATACTCTCAAACATATAGTATTGTTTGTTTTTATATCTAAAATAGAAATTGTTGAACAGTGATTTTTCAATGCTTGCCATAAACATTTCTGCAAAAAGGTGATTATTGTGATGCCATAGGTAAACCGTCAATTTGAACGCAAAAGGTGTTATTATTTAACTCAAAGTAGTTTTGTTTTAGGCAAATATCACTCAATTTCATCGTTTCCGACTTTTCTACCTTGTTCAATTAAATCTTGTATAAGTCAAGTAAATAGAAATAGTGAATGAAACCAAGTGTTTAATTCTGTGGTTTTCAGGAATAACCAGTTATGTCGATTTTTTGGTCAAATTTAGTTAAGTGCAGAAATTGGTAGATATTTATGTGTACTTTCATTTGGTGAACTCAAAAAGATGTTATCTGTTACACATTTAGCACAATATAGACAAAACCTAACCAGTTATGTTCCATTTAAATGTATATTAAATGTATTTACATACACTTTTCACAACAAATGGTTAATGTTAATGCATATTCAGTCTATATAATTCATGAAGAAACATGTATGAATATTATAATTGAATATATTCGAAGTTTCACAAGGTGTACAATAATTTGAAAAAAACTCAAGAATTATGAAATGACCGTACATTTTTATTACAGATAAAAACAATTGGCTTCGATTATTATATACATCTTGTAACGCACTAAAGTAACTTATTAAGAGTAATCGACATGTTGACGCGACGAGATTCGGTTAGATCGTCTGACATTCACGTCAATCGCACGTACAATTTTTACTTGTTTAGGTCCGTTAGGTGGTCGATTACAATTTTTACGCTTTCGTTTGTTGGTTTCATTCGTTTCCGGAGATTTCTCAGTTGAATCGTCGTCGTCGTCTAAATCCGGATCAATATTTTTCGCACTAGAGATGTCGGTCGTACTGAGGAGTTTGTAAAAGTCGTGAACTTCTGGTCTCAAAAGATCCAACATGGAGAGCAAGTCCTGTTTTTTCTCGCGGCTTATGTCGTGCGGCCCTGTGTATCTAAGCTGAAACTGATCGTTTTGAATATTACAAGTATTGCGTCTGCGTACGTGTAATTCAGAGAACTCTCCATCTTGAAAATTTTGTTTATAGAAAATCAGACCTTGTTCTTTCAGGTATCTAATCCATTTTACGTTATGCCACAAGAAACGTTCATTTGACACACTTTTTTGCCGGTTAATGAACACGTTTTTGAACAGTGCCTCGAAGTCATTAAACAGGTCTTGTGACATAACGACAACTTCCTTCTTACATTTTCGAACCAGATCATACCAGTCGTTGGGGTGATGAATATCCGAAGCTTGTGATTTTTTAGCTCTTTCAATAGTCGCGTGGTCGCTGTCGCACTCCATATGAGTATGACCTGGCTCGAGAAATTTATGGTCCACACTTTTAATTGTCGGATGGTTGGCAACTACAGCAGAAAACATTCCAGCCAAAATTTTATTTTTATTTTGACCCCCGCACGAGTCTGAGAAAAAAGTCACGTGTTCGACCTTCGGGTTAATATCTTGCAGGAATTTGTAGATACATGACGCGACTTCATTGGCACCCCTTTTGGCGTCACCTTCGTGCCACATATAACATGTCGTCTTCGGTGTCGTGTTGTCGTTGACGGTCAAGTTGTAGGTCCACAGTTGTCTCTTGTAGAAAGCCACAGATGTTTACAAGGAAGGTGTGGGCAAACACTGTCGCAAGTCGAAGGTGCAGAAGAGATGGGTGCCCTCCGATGTTTTGGCCTTCTTCTTATCAGCAGATTTAGTTGAATACGCCGCATCTGCTGCTTCCTGGTGATCCTTTTGCAGTTGTCGTGTCTCCTCTTGTTTATTTTCGTCAGGTTCGTACCTTAAGCGCGCAGTGAACATGTCACATTTATGGCACTTGTCTAGGTGGGGTTGTTTGAATTTAAGATCTGTTTTCTTGAACACCTTGTAATATATCAAGTACTTAACAGGTTTCTGCACTTTATCTTTGTATAAAGCGTACATCTTGTGCACAGTCAGCCCGATTGGCAAATATTTTTTTGACGTGTGGCGACGCGAATAGTGGCTTTCATAAGCCGGAAACTTGTCAATGTGAGCTTTAACCTCTGCAATGAGAGTTTCTGAAGTCTTATTTTTAGGAACCCTTTTTCCTCTTTGATCAGTCAATGGCAGCTGCCCCATTGTGGTAAAATAACTAATACTATACAACTAAATGTGTGAATCAAAATTTAAACCAACTGTTAATTAATTAAATTAATAATACAAAAAAAAATTACACATAGAACCTCGTGAGTTACTTGGATCTAAATAATATTAAGTTAAGTCCAAGATATTATCATAAAATCAAATTCATTCAAACAACAACAACAAAAAAAAATCATCAACTAACGATATTATTTTCAATAAATATTTTAAATGAAAATAAATATTATATCATAATACAAATTCTGACGTAGATATAGCTATACCTTTCCAATAATAATCATACATGGTACTTCAATTTAAACAACTACCATTTCTTATTGAAACATACTGTATATCATAAAAAAACTAACAAATCAAATTACCATACAATATGTCATTAACAGGTAATAATAATAATAAGAAAAATAATATATATTTTTAACACATCCTGTATATATCAACTGATAATATGTGATTTAAAATTTAACTTTTATCATTTTTTTTCTTATGAATTGCTTTTACTTTAAATTTAACGTACTTCAAACTTAAAAAAAAAATAATAATAAATTAAATCTCCGACCTTTGTCAATCCCAGACACTCTACTTCCTTTTCCAACCTCTTCACCAATCGGAACCAGCCTGACGTAACACCATTAACGTTTCCCACATAACTGCTACACACGATTAGCACGTCAAAAGGGTTTGTCCTGCAATCCTATTGCGCCTCCAATACGACTGCCAGAATCCCGTAAAAATCTTAGAAGTATGGAAGTATTAGTTAGGATCCCTTACCTAATTAATATTTCAATGACATGATGTTTGTGACGTAAAATTTCACAATTGCCACGGCCAGCTGATCTGTAGGCGGCGCACGGTCGGGGGGGGGTTAATAATAAGAAAAACTTGTACCACTTCAACATCAATCGGGCGCCAGTCACTAGTGACAGAAGGGGGGATTAAACTGTTAATTCGTTCGGGTGTTAGTAAAGAAAATTACTCGACTCAATTTAAAAGATAACAAAATATATTACTAAACTAATAACGAAAATCTAGGGAATTTACTGATAAAACGATATGACGGATAGAATTTAAATTATTAAGGTGTGAATTTAAAGCTTTACAATTAAATTAAGCAGCCACAGCATCTAAATCAAAAGCTACAGAATGAATGAAAGCGCCACTGCCTCTTTTTGGAATAACTCTGCCATTGGCCCGCCCTTCAAGGGTTGGTTAGTAAATTTGACAGGACGTCTCACCAGAAGTTCTCCTCGCTCAAGCGTTGTAGTGCCGCAGGAATCGGGATAAGCGCATGCGTTACATCTGGCTTAGGAAATCAGCTTGGGAGTTTGGCTACTGGGCAAGCATTCCTTAACCCTTCCTCTAGAGCTTCCGATTTCGTCTGGTCAGGCTACGTCTCTCTTCCCAAATATCATCGTCTTAAAGGAACGGGGCCCTGGTCGGCTGAAGAGCTACGGTTGAAAAATACTCTGGCAGTATTACATAATTTAATGAAGCCCTATGTGGCTGCTGGCGTGACAGTAACGCGGATTTACGCACAGCGCAAGGGAAAATTCACAAAGGCCGGGATTCACAATACAAACAACAAGTACAACGAAACATCATGCAACCCCGCACCATTATCACAAAAAATCAAATAACAAAGATAACCCGGTCGGGCACATGGAATCAAGTGTGTGTTTTTACTGATTGCGCGCGTGACCTACGCACGTAACTTTTAGCGGCTCTCAATTACAAGCCACTATAATATAAATGATCTCTATTAAACTTTAATACATACAATAAATCCAAACAATAGAACGCTCACCTGACACACACACTTGTTTCCACGCCGGCTGCCCAACCTCGAGTCCCCTTTCGCGGTCCTCCGCGCAAGATGGCCCGCTCTCGCTAACGCATTTTTTTGCCGAAATGTCCTTGGCAGTCAAAACAAAAACATAGGCGTAGCAATCAAGTGGCCACAAGACGCTATTTACATTACTATAAAAACGGCACGTTACATGTTTAATCGATTTTGAAGACAATTTATTCCACAAGCATTGCAAACCTTTTAATGTACTTACCCAATTTGCAATGCATGGTGGAATAAATGTTCTTGTCCTCAAAACATAAACAATAGAATAAAAATTAACATCGCCAACCCTATCAGAAATATCGCATTTTAAAGGCTTATTGTCATATCCTTAATGACCCGTTCAGGCCATCAAATAACTGATA
The DNA here is from genome assembly GCA_963082785.1 of Philonthus spinipes. Taxonomy (NCBI): domain Eukaryota; kingdom Metazoa; phylum Arthropoda; class Insecta; order Coleoptera; family Staphylinidae; genus Philonthus; species Philonthus spinipes. Next base: position 16,400,737 of record OY720314.1, on the reverse strand, counting down.
AAAAATAATATGAACTTTAAAACATTTTAATGTTGCCGATGTACTTTGTTTAAAAACTTATGAAGCAAGTTTCACTTTCATTTTATTAATTTTGTCTTCATAAATATGGCAATCAGTTAATTTAGGCAGTATTTTGATATTAGAATTCCCATTATCCACCTCATACAATTTTACAATGTTTAACGAGCAAGCTATATAGCTTTTACCCTTCAAATTGAAATAATTTATTGTGTAAGTGTAATGCAATGATGTTTTAATAAATTATTTACACATTTTTGAAGGTGATGTGGATCAAACAAAGATATTATTTCTTGATTACCTATCAAGAGACCATTTGTCTCATTCTCCTCACCTGCTAATATGAGTCTTCGACTTGAATCCTCTCTTAAGCGTTTTGTTACTTTGACATTAGTTACAAGTTGGTCACATATTGTGCAAACAACATACAAACCAGTGTCAAGTAATTGCCTTATAATAGTTACAAAATTCCACAAATATGCGATGGGTTGATTCTATTTAACTAGTATCCCACGAACCATATTTTTAAGTGTTTAAACAAAGTTTCAAAATAATGGAATTTTACAAATAATGTAAATTTAATTGGTATTTAATTAGCAAAGCTTGCGTCGGCTAATGTTGTTGCTTAAAGCTTTTCCACTCGTTTTCTTCTTTCTTGGGCTCTCTTGGATCGTGGGTTAACAGTTTCTTTGGTCGAACTGCAACAATCACTCCAGGAAGTCCTCTGTGGATTCTCGAAGTTCTCGTTTTTCAGGTCCAGTATAAGGAGTTGATACCCGCCAATGGAATCGATTATCGATGAATTTATTGATTCTCAATTGATACCGGATCCTACCGACTGCGCCAATTAAATTGAACAGTTTTCGAAACGGATTTTTAAAAAGACTTTTTATATGAAAACGACGTATATTTCTTTTACTGCTTAATTACAAGGTTCAGACAAGACTAAAACTAGATTAACATAACATGCATGAAATAATTTAAGGATGGAGCGCAAAACGTGACAATATGCAGATTCCGTAATCGCAACGCAAGTGACCGTGATCTAATGTTTTTATGTACAGATGCGTTTCCTCCATGTAACAAGCAACTACATATCGGACCACGATACCTCAAATGACTACGTCATAATTTAAAAAAAAAAATGTTTTTTAGTTAACAAATCATTCTTTATTCCTTTCAACAAATGTGGTAGATGAAAAAGAGGAACCACTTCTTGTCCGTTCACTATGAAAGAAATATTGTTATACATTTCATTGTCCCGCATTAAATTAACTTTAGTTTCTTCTTTCAATAAATATATGGCCTTTGAATTATTGGTTGCTTGATCGCACACTGTTGCTATAACGGACAGTTCAATGCTGGAAAGGCATTTTAATACTTCTCTAAATTTCTAGCAAGGTCTGCTGCACTCATTTATTTGACTCCTAATAATATAATATTAAAATTAATGTCTCCATTTTTTTGTAAGCCAATGGCCATAACGACAACAGAATGATCTGCAAATTCTGGCAAATGTCCAAGATAGCAACTTTTTGAACCCAGTAAATTCTTGAAATTTCTTGTTAAAAGATATATCCGATACTAACGATATTCATCGAATGGAAGGATTCAGTATTTGCTGTATTCAGTCATCTCTTGAATGTTTTGTTTTAGTGAATTCAACATTTTGACATTCAAACCCGTTTTAAAAGGATTTTTTCTGGTTAAGAATGCAAGGCAAATTACATTCTCGCAGAAAACGGTATCCCGATGGCCCGCTTTCTCCTTTAAAGTATAACGTTATCCCATGGTTTTCTTTTTTTTTCTTCTTGAAAAATAAAAAATAAAATCTTTTGTAAATTCTTTAATATTTTTATGATTCCTAATATCATATTTTAAAAGATCTTTTACCCGAATTTTTAAAATTTGAATTTTTGTTTTAGTGTTATGATGTTTTCATGATAGTGTATCCTCTTTTGTGGCGACGCACTTTCCTCGAGTTTATGAGATGTATCTTCCGTTCTTCTAAAGCATATATTGTATTATCATTTATAGTTAACAGATACCTTTTTAATATGGTTGCATACCGTATATTCTTTTTTAAATGCATTATATATTTTTTAAATTTCTGATCAGCAATTACAGTTTTGAGAATCTTAAATGTGATAGTTTCCATTATTTGATTGTGTCACCCCCTCCCTGTGTAATGTAGAGTATATATGGCGAGTGTCTATTTAAACGCTGCCAATTGTTATGTCTGGTTGATAATTGATAATTTCAATTGCTGAATACGTCCTTAATCGACGAGATCTCGCACGCGAATGTAATAGAGGTAATACTAAAACGAAATCTCATTTCATTGAAAATATTTACTAAAATGTAGTATACAATTTCAAAGTATTAAAAAGAAAGAGAATATTAATTATTACATTTACTTTGTTTTATTTTTTACTTTCAAAATAACTATTAAATATGAAAATTATCTTTACGGTTCCGGTTGTGTTTTTCAAAAGAATGTATTTTATTATGACGACATTAAGCCTTCTAATTCTAATACGTAAGTAACTTATTACAATAGAAATTACAATATATAATAAGATAAAGTGGCGAATAAACATATGATTATAATTATATGAGCAAGCGTTTAACAGATTATATATATCATAATAAATTAAAGACGACGCAAGCGCCATCTTTCGCCTAATTTCAACCTTAAAACTGTGACAAATCTTATATTTTTTTAACACTCAACTAACATAGTTCTGAATTCGTTAATTTCCTTATAATATCTACTAGTAATTTCCACTTGTTTAATTTACTTCTCCCGTGAATTTTGTTATTCTTTACTTTTTATCCAGTGCATCCTTGCTCACTTTTTCTTCTTATATCTCCAAGTTGCACCTCGTCTTTTTTTTTCTTGGTTGCCTTTATTCGCGTCATTTGTCTTATCCGCCTTTTCTGTACCAGGACTCGCCTTTTCGATCTCATCCGCATTTCTGCACCAGTAGACAAATTTTCGGTCACACAATCGCTCGCTTGAAATTTAATGAGGTTCCGAGTCCTTTGGTCCGCATATTTTCTTCTGCATTTTGCCGCGTCTAGAAGGTTTCGTCGAATCCTATCTACAATATCAGGTGGTGTTGATTTTATTCCAATAATACTGTCGATTATTTGTTTCTAGGGATATTTCAGTTTCTTAGTTTGAATAATCTCTAGAGGTGTGAAGCCCTTGCTCAAATGTGGCAATGTGTTAAAACAAATTTCCATATCTGCCAACTTCATTGCCCTCGTGGTGTGCTTTTGCTGACAACATATTCGAAAAATGCGCTCCAATTTTTGCATAACCCTATCGTTCGGGTTACTTTGCGGATGCCTAATCGACGAAATGCATAAATTGATGTCAGCCTCTTGCGTCCGCTTGACTCATATTTTTGTAGTGAACTGTCCCTCTGTTTGTCAAAAAATATTTTGGTTTTATTATTGCGGTTACTTTCTTTATTGCATATAGCCGAACAAATTTAGAAAAAGTGTCGATAACCAAGATATAAGTTACATTTCCACAGCTCGCAAGTAATGGCCTCAAAATATCCGCCGCCACTAAATCGCCGATGTCGTTTGGGACGATTAGTACGATTGGTGCTGGACCTGTGCACATGCTTACTTCGCTGACATGAATCACACTTTTTTGACGATGTATTTTATTCTCCTCTCCATATGTAGAAAATGGAATATTGTTTTCAGAAAATTAAATAGCTTAATGCTCCCGAAATGTCCCAGACATTGGTAGTATTGTACACTTTTTTCTGAGTTTTTCTGGTAAGGCTATCCGTTCAAGTTTGTTATACTCGTCCCGGAAAATCAGCACTTCATTTCGGATATGAAATTGTCTTAAAATTCATCGAACGTTGATTTCTAAATCGGAATCCATATCGGTTTTTGCCCTTCATATTTTAAGTAAAGTCGGGTTTTGTCTTGATTAATTTTAATTCTTTCGAAATAATGGCGAAAAACGCTACTATCGGTGCACTTCATTATTATTTCTCAATACATTTCGATATATCACGTCGGCAGAAACATTCTCCTTCCCCTTTATGTGTTCAATATCAAAATCGAATACTTTCAACACCGACGCCCACCGTGTTAATCTTTTGCGAGGATCTTGCATTTCTGTAAAAATATTAATGCTTGATGATCTTTTTGGATAATTATTTTTCGTCTCTGGATATACAGTGGCGGACAAAATATTGGCATAATTTCTCGAACATGTGAATTTTGTTAATTTTTGTTCTCATATATTTTGTAGGGAATTTTATGGGCTAAAAGATAGCCATAATATTTTTAATTGTTAGATGATTATCTAAAATAACAATTTTATTTTTTAAAAGAACAGCTAATTTTCATCGGACAAAATATTGGCATAATTGAATAACAACAACAAAAGAATCAAACAAATAACAACAACAAATTAATATTTAGTCGAGTATCCTTTCGCATCAATTACGGCCTGGCATCGGCGAGGAAGTGACTCAACCAAATGGTGGATAAGGTCCATTGGCAACGATTCCCAAATGTTATTTACGGCTTCAAACAAAGCATCTCTCTGCTTGAATTTTTGTCCCTGCAAACGCCTTTCGACCTCACCCCAAAGATGCTCAATAGGGTTTAAGTCCGGCGATTGTGCCGGCCAAATCAAACAAGAAATGTTTTTATTGCCGATCCATGTTTTGACGGTTTTTGCAGTGTGTTTGGGATCGTTGTCGTGCATAAACACCCATTGAGTCGGTAAATTTTTTGTGGCAAATGGCATCATTACGGTTTCGAGTATCTCACGGTACTGAATTTGGTTCATTTTATTGGTCACCCGATGCAAAGGACCAACGCCGTACCATAAAAAGCAAGACCAGACCATAATATTGCCGGCACCAAACTTGACCGTGGACGTCGTGTACTTAGGGTTGTATCTCTGATTTTTTGGTCGACGCACATAACCTTTGCCATCACTATTGCAAAGATTAAACTTTGATTCATCGGACCAGAGGACCTTTTTCCAATCATCAACTGTCCAGTTAAGGTGGTCCTTCGCGAACTTGAGTCGAGCAGCAACGTTCTTCTTCGAAATCCATGGCTGTACAGTACGAGCACCGACATCATGGATATTTAGCTCAGCTTTGATTTGCGGTGCAGACAAACGCGGCTTTTCAATCGATTTACGAACTATGCGATGATTGGTTCTGCAAACACAGACATTTTTCAAATCAGTTATATATGCTCAGCAATGACAGAAGCTAAAACATCATAAAATATTACCTTTCGCTAATTTTTGGAGGACGTCCTGCTTTTCGAAGCTCTTTCGGTTTCTTAGAACGACGGTAGACCTTGGAAACGCTTCCAGGATTCATCTTCAGGTGTTCTCCGATGGCCGTCATTGTCATTCCCTCTTCATCGCGCAGCCTTACGATAAGGCTTTCAATCTTCGAATCAACACGTGGAGGAGCCATATTGAGGTTAAAAACAAACAAAACACACAACTGCTTATAACAAGGGGCTCAAACAAAAGTTATATAGGTTTAAATGTACTTCGAATATTTATGCCAATATTTTGTCCGATGAAAAATTGAGCTCCTTTTCTTCAATGAAGGCTAACTTTTGATAAAATGATTTTGTGAGATGGAACAAAGATCATTTTGTAGCGCACAAAATGGGCTTTCAAACTATGTATTATGATTTAATATTGATCACATTGGTTGGGAGATAATAGGTCTCAAAGATATAAAGACAAAATTATGCTAATATTTTGTCCGTCACTGTATGTCCTAAATTTCAATAGTGTGAATACTATTGCTAAAAGTTCATTTTCTGTCGTCGTGTATTTTATTTCTGCTCTTCTAAGAGTTCGGCTTGAAAAACTGAAAACCCCGAAGTCTTCCCCTTCAGTTTCTAGAGCACTTTTGATGACTGGCCATTAATAGGTTATTTTTCACAATATTAAACTACTCTCCTACAGGCGCATTACTATAACGATCATCGCTAAGTATATTTGTCCACATAGTCATATACGGAATATATTTACTGCAAAATTTGTGTTTAATTTGAAAGGTTTTGAAAATGCTGATAAAATAAATTATTTTCGTAATTTGTTATATTTATAGTGCTAAAATAATTTAATATTGTTGGATTTCGTCTTGAATTTCTAATGTGTTGTTATAATTTATAGAAGTTAATAAATATTTGAGAGATTCTTCCACACGATTGGTATAATATTCGGAATTCATAACAATTAATAAATGTTTGAAATTGTCCGCAAGTGTACGGAAATCATGAGTATTAATAAATTTCCAAAACAATCTGTTTATAAACATTTTGAATATTTCGATTGCCAGGAAATATTTTTGCTTAATATACGAATAAAGTGAGTAAATTGGTCGTCTTTGGCATTATTTTTTTTTAATTAATTTGTAATTAGTATTTAGATATTGAGAATAAATGCATCAATTCGACGAGTTGACTACTGCATTTATTAAAGCAAAACTAAAATATTGTGATTCATGCAGTAAAATTTGCAATCATTTAACCATTATGCAATAGTGGCTGTATCATGGCGACTAGATATAAATTCAAAAACAGGTTGTAGTTTATTACTCCTCTTATAATCGCAGCATAATATAAAATTCTTTTTGATATTTCGTTTGGCTTACGAATAATAGAGTCAGTGGCATCAATATGCAGTACGGGATTGTTTGGATTTAGTAACTAATACTTAATAAATTGTATTTGCTCTTTGCTTGAAATCGTGATCATTAAAGGATCCGCAACTTTTTACAAATAATTTTTATTAATTCGTCCCATGAGCATCATGTCGTAGGTATCATCTTTCGATGCATTCGTCTCCGATTTGATTTTCCAATAGACAGTATCGGATTTAACGTACAAGTTTATTTTTGTTTTTGCGAGATTTGGCAAACATATCTTAATATGTTCATTGGATTTTTTTAAAGGATTTGAAGTTTTTAATCTGTCTCCCAATAATTGTCTTTCTACTTTTGTGACATATTTAGTTAATTGATGGGGGTGATTAAAATGTTGACTACTAATATATACTTTAACAATAGCGCTGTTAAAATTTTAATTTTTGTACATTTTAAATGCGGACAGTAGGCATTTATAGACGCACATTTTTTCAAATAATTAATATTTTTAATATTTATGGTGCATAACTTTCAATTTTGAGGAAACGTTATCAATCATTACAGATAACTCATCACAATTTAAGTTGAAACACCCTTCATAGAAATTGCATTCAGTATTATTTAATGACAATCCTGATGGGTGCAAGTTAAGAGATTCCTTTGTCAGTAATTCAAAAACATTGTTTCTATCGTTAAATATATATATTTTTAAATTATACTGTCAATTTTAAAACTTGTATCTGTAACGTCTAATTTGTCATTTACTATAGTACCAGTGTCACAAAAAAGCCACATCAGTTTCAATTTTGGGAAACTGATTGAGTGTCAACACTTTTGATTATTCGATTGGAAATTCCGATGGCGCCGATACAATTAGCGCCAACGGAATTTCGCTAGAAATCGATTCAGTTTCAATCAGCGCTGCGGTTTTAACCATCACACAGTGGGGTATTTGAATGATCTGGGCGGCCAAAATGTTTTTGGCGCTATAAACCTTTCTAAACAAACTTGTAAATTAATTATTTCACTAAATCATAATAACCATCTATAGGTTAATAATATACAGGATGTCGGAAGATCTCGGTTCTTGTTGAAGATAGAAAAAAAGTTTCTTCACCAAAGTTGCTCGACTTTAATAGCCACATAACCTAAAAATATTTTCATATATACAGAGTGCCGCATAAAGACTTTAAATAAATCATCCTTTATATTATTTGGTTTTTGAAGGTATTCAAAAATTGCGTGTCAATTTATTAAAAACATTTGACATTTGTGGACAAACATTACGTTTGCAGTGGTTTCGTAAACCTAAAATATCTACAAAAATAAACAATTATAAATTATAAAGTTATTTGACTACGAAATAAAAATAGTCGAATTTATAATTTTTTAATCAAGAGTAACTTGACGTTTTTTAATGGAACCATATACCTTTTCACAACAACCGACACAAAATTCAATTCTCTTTAGATTAAGTTTATTATTTTTATCCGAACTTTTAAAGTTTTTAAGATAATTATATTTTTCTATTTTTAACTTAAGCCCCCTGTTTATATGTGTAGAAGATAAAAGAACCAATATTATATATGTTTTTTATATAAAAATAACTAAAAGTGAAATGTCACTGCAACTTTTGGCTTACATAATAACCAAAAACAAATGCTCAGTGAAACAACTACATTCCGAACTAACTTCCTACCGGGTATTGAATTTCACAATTAAGCATTTGCCGTTGAATGCCGAAGCTGGTGTGGCAAAGCGAATGTATATGAATTTGAAAACAGTATTTTTAAAAACAAAATAATTAGGAAGATACGTTTTCTTCATCAGAGGAAAAATCAGGGTTGCTTTCATATTCAGAGTTTGAATCTTCCATGTCTCGGGCTTCACTGGTCTGGGGTTCAGTAGGTAGTAGCATTTCCATTGTTTCCTTTGTAAAATATTGGACCTTTTTCTTTGGACTCTGTCTCATCCCGGTTAAAACTGGGTCAGAAGTTAAGAGAAGTCTATTAATTACGTCACGATTACAAGATGTCCTAGAAAATTTTCTTGAAAAAATTGTCTATATAAGCGAAATTGCTTGTTGCTTGCTTCAGCTGCCTCTTCTAATAGTTGTCCTATTGGGAGTATAGCGTGCTCTATTACAGCAGGGCCGTGAATTAGAATTTTGTGCATGGTTGGTGTCATTGGATACAATGGATACAATTGTACGTATAATTCTGCTGTCTTTTTCGTAAATTATTCAAATTTTTCAATATTTATTTTATGTCCGCTAGATATACATTCAAGAATAATTTTGAAGCGACATATTAAATCAATATCAATTTCTGTTATTTCAGCTGCGAGAGTAGGGTCAGTGAAAAACTTTCTGCTTGTATTACCATCATTTGAATTTCCGTATCCAGGCTTAGGGACATCTACAATTAGACCTAGTTTTTTCCTAAAACTTTCTTGAACGTGTACCTTTCTGTTATTGACAATAACATTTTCTTCTTTTATTTTTAATCTCCACTTTTTTATTGGTAGTTTATAAGCTAAATGTAATAAACTCTCAAATAACCGAATTCTTGCATGCAGAATCGATAGTCCAAACGCTAGTGTTTCACGTGGCTTGTTTTCGACAAATCATTAAAATCTTTTCACGTTAAATCGCATATATAACATCGCATCGTTGATGTTGTGCATGTTGCCGCGTTACAGACTTTACCATCAACCATAGTGAATAACATTATATGTTGGTGTTGGATATTGCCATATAATTTTGTTGTTTGATCTACAAACTAGTTGGAGTGGAACAAAAGAACTCCGAAATATATTGAAATCTGAATCGAAATCATTTTGAAACGTTTGTCTGTACTGGGCTTGCTGAGATCCATCACAACCCCATTTACACCGAAGAATTAAAGACATTCTTTCGTTCTCACTTAAAGTATTTACCACTTGACCTAAATGCATTAAAAGCCGCATTAGATTCAATAGAGCTTGTATGTTGATCCAATTTTTCTCTCTGTAGAATGCTGTAAGAAGGGTATATTTTTTGGGCGCTTCTAATAATTTCGTATTGTCTTCTGGTAAGACCTGCCTCTACAAATAACGATAATGCCTAAATAGGTGACATTTGTGTTATTTCTTTTCTTATGTTTTGCATTTCTGAGTATGCTTTTTTATATTCAATAGCTCTCTTGGGGAATTTGTAATGTTTTTGAGAATTTGAGCAGGATCTCTCTTCCCAGAATCTCTTAACTTTACTTGCGTAGCATGAGTAAGTTGTTCCATATCAGTAAATCTCCTTAAAATTTCCGTTTTTCTTCGCTTAGATCTTTCACTAGATTCAATAAATGATTTGACTGGCCTACCTTGTCGCACTACTACTTTTGGCAACATAATTGTTCCTTCAAGCCATTCTCTATTCACGTTAACAAAGTTTCCTTGAAAACCACGTGCTCTACTCCACCGTATTTTCAATTCAGACTTAAAGTGTGAGAATACGTGTTTAATTTCTCTCGTTTCTTCGTTGTTGTAATTCTCACAACTAAGAAGATACTTTTCCAAATAATCCATTTTTTTCGTCAAGTTTGGTAGATTTTGCTGCTGCATGATGTTAAACAACTTTTTTCTGGTTATAACTTTAACGCTCGATAGTCCTATAATGACACGAAAACAAAATATTGGCGAAATCAGACAAATGGAAAGTATATGGAATTTTGACCGTTAAAGTTTATAAATTGATATTTTCTAAAGTGGAGAAAAGTGGAGTCTGTTTTTATCAAAAACATAAAGTAATAGAACTGAACTTATTGTAGTAAAAAAAGAATGGTGGGAAAGCTTTGGAAGTATAACTTTTCAATTTTTATTTTCGGAAAATGCAAAAAAAAATGTAATAGATTTCTCGAATATTTCGTATAATAAATTGAAATATTCTTTTACAAAATGTTTTACTATTGTTGCAGCAACCTCAACAAATGAATTTGTTAATTTCAAACGATCAAAAATCGTTCAGAAAATTTTCCAACAAACAGATTTGCTATTTTGTCTACTGTTGACATGATCGAAAAATAATTCGAAAATTAACCGTGAATATTACTTAAGAACTCTGACTCAATGAAGGTTTCAAATAAAACTAAATTCTCTAATAAGAAACTGATACAACTGTCGTATTTAGAAGGTGGGGGCTAGAGCATGCGCATTCCAGGAAAAGAATGGTGAATTGAGTTGTTTTCTGCATCGGTGGTGTTTTTGAAACGAAAACAATTTTTGATAAATTTATTTATTTGAATATAAAGAAAACGATTTCTTATTGAAAACGACAAATAAATATATAATATATTATAAATAAATAATAAATTTCAAAGAGGTACTCATTCCTTCGTCGAGTTTCGAATTTTGCACAACGATTTTTAAAGTGAAACATTTCCTAAAATGTGTTCTAATAAATATTAGTGAACAACTAAATTACAGAATTTATTATAATTTAGTGTTTTCAGGGATATATATTTATAATTTTAATTTCAGTAATGATAATTTTAGAAATTTATTCGAAAATTGTAGCAGTCTGTTTTCTTTAATTACTGTCATTGTTATAATTGGCAGATTTCCCATCAATATTTCAGTTTTAAAATTAAGAATATTAAGAATTAAGAATAATATGATGTTATTATATTGTTGTTTGTTATGTTTGTTATTAACGTTGTCTCAGCGTGTCTGTTATATACACTTTTTTATAATTATGTGATAATTGATCTGTGATATTTTATCTTACAGTGCTCGTACCTATGCTCAATATGAACATACTTGTGATAAAACTGTGATCATATATTAATTTCTCTTATTATTTTATTTTATTATTTACTTTATATTTTTATTTGTTTAAATTTTATTTTTACATTTTCTTAGGTAAAGTATTGTTTTCATTATCTAATTATATACCCGTAGATGTTAGTTTGTGAAGTCATAAGCAACACTGAATAAATTCTTTGAACCGTTTGGGAATGCACTTATCTTACTTATTAATTATTAATAGTTTAGGAATACTTACCTGATTATATACAAATATGTAAATTATTGTATAATGTAATCAATTATAATGGAGAATTTCGTAAAATAAAGTTAAAGTACCTTAAATTTGAAAAAATAAAACGAACGTCTTTTTATTGCTATCCATTATCCATAGATAGTATATTTATCGAGTACATTATTTTTGGGAGTTTTACTTACATAAATTGCGGAAAAATATTGCAATTTTGCAGATTAATTATTTTTTAATATTAAATTAATTAGTCTAAATATTCTTTCTCAGGTTATTTGTCCTCAGGTAAACAACAAACATAACACTGAAATTGTAAAAAAATATTGGATTAACATTTCGCAATTTTTATTCATTAACATATCTTCGCATATCTCTTTCGAAAGTATTTAAAAATATGTAGTGGTCGAAATAAGTTAATTGTGTTATCTCAATATATTAAAATTTTAAAGTTGTAAAATACTCTTCCTGGTAATTATTTATTTTATAAGTGTTTTTCAGAAATTTGGTTGTTTGTTGATATTTTGGTTATGTTTTCATTAAATGATTCTGTGTTTGAAGAGGAATTAGTAATTTTGGATAATTTTTTTTTTTTTAATTTTCCAGTACATAAATTGTTTTGCCAATTTTTAGTATTGATCTTAGATGAAAGCTTGCACAAAAATTAAGAATTATGGTCAAGATAAAAAAAAAACAGATGTTTTGTACATTAAACGTTTCACAAAAATGTCTCCAACTCGATAGGGGTACGAGGTAGAGGAAGGGAATATTTATATTTTAATAGTAAAAAATTGAACGATCTTTCAGTTTAGTTCGACTAAAGCTCAATCGAACGGTAACTTTTATTAATACATCTCCTCAAAATGGAGGGCGATCTGATTTGTTTTTCGTTAATTCAATCTGGGTATTGCCATTTATTGTTGTGTTTAATTAAAATATAAAACCATCGGCCAACTAATTTATATTAATCATTTGTTTAATATTAAAAGGTGAAGGCAGTCTGTGGAACAATTAAATCAATTTATGAATGAACAAAAAAAGGTTTGCGTAACGCATCATACGATCTATGGGGTTGCAGTATATAGACCCCAATACTGATGTTCTACATTCTAAATGTGGACGTACAAGGGCCAAGTACAATCTCAGCATTATACTCGGGCTAAAGTCCCCAGTAAATCTTCTGATGAAACTCAATATTGTTAAGCTTTTACTGCAGATTAAAGAAACCTGTTTCGCTAAACTAAGGTTTCATGCAAAAAAAAAAACACACCAAGATATCTTATTTCAGTAAGCTCTAGCTGATGGTCACAAATCCTGTAATCAACATTCCTAGAATTTCGCCTGCAAAACGAGATATAAACACATTTCACCTTAATTCAACATTTTGCAAGTCTTGTTGTAACGCAAACTGATCATCAGTAGTACTTATAGTTTTAAACAATTTTAAGTCATTAGCGTAAAGGAGAAACTTACCAGACATTATCACAAAGCCAATATCATTAAGAAATAACAAGAACAAAATGGGCCCGAATCGCATTCTATCCTCTAAGAAACTTCTAAATCAAGTGATTACCTTTGTACCAATTCCCATAAACTCAATTTTATGTAATTATATATAATACTGAACCCTATCGAATGCTTTTGAAAAGTCTATATAAATAGTCTTCTTGGGACTCCTTTTCCAAGGCATTCGACAAATAACCGTGTTGCTGGCTACTAATTATATTAATTAAACCCTATATGAGTTGTCTAGATATGAGGCTTTCTAACATTTTGGGTAAGATCTGCAACCACTCTTAAAAATTGGCAAAATGTAACTACACTTCCAATAATCTGGAAAAGTACTAGAAGAAATCGATCTCCTGAACATAGTGTGTATAGGTTTGCTGAGCGTGAACGCACGTCTTTTCTGAAAGTAAGAGAAGTTTCTACGAAAATAATGACCATCATATACAGACACATTCACATTTAACATAAGCGATTTAATCTTTCCTTTTAGTCCACCCACGTTTTGAAAATATATATCTAGTTTTTTTTATGGTTTTCTGATTTTATTATAGAAGGGCGGGCGTTTTTATATTTTATAGTTAGATCTTGTACTCCTTTCTAATTCATTTCTCAGCTGCTTCAAGTGTTCCTGTTGAGCTTTAGTCATGGCAATATTAAACAGAGAATTCTTATCTTTAACTATTCTCCTCTCAACGGGGCCAGTAGTTTCGGTCAAATTAAATACCATGACGTTCTTAAGCCTCTTTTTCCGCTTCTTTAGTTGAATCACAATATCTTCTTGGTTAACTACAGCAGAGGGGCTGCAGAATCCATCTTGTTAACAGTCGATTCAATAATCGCCAGGCGATCGTCTAGTGATTTTATGTCCTTTTTTAAAACAGGAATGATGAAAAATTTCAGATCTCAATAAAGGCATAAATTCGTTCCTAAATAATTTTCGTATTTCATCCAACATATGAGAGTTATTGGCAACGATAGACGCGCGAGCGTGATTAACCTGCGGAATTGACGCTCCACCGCGATCAGCCTGGACTCCGCCACTAGAAGCACGCAACTCTCACCGTCTCTTTTCTTTGCCTCGCTAATATAATAAGCTACATCGTTCAATTATAGTTGATCCAAACAATCTACATGATAGCAAACTTTACAATTGGAGCATCTTAGGGCTTTAGAGTTTGGCCCAAGATTACGTTTGCAACTCCCACATACGCAAGGCATTTTACGCTATGTGAATGACTTTAGCAGAGAGCCGGCAACCTTGTAGAATTATTTGGCCCAATTGCAATACGAGATATGTCTAGTCGATAGCACACGCGCAGAAATGCTTCAGTTAATAACCTCAGAAAATCACCTCAAGATTATTACTATTTAATACAGTGTATAACAAAATGATAAAGGCACACACATTTTTTTGAATAAAAATTGATTAAATTATTCGATCGGTCTGAAACTTTAGCAGAACATACCTTGTTTATAATTTAAACAATCCCTAAAGTTTAGTTTTTATTCATTTCGAAAAAAAAAGTTTCATAATTTTTTGTAATTTATGCCAATTGAAAAGCGTAACAAAAAGATAAAAGCACATGTATAAAACATAATTTATTTAACAAAAACAATAAACAACAAATGATTAAATTAATATTTAATTGTTTTTCCACCGCTCTTTATTAACAAATTAATTCGTTTCGGCATCGAATTAACAAGGTCGGAAAGCTGATTTGTTGTCACTTGAGTCCAAGCCTCCTGAATGGCCACTTTTAGTTCGTTTGTGTTGTTGTATTGGCGACAATCGGCGTAGACACGACGCACAAGTTGACCCCAAAGATTCTCAATAGGGTTTAGGTCAGGCGAGCAAGAAGGCCATTGAAGCAACGGTATGCCACGCTGAGCAAACCACGCTTTTGTACTTGCAGACGCGTGAACAGAAGCGTTGTCCTGCATTACCGTCAAGTTGGCGGCACGGTATTTGTTCATGTACGGGAGTAAATGTTCGGCCATCATATTCTGATAGCCCTCCGAGTTCATTCGACCGTTAATAAAAGCAAGTGAAGTCTTTCCAAACGCCGAAAAATCCGCCCAAATCATTACGCTTCCACCTCCAAAGTTTCGTTTCGAAAAGCAGCGAGGCATTTTATTGGCACGACCTACGAACCCAGGTTGTGCCAATAAAATGCTAAACCGTCCGGACCATCGAGGTTAAACTTTTTTTCGTCCGACCAAACAATCTAAACACAGAAACAACATACAAGAAACTCATATGAACCCCAAAGTTGAAGAGACTAAATTACCGTATTCCATTCGTGTGTCCACGTCTGGTGTCGATCGGCGAATTCGGCTCGAAAGCGCTGGTGATATTTTGTCAACTTAGGTGCCGCTTTCATCTTCTCGTATTTTAAGTTTCCGCCTTCCTTTAACGCCCTCCACACCGTCATATGACTGTTTTCGGGTGCAAACTCTTTTTGAAGCCGACGGGTTCCGGATGTAGTATTGGCCGCTGCTCCGACGATGGCACGTTTCGTCCGTGGAGACAATGCGGGCGGCCTACCAGAAGACTTATTCTTCCCGTAATTAGCGCCTTTTTTCACAAAATTATCGACTACGGTTGTCGATCGACCGATTTTCAACGCCACTTTTCGGTTCGAAAGACCTTGCTCTTTAAACGCAAGAATTTTCCCTTTCTCTTCGTCTAACAAAGCGTTCCCATTCTATAAAAAATTAAACCAAAAACATAATAAAACTAAGCCAAAAAAGTAATGAACACAAAAAACTATTTAAACTGGAAACATTTGACAAAAACAAAATTTGCCTTTATCATTTTGTTACGCTTTTCAATTGGCATAAATTACAAAAAATTATGAAACTTTTTTTTTTCGAAATGAATAAAACCAAACTTTAGGGATTGTTTAAATTATAAACAAGGTATGTTCTGCTAAAGTTTCAGACCGATCAAATAATTGAATCAATTTTTATTCAAAAAATGTGTGTGCCTTTATCATTTTGTTACACACTGTATCTTGGAGTCTAATTACATACACTACCACTATAATTTATAGATGGGAAATACACAGGTGTAATAGCTACAATATTAAATGATTAAACACAAATAACACCACTAGAAAATTGTGGAAATAACAGCACGATTTAGTCGACGTCAGTGACAATGTAATATCGAAAATATTTCTGTTTAAACCTACTAATTTTTCAAGTGCTCGATGGTGGTAAGTCAATACAAGTGTTGTCAACAGAATAGTGGTTCGGTTATTCAAATTTAAAAAGATAAACGATATTAAGAAAACAAGATAGTTGCGGGCCAGTCAATTCCATAAATACACATTTTATGACATAAAAAAAAACTCGAACAGAGGTTTCAGAGCCTCAAATATTTAAAGATGCAATAGTAAAAAAAACATTTCTGTTCTCTTAAGTTCACATGAAATAATATTTTCGTCTTGATTTAACGATGTTGAATATTTATTTTATAATAAATATTTTACTGTGAAAAATATTTAGAATTACAATGATATCAGTGGTATTTCCAAAGCATAAATCCTTTAATTTAAATGAACATTTCTTTTATTTGTTGTAGTTCTTAAATGAACCTATTTTTCGACTAGGTTCATGTAGTATATACGATTGCTTAAAAACGAAAAAGTTCATTTTATTTAAAATAAATAACAGTGACGTGGGAAGTTCATATATGCGAGTATGTATGAAGTTGCAAATAGCCATTCAATGATCAAATAATTTTCTATAACACTTACTACAAAGTGTATGTCAAATGAATGGCACTGAGGAGGCTTTCAAACGGATCAATTTCATTTAGCCTGCAGTGCTTTTCCACTGGTATTTTATCAGCAGTTTTTTGGATGTACGTTTTTATTATTATAAAATTGTTTAATGAACTTACTTTTAATAGTGCAAAAAGCGCTAAAATTTCACTTAAAGTGATAATAGATATGTTATAAATGAAAGCAATGTTTTTATATAAATAAAAATAGCAACAAAAGACAAATTAGAATGATTTTGATATATCTATAAAGGTGTTTTTTAAATTTTCCTTATAAATTCTTTCTTAATCTTATCCTTTTTTACCCGTATTGGGTATCGAGTTTCCTTATAAATGCGATTTATTATTATAAATACTTTTTTGTTTTCATAATTTTTAATTAAATAATATTTTACTTACTTTTAATAAAACAAAATTACACACTGGAAATAATTTGAAATAATAACAATAACTTATATCACGTTAGAGAGTCCATTTATATATTCTAATTTGTTCCAATTACATTTCTGTGGTTTTCAGGAATAACCAGTTATGTCGATTTTTTGGTCAAATTTAGTTAAGTGCAGAAATTGGTAGATATTTATATGTACTTTCATTTGGTGAACTCAAAAAGATGTTATCTGTTACACATTTAGCACAATATAGACAAAACCTAACCACTTAAGTGTGATTTTTGAGGAATAACCAGTTATGTTCCATTTAAATGTATATTAAATGTATTTACATACACTTTTCACAACAAATGGTTAATGTTAATGCATATTCAGTCTATATAATTCATGAAGAAACATGTATGAATATTATAATTGAATATATTCGAAGTTTCACAAGGTGTACAATAATTTGAAAAAAACTCAAGAATTATGAAATGACCGTACATTTTTATTACAGATAAAAACAATTGGCTTCGATTATTATATACATCTTGTAACGCACTAAAGTAACTTATTAAGAGTAATCGACATGTTGACGCGACGAGATTCGGTTAGATCGTCTGACATTCACGTCAATCGCACGTACAATTTTTACTTGTTTAGGTCCGTTAGGTGGTCGATTACAATTTTTACGCTTTCGTTTGTTGGTTTCATTCGTTTCCGGAGATTTCTCAGTTGAATCGTCGTCGTCGTCTAAATCCGGATCAATATTTTTCGCACTAGAGATGTCGGTCGTACTGAGGAGTTTGTAAAAGTCGTGAACTTCTGGTCTCAAAAGATCCAACATGGAGAGCAAGTCCTGTTTTTTCTCGCGGCTTATGTCGTGCGGCCCTGTGTTTCTAAGGTGAAACTGATCGTTTTGAATATTACAAGTATTGCGTCTGCGTACGTGTAATTCAGAGAACTCTCCATCTTGAAAATTTTGTTTATAGAAAATCAGACCTTGTTCTTTCAGGTATCTAATCCATTTTACGTTATGCCACAAGAAACGTTCATTTGACACACTTTTTTGCCGGTTAATGAACACGTTTTTGAACAGTGCCTCGAAGTCATAAAACATGTCTTGTGACATAACGACAACTTCCTTCTTACATTTTCGAACCAGATCATACCAGTCGTTGGGGTGATGAATATCCGAAGCTTGTGATTTTTTAGCTCTTTCAATAGTCGCGTGGTCGCTGTCGCACTCCATATGAGTATGACCTGGCTCGAGAAATTTATGGTCCACACTTTTAATTGTCGGATGGTTGGCAACTACAGCAGAAAACATTCCAGCCAAAATTTTATTTTTATTTTGACCCCCGCACGAGTCTGAGAAAAAAGTCACGTGTTCGACCTTCGGGTTAATATCTTGCAGGAATTTGTAGATACATGACGCGACTTCATTGGCACCCCTTTTGGCGTCACCTTCGTGCCACATATAACATGTCGTCTTCGGTGTCGTGTTGTCGTTGACGGTCAAGTTGTAGGTCCACAGTTGTCTCTTGTAGAAAGCCACAGATGTTTGCAAGGAAGGTGTGGGCAAACACTGTTGCAAGTCGAAGGTGCAGAAGAGATGGGTGCCCTCCGATGTTTTGGCCTTCTTCTTATCAGCAGATTTAGTTGAATACGCCGCATCTGCTGC
The DNA here is from genome assembly GCA_963082785.1 of Philonthus spinipes. NCBI lineage: Eukaryota > Metazoa > Arthropoda > Insecta > Coleoptera > Staphylinidae > Philonthus > Philonthus spinipes. The sequence continues at coordinate 16,381,674 of OY720314.1, read as the reverse complement.
TTCCTGGTGATCCTTCTGCAGTTGTCGTGTCTCCTCTTGTTTATTTTCGTCAGGTTCGTACCTTAAGCGCGCAGTGAACATGTCACATTTATGGCACTTGTCTAGGTGGGGTTGTTTGAATTTAAGATCTGTTTTCTTGAACACCTTGTAATATCTCAAGTACTTAACAGGTTTCTGCACTTCATCTTTGTATAAAGCGTACATCTTGTGCACAGTCAGCCCGATTGGCAAATATTTTTTTGACGTGTGGCGACGCGAATAGTGGCTTTCATAAGCCGGAAACTTGTCAATGTGAGCTTTAACCTCTGCAATGAGAGTTTCTGAAGTCTTATTTTTAGGAACCCTTTTTCCTCTTTGATCAGTCAATGGCAGCTGCCCCATTTCCTTCCACATGTGAGTCAGACAATTTTCAATGAAAGACTCGGTTTCGCCAAGAGTTAATCGAAAACACTTACGACAAACTTTTTGGTCGACGAACTCGCTGCGCAAGTGATATTGCGCTGCGAATTGTTTTTGCCTCAAGGCCCCTTTGCGCACTCTTACAGGTTTGAGCGTTATCAGGCCTCTCACAAAATCGCGTCGTTTCAAGTACGTTCCCTGCGCCCAATAAGAGTCGAAAATTCTAGTCTGATCCTCTCTTGATATTTTCGTCGCGCACTCTGCTCGGCAGTGAGGCAATCTTGAACTAACCCTCTTCCTAATCGGTTTCCCTTTGACAGTTCGGTAAGCTTTACCGCGATTTCTTCTACGCTGACGACGCTTGCTTTTGGGCATGGCAGTGTTTGATCCAGATCCAGATGATTGTGACTGCTGAATATCTAAAGGACAAGATAAACCTGACGATTCCGCAAATGAGTCCTGAGCAGAAACATAATCATGCCCCAACTGAACATCTGGTAGCTCTGCCGAATTCAACACTGTATAACGGCCAACAAAGTTTAAATAGGTTATGTCGTAATCGTTTTCAACAATGATACCCAAAATGCATTTACTAACCTGGGGATTCCAAAGAACTACTTGAGTAGTCTCGGATTAAATCCACCTCTTAATCAAAGTCAGGCTTTTTGCGACTTGTAACACTTTTATTTGAATCAAAAGCTCTGAGCTATTAAGAACTGTTGTCAAATTTCGAGGCTTGGCTTCTCCAGAGCGTCAACTGGCGTCGACGCCGCCAACTGATAAATCGATAATGCGCTCTACGTTACCGGCAAATCTTGTGTTGGTACGTGGCGGCGACGCACGCGGCGCACTTGCGTCTTTAGTAATTGTTTGCTCGCCATAGCGTGATATTGCGGGCACGACTACCGAATAAACTATCCGAAAAAAACCATTTGTTGAGTTCAGAGTTTAAATAAGGCCCAATGAACATCGTTCAGCGCCATAAACATTAAGACAGAGTCTGATAAGTTGCATTTGTCGCCGATAAAATTTATTCTTTTTTTTCTGGGTAAATAAAAGACATATTCCCACCGTTGACATGTTTTATGTACTTTTTTCATCCATATGAATAACATTCAATGGATATTCGGAGTCATTTCAAGGTACTTACGGAGTTGAGCAGTGAAACTTTAAACTTAAATTATTCGAAATCATGTAAAAACGACTTAACTGGTTATTCCTCAAAACCACAGATTTATCATAGGTAGTTACGCTATAAAAATATTTTAATAATTGTTTTCATTTTTTGTTTATAATCTTTTTTTTTTTAATGAAAATAATAATAAAATAATTATAATAGGATAATATGCTTCTCAAAAATATTGTGGGTTTATTTGAAACATTTTTTGATATAATGCTTTATTCTCCAGATATTTAGCAGTCTCAAGTTAATTGAAACACCCTGTATACAGGGTGGCGCAAGGTTGAGGTGAAGTCCAAAATTTCAGTTATTTAGAAATGTAAAAAAAAAATAATATTTGCGGCCTTATATTTGGAACATTCTATAAACGTAACGTAATTAGAAAAATACTCAATAATCTAAACAATACTGCCTTTTTGATCTTAAAGTAAATTTTATATACAGTGTGCAACAATACGCAAAATGATTTTTTTGTATTTTTTTACTTATATGGCACACCCTATATTTTTGCGTTTTTTAAATAGGCAATTATTTCCTTTTTCATTTTTATATAACATTCTCTATACATAACTTTTGTAATTTTTGAGATAATTCAATTTAAAATTCAATTTTCAGAATTTTATTAATTTAAAGTAGGCTTTAACTCAAATATGACAATAATTAGATATTTTACTACCGCTGTTATAAATTACAATAATTATTTCATTGCATTTTAATCATCAATACACAAACTAATAAGTACTGTTTAAGTAAAACGTTTATTAACCAACAATTGCACAATTAACTATTTAATAATGAAAGGCAAAAGTGTAAAAAAATGCATACAAAGTAATTTATTAATTAATTTTCAAAGTAGCCACCTCGTGAATTAATACATACTTAGATTCCTCAACATCTGTGCAGTGGTTTTTTCAAATGCTCGAATTATTCTGTTTTGCATGTCTGCTATACTTGTAGGTGGTTCTTTGTATACTTGATGTTTAATGTAACCCCACATAAAACAATCCATTTTTGTTAAATTATGTGATCGAGCAGGCCACGCAATTGACCCTCCTTTTTCTATCCATTTATTACTATAATTGGTATTTAAGTATTGCCGGACTTGGGCAGTATTGTGGACTGGAGATCCGCCATGTAAAAAGCAAATAATTTGTCTCAAATTAATGGGAATATTTTCCAAAATAATAGGCAAGTGGTTCTCCAAACCTGGACTGGCTTATAGTCCTAATCAGATGGGATTATTTGTTGAGTAATAGTGAAAATTATGTCGATTTAAACATCCGTTTTTATTAAAATTATATTCGTCTGCAAGTAATACATTGCCAACAAAATCCTGAAGTATAATTTTTTGTTGAGCCCATACACAAAATATAGTTCGATTAGCACAATTTTTATTTAATAATTCTTGATTTAAATACATTTTGTATGGATGCAATTTATATTTGTGTAAAATTCTCTGAGTACTTCTTCTGCTGATATTATGTTGCCTAGAAATTTCACGAGAACTTATGTGAGGATTTTCGGTGACAGTCACCAACACATTTCATTCTTTTTCCTCATTTATAATTATTTCTTCTTTGAATATTTTTCATATATTACCGACCAATTACTCGCACAATTGGTTGTCTTCGCAGTTATTTCTAAAGTTTTCTAGTAAGCAAGCAATTCTTCATGGATTCCCCCAATATCCATATCATATAGGTTGACTCATTAACCGAAAACTGCACTTTATTTGTATTGTTACTGGCGTTTTTTTAACTTTATATTTTTATATATTTTATTAATATTTTTCACCCTATATATTTTTTTATTATTATAAAACATGCTAAGTTTGTCGCGAATACAAACGGTTCCTACCCCAATGCGACTAATAATTCTTTAAATTAATTACAGCACACGGCGATTAGTTAAGTTAGTTTTATATAGTTAGGGTAAATGTAAATATTTAGATTAGGAAAGCCGTTTGCAAAAATGAGAAGGGAGAAAGCGCGCCAAAATCGTCGTACCCTTGCAACATCTGGTGGCCACCCGCACAACTCAACTCGCCCCTTTTCTTTTCTTCGCCACCATCGAGTCAAGACGTTCGAGTTTTCTCTGCCGCCAGAAAACTGCACGACCATTGTTTAGATTATTAAAAGAATTGCAACGAAAGACGACGTGCTACAACGAGTGCCACCCCCCTGCTGTAGAACGAGCCGCCAAGTAGCCAGAGACACCACTCGCGCTTCAATCAAAACAGGTACTGAGCGGTGGGATTTTTAAAAAACGTTTTTATTTTTATTAATTTGTCACACGAAGACGATTTAACTGAAGTAAATTTATTTATAATACTTTTAATTTTATAATTTAGAATATAATGATTTGACTTAAAAGGATTTGTTTCTAATTTAATAATAATTTAACCCGACGGAATACATTTCTAATCTCTCGCGTTCGAGCCTTGAACAGCCATTTATATGTGAAAGAAATGCAATTATTCATTTATTAATAATGCAATAATATGCATATAATATTATAATAGTGTTATTCATAAGTGATAACATAACACCTTCCCCCTTAAGAGGATTCTTTATATTTTTGATAAATATAAAGGATTCGATAAATTAGTTTCTAAATTGACATTATCTTTATTTTCAAAAGTTACTGGATTTATTATTTCATTTGCATTTCTTCCATTACAAAATAATACATTTTTACAATACAACATAAATACATATTTATACAATACGTAACATAAACATAATATTAAAATACAATATAATATAATTGTCCATAAATTTATAGAATGAAAATTAGTAAAATTTTTAGGAAATACATAATTAATTTGATTGGCATGATCTTGTAAAATTTTAATTTTATTTAAATCAATATTATTTATGTTAATACTTGTAATATCAGTACTAATATTTTTTATTTTTATTATTAGGAATTATAATATTTGGTAATAAAATAGGATTACTTAAAGTTTCTATATAGTACTTATTAGTAAAAGTCATTTCTTTAATTAAAATACTACAGTCACTTGGAATTTTAAATAAACAAGCTCCTTTAATATTTAAAATATTTTCTGTTTTACAATTTATAGTGATTTTAGTATAATTTTGAAAAATACATATATAATTATTACTGTCAACTTGTTCAATTATTTCATTAGGTATATTTATTAATTGATAATAACATGAGCTATAATTATTTGATAATTGTAAAATTTGAAAAATACAATCAGATTTTGTTTTACTATTTACAAGATCATTGTTTTTTTGTACAAACAATAGTATAAATAATCATTAAAAGTTAACAAATATTTTTCTTTTGGAATTAATGTTTTATATTGATATTTTGAATCTAACACTGGAATAGGGTATAATTGATAATATTTATACATGGATTCTAAATTTATAGGGAATAATAAATTATTTGGAGATAAATAAGATAATGTTGTTGAAATTAAATAAAGTAATTCATTTGGTTTAATTATAGAATTATGAGCAATGCCTAATTTAGCAAAAACAATGGCATTTTCTAAATCTTGTAATAATTGTATAATCATATTTAAAGTAACATTAATTTCATCTAATACATTTTTAATCTTTATATATTCTTCATTATTATATTTTTCTTCGTTTACATTTTTAATTAAATTATTGATTTTATTTTTAGTTGGTCTTTTAATTTGATTTTTGTGAACTTTAGGTTTAACATTTGTACTACATGTTTTATCTTGTATAGATTTAATTACTTGAGGTTGATATAAATTCTTAGATTTATTTCTATTTATTTGTCTTATACAGGGTGGCGCAAGATTCCGATGAAGTCCAATATCTCAGTTATTTAGAAATTTACAAAAAAATATTACTGACATAATTTGTAGCTACTGTAAAACTTCACATTTTAAAATTAGTTTCATATATACAGGGTGCCCAATAATGACGTGACGTATCAAACATATGATTTTTTAAATGGAATGCTATATTTTTTATGTAGATTTTAGATTCTACGTTTAAAATTAATCATTTTCGACATAAGGTTTATTGGGTCAATTTTCAATATTTTAAAAGTTATAAACAATTTAATGTTGAAATCAATAGAAGTTTAGAGTCTTATTTTTCAAAATTGAAAAACGATGTAAACTTTCTGTTAACGCAATTTAATTGAAAAAATGCTTAATAATATAAGAAATAATCGTTTGTTACCATAAAGCAAATGTTGTGTACAGGGTGAAACAATACGCAAAATGATTTTTTTCTTTTTTCACTTAAATGGAACACCCTATATTTTTTACACTATTTCAATAGAAAATTGGTTGATCTTTAATTTTTCTATAATAAACTATAGCCCTATCTGTTACCGTTTTTTAACAATTTCAATTCAAAGTACAAAATTATAAGTTTCGCTTATAATCTATAATTTAAGTAGGCTATAATTAAAACAAATGCAATTCATAGTCGTTTTCTGACATTTAATAACATACTTACTTACTAACCTAAAAGGATATTCAAATGACAATCGATTTTTAAAGGTGCATGCAAAATATAAAGAAAATAGTTGCTCGACGATTATTTAGCGAGTTATAATGGTTATTGGCACACAATTTTTAAGAAAAAATTGTAAAATGTTTGAATTAAAAAAAAAATGATGTGATTGCGTGAAATTAATACATAAAAATGTTAATACTAACAAAATATAATGATATAAATATTTTATTATTTCACTTAATATCTATTTTCGGTTTTTCAGTCAACATGAATTGTTTAAATAAATCAATTTAACAAGCATATAGGAATATTTTAAATATTTTTCGAATAATAACCAAAAAATATAGTTGTTGTTAGTTTTTAACAATTAAATTAATCATTTATTGAAGAAGTATGTTTAACTGCACCAGTGTTACAAAATATAACGTAAAATATACTTTACTTACTAAATATGATATTAAGCGTAACTTTCACAACTAAATAAATTAGTTGTTCTGGCACGGCCTACTTTGATTAAAAATTCTATACCTACAAATTTTTGATTATAGAGATTAAATATCTCAAAAACGGTAAACGGTAGCTATTTAATATGTTATATAAAAAATGAAGAGTGATCAATTTTCAATTAAAATAGCATAAAAAATATAGGGTGTCCCATTTAAGTAAAAAGAGAAAAAAATCATTTTGCGTATTGCTTCACCTTGTATATAAAAATTTGTTTTAAGAGAAAAAAGAGTACTTCTTTTATTATTAAGTATTTTTGCATTTGTATGGCGTTGACAGAATGTTTATTTCATTTTTCATTATTGAAATATTAGGCTCTAAACATCTATCGATTTCAACATTCATTTGTTTATAACTTTTAAACTATGAAAAATTGACTGATTAAATCTTATATAAAAAATGATTATTTTTAAACGTAGAATCGAAAATGTTCATAAAAAATATATCATTCCATTTAAAAAAACATATGTTTGATACGTCACGTGATTATTGGACACCTTGTATATATGAAACTAATTTTAAAATGTGAATTTTGACAGTAGCTACTAATAATGTAAGTAACATTTTTTTGTATATTTCTTTATAACTGAGATTTTGGACTTCATCGGAATCTTGCGCCACCCTGTATATACTTTATCATGTTCTTCAATATCAATATCTTCTTCTAAGTTTTCTATTTCTGTTTGTTATTATCTTTTCTTTTTGTTTAATAAGTTTTTTTATTTAAATTATTATACATTATTTTTGTTAAGTCTCTATGTCTTTGTACATAATCACTTACTAATTGTTGTTCTAGATTTAAATCAAATATATCATTATTTTATATATGACCACTTATTATATCACTTGGTTTTAATTTAGTTACTGAATGTATAGAATTATTGTATCCCAAAATTGCATATAACATTTTGTTTATTATTGGTTCATTAGCAAAATTACTATTATTCAAAATTCTAATATGTTCAATTATAGTTGAATGAAATCTTTCAATTATTCCGTTTGATTGTGGATTATATGGAGTTGTAAAATGTACTTCTATTTTGTGAAGTTTTAATAAATCATTTATAATTGAATTTTTAAATTCTTGTCCATTATCTGATATAATTTGTTTTGGTACTTGGTGATGCGAAAAATAGTTTAATAATGAGTTTACAATCTCAATAGAATTAAGTGAATTTAAGGGATATGCTTGTGCAAACTTAGAAAATGAATCTACAATTGTTAAAAATTTCTGTTTATCAATTTGAAATGTGTCAATATGTATAATTTCAAAGGCTTTACTTGCTGTAGGTGTATAGCTAAATTGTAATTTTATAGGATTTCTATCATATTTAGACACTTTACATGTTTCACATTCATTTATATATTTTTGGATTGCTTTTCGTAAATTAGGATAATAATATTTATTTTTTATTCGATTTTCCGTTTCATCAATTCCTCTATGATTTGTTTTTCCTTCGTGATAATTTATAATTATATTATTAAGTTCATCTTCATTTTCAATATCAATTAACTTTTTTAAACAACGTTTAAATATATAAGAAGGGTATTTAAAGGTCTTTCTTACAATTTCACAAAATTCTTCACAATTATTATTTTCTTCAAAATACAAATAATAAGTAATATTTGGAACAATGTACTCTTTAATAAAATTAATTACGTCTTTTTCAAAGTTTGATGACGATAATTGTACAATAATTTTTTGTTTGTCAAATAATTTTAGGTTTTGCCGGGGAATGAAATACGTATTGAAATATAATTTGATTATTACCATAATTTAAATAACCATCTATAATTGGAATTTCAACAATTAAATTTTCTTCTTGATTTGTGTGTATTGTTTCAATATTTTCTTCATCTAGATCTATAATATCAAATTCATCTTCATCTATATTAACTTGAATTGATTGTTTGTCAATATCAACATTAATTTCACCTTGAGGATTTTTCTCCAATTCTTCATTAAATCTTTCTATATAATTTCTAACTACTTCATTTATTACATCATTTTCTTCTTCTTCAGTTAAAAAGTCATCATTAAATTGTTCATTATTATCTTTTAATTCATTAATATTTAATTCAATATTTTCTTCTAATTTAATTCGTGATAAAGCATCAGCATTTGTATTTAGTTTTCCATTTTTATAATATATTTTATAATTTTAATCTCCATCTAACTAATCTAGAATTAGGATCTTTCATAGTAAATAAGTATTTTAACGGTTGATGATCACAAATTATATTAAATTCTTTTCCAAAAAGATAAGGACGAAATACTTTTGTTGCCCAAACTATAGCTAACATTTCCTTTTCAATAGTACCATAATTTATTTCGGAATCATTTAATGTACGTGATGCATAAGCTACTGGTAAATCTTTTTCGATAGGTCCTTGTGATAATACTGCTCCAATTGCATAATTACTAGCATCGGTTGTCAAATTAAAACTTTTTGTAAAATCTGGATATTGGAAAAACTGGTTCATTCATTAATAACGTTTTACATGTTTCAAAAAAAATTATAAATTCTTTATTATGTATGAATAAATCTTCTGTAGTATCCTAATAAACCTAAAAATGATTTTATATCTTTTGTTGTTTTGGAATTGGATATTTTTTAATAGCATTAATTTTTTCTGGATTAGGTTTAATACCTTCTGGTGTTACAATGTGTCCTAAATAAGCAATTTCTTTCTTTAAAAATTCAGATTTGTCTAGTTGTACTTTAAAATTACTTTCTCTCAATCTTTCAAATATTTTTCTTAATCGTACAAGGTGTTCTTGCAAAGAAGTGGAAAAAATTATTATATCATCTAAATAAACTAAACATATCTCATTTTGATAGCCTCGTAAAATACTATCCATTACACGTTGAAAAGTTGCCGGTGCATTTTTTAGTCCAAACGGCATTCTAGTGTATTCATAGTACCATTTTCTACTGTAAATGCTGTTTTTTCAATATCATCAGGATGCATTTCTATTTGATGAAATCCATTTGCTAAGTCTAAAGTTGTAAAATAATTACATTTTCCAATTTTATCTAATACATCTGTAATATTTGGTAAGGGATATTTATCAGTAATTGTTTTATTATTTAATTTTCGATAATCAACAACTATTCTCCATTTTTGTTTATTTGATTGATCTAGTTTTTTAGGAACAATCCAAATAGAATATGACCATGGTGAATGACTATGTCTTATTATATTTTGGTCTAACATATTATTTATTTGTCTATTTACTTCCTCTTTATGTATAAATGGATATCTATAGGATTTAATATATATTGGTTCTTCATCTTGTGTTTTTATTTTATGTTTAACTTGATTGGTAAAAGTTAATTTATTTTCTTCATTATAAAATATATCTGCAAATTCTATACACAATTTCTCAATTTCTTCTTTTTCTTCTCTATTTAAATGATTAGTATTTATTCCATTTAATTCTAATTTATAACTATTATTAATATTTATATTAAAGTTATCAATTTTATTAATAGAATGTATATATATTTTAATATTTATATCATTAAAAATATACATCAACATTTTTCTTACTATTGAAAAATTTAATTTATCTAAACCTGATCCAATCTTTGGAATTGCAATATTCTTTATATTTTTATTTATACAAAATATTTTTAAATTCATTAAAGTCTTGAACATATCTTCATAAATAGGTTTTCCATAATATTAATTTTTATTTATCATATATCATTTTATTATCTCGTAAATAACTTATAGAATATTTATTATTATTTTGTTTTAATAACTTATCTTTATTCTTAAATTTTTTATTAAATATTCGTGCTATACCTTTACCCATTTTAAAATCTAAACTTATACAATGAGCTAAACTATACTCTGAGTTAAATAAATTATCATTTATATCAATTATATTTTTATTAATAATCTTATTTTTCTTTAGTAACTCATTAAATTTTTTAAAAGTATGCTTTTTATTACTTTTTATTAATTCATAATCATTGTTATCACTTTTATTATTATCTTCATTATCATATTCATTTTTATTATTATTATTATTTTCATTACTCAAGAATTCTTTATTGTTTTTAACAATTTTTGTTACATGAGTAATTTTATTATTTACATTGTCATTATTTATTTCAATATTATTACTACTTTCGTCTTTATTATATTTTATTTTTATAATACAGTTTTTAGTTTCAATAATTCCATTTTCTAAATTAATATTTGCTTTAATATTTTTTAATATATCTATACCAATTAATCCATCATAAAAATCATGAAACTTAAATAAATAAAATTTAGAATAAGTATTAGGTAAATTAAACTCTCTAAATGTAGGAATTATAACTATATTTTTGTGATAAGATTTATTTAATGCTGTGCTAACGATGAATTTTTCTTCAATAATTTTCTCCTTAAAATATCTATTTAGAAATGATTTACTCGAACCTGAATCTATTAAAAACTTAAAATCTGTATTAATTAAAGACGACGCAAGCGCCACCTTTTGCCTAATTTCAAGTGGCATCGTCAACGATTTGGGTCTACAAGGTAGACGACCGAGAATCATTGTTTCGTCCACTTAAGGAAGGCGAACTTGTCCTGTTTAAGCAAACAAGGAAAACGAAATTCACATTTAATGAAACGTTCAGTCACCATTCATCTAGCGTATGGATAACTAGTGATGGCCATTTCGGTTTTTCGAACCTCATCAGACTATTTCCATATTTAAATTTATATAAGGTAAATTTTCATTTTTATTCGAAAATATAAAATTTTCTATCTCGGTAATTTTTTCTTTTTGGTATACTGAAAATTTTGATTTTGAATACTTTCATTAGTTACATTTGTTGTGTAGGAACAACTTGGTTTATTATCGTTAATATGAATATTATGTAATTCTTCAGCAATATAAGGTAATCTATTATTATTATTATTATTATTTTGGAAATAATTTGGTCTATTTTGTAGAATAGTTCCTTGATTACTAATACCACTCATCGGTATAACTCTCTGATTTTGATTAAAATTTGTATTACGTGGAATCCCTACATTTGTATTATTCCCATTATTATTATTTCTATAAAAATCATTATTATTATGAAAATTATTTTGTGGTACATATCTTGGTTGAAAATTTGTTTTTTGAGTTTGAGACATATTATTATTATTATTTCTTTTTTGAAAGTATCTATAATTAGAATTATTTGAAAAATTATGCCGATAATTAATATTATTTACTTTTTTATAATTTAATTTCTTATTATACATATTATTTTTATTTTGTTTAAAATGTTGTTTATTTTGATTCTGTAGATAATAAATATTTTCCTCTTGATTAACATATTGTATTGCTTGTGCTAAATCAACAGGCCTCATAGTTCTAATTGTTGTACCTAAAGGATCTCTTAATCCTGCTAGGAATGTTTTTAGAGTTAAATTTTTATATAACTCATTTTTTTCCTATGTTGTAATATAGGTTCATGTATGTTAATATATGATGTAATTAAGTTAAGCATGTGTAAACATGTTTCATAAAATTCTATTGCTGTTTCATCAAAATTTTGTTTTAAACTAATCAAATCACGATTTAAACAAGCTTCATCTCTAGGATCCGAAAAATTACGAATTAACACATTTCTTAAATCATTATAATTATTAATTGTATTTATATTAGTTACTAAACGTGCTCCACCATTTAATTTATTTAATATACCATTAAAAATATACTGATCTTGAAAAGGATTTTGATTTTGAAAGTTATTAATTATATTTTGAGATACTTCTAAGAAATGAAATAATTCATCAGAATTTCCGTTAAATTCTGGAATGCATTTAAGATAATCAGCGTGAAAAGCCATATTCAAATTATCAATATTCAAGTTCCTAAATAAATCTAACAAGTAAATATCAAAATCATCAATATTATTATTAAAATTAAATTCTGCTTCTTCTGATACACTTTCAATACTTTCTGTTGCGGAATCACTTGACATATATTTTTAATAAAATTCCACTTACATAAACAAAACATTAATCTTCATTCTTCTTATCCTTGGATTCTTGTAGACAAGGTATGCAAACGAACAGGAAGTTGTGTTGAATACGTTGAAAACCCAGCGATGATGAAACCAGTGTCACTTCAGTGATGAAGAGGATTGACCCAATTCCCTGGACAACTGCTATGCCTCCAATATCTTGATTTCTGCTGATGTTTTTCTTGTGTGGAGATTCTCAGCCTCCGTGGAGATTAGAAAAATCTTTTGTTCTTTTTAGTTCTCGGTGAATGCCAATTAACGTTTTCACCCGAGCGGTGGGATTTTTAAAAACGTTTTTATTTTATTTTTATTAATTTGTTACACGAAGACGATTTAACTAAAGTAAATTTATTTATAATACTTTTAATTTTATAATTTACAATATAATGATTTGACTTAAAAGGATTTGTTTCTAATTTAATAATAATTTAACCCGACGGAATACATTTCTAATCTCTCGCGTTCGAGCCTTGAACAGCTATTTATATGTGAAAGAAATGCAATTATTCATTTATTAATAATGCAATAATATGCATATAATATTATAATTGTGTTATTCATAAGTGATAACATAACATGCTTTATTTTTTTTTATTTTTCACTAAATGCCAGGCGACTCAACTTAAATTCAACCTTGCTTTATTTAACTAGTGACAGAACGAAAGACTTTTTCTGAAAGTAAAACGATGTTCAAACGTTGTGGTTAAAGTGTTACAATAAAACATACACCAAAGTTATAAAGTTAAAATTAATATGAATTTAACATCTTAACTTTAATTTAATTGTTTTGCTTATTATTATATTTGTACCCTCTTATTTTCAGGAAAGTGGATCCCGAGATATAAGCATAATAGTTTCATTTAATATTTTCATTGAATGTTATGATTCTAATTCTTAGATTTTTTTAACTCATCTGTTTTCGTTTTCGGGTCGAGCGAACTCAAAACAAAATGTTGATATTTTAATTTGATATTTTTTTATTAATATTCTAATATCCATTTTCGGGTAAAACTACTCAAAACAAAGAAGTGATATTTTGATCTAAGAGTTTAACTTAATAATCAATTTAGTATTGACATTTTTTTTTTTTTAATTTTTATTTGCAAAATTTAATCAATCATTTTAGTTTCGGGAATGAGAGAATTCGAAACAAAATATTGGAGTTTTAACTTAATATTAATAAATTTACTAATATTAATTTAATAATTTAATTCAATACTTTAATTTAATATCTAAATTTAGTTTTTACAATTAGTTTTTTACATTTTAATTTAATTTTTTTTATCAATTTACTCAAAACAAAGTATTGATATTTTAGAAAATATTTTGATCTAGTTTAATATTCTATTTTAATTTAATTTAGTATTTTAATTATTTTGCCTTATTTTAAACATATGATTTGAATTAAATTTCATTACCATAATTTTACTTAAATAATAATCAAGAGCGATAAAGTTGTTGGTATTTAAATATTATAACTCTGCGTCAGATAGTTACTTCTTTGATCGAGCCGCAATAATTAATTTTGTATTAAATTTGTTTAAGCAATTAAGTAATTGTTTTATTTTAATGTATTGCTGAAGCATACGCTAATAACACGCGTATTTTATATTTATCAATAAACAAAATTGAGACACATTACCTAATCCGTAATCCGAATACCGGTGAGTACATGAAGACTCGCTCAGGAATGGATACCGAAACCGCCGGGAATAAGGAAAACAATTTGATCGACACACTGTGCCGGCTACTCAGTGTTTAATGGTAGAGCGGGTGAGTGAATTCAAAAAAAATATAATAAATCCAACTTCATATAAATGAATATAATTTAATAAATAAGAAATGTAAAATTAATATAACGAATTTAAAAAAGAAATAAACGAATATGAAAATTAACAAAAAAAAACACTCTGTACGGATAAATGAATTAAAACTTAAATGATACTCGAAATACACAAAAATTATAGGGCGCCACCTAGGAGCAGTATCCTAGGACGAAACAAAAAAATAATTTCGTAACGCAATAGTTAAATTGTCCTTTACGCATAAAAAAATAAAAATATACGCACTCGCGAAAATCCCTTACTTCGTAACGCAATAATTAAATTGTCTTTTACGCAAAAAAATAAAAAACTACGCACTCGCGAAAATACCTTATTCGTAACGCAATAATTAAATTGTCTTTTACAAAAAAAATGCGAACTCTCGAAAATTTCTTGGGAACTCTTCAAACTTGTTAAGATAATTTAAAAAAACTTATCTGTTTGTTGCACTTCCTACTGTATTCGACACCCTTCTGCGTGCCGCGACTTGTGGAGGTCCCAAACTAGCTACAGGGAGGCAAAGGTTAGGAAGACGGCAAACCACTTCTGGACAGCATAAAAAATCCGCGACAGCGGCGAGATGAGGTCCTTTACGACGGCAATCTGAGTTCCGAATCTCGGTCAGGCAGGCTCGCAATTTACGTGTCACAAAGCCCTGATGAGATAATATATGCCGTGCTTAAACGATTTTCAGTAATTTCGGTACGTCTGATCGACACCTGCGTGTCACGGAAATTGACCTCCCCGTCCTGACCGATAATTCTTTCGCGTCCGCGAAATGATATAAAAAAAATTAACCCGACTCGCGGTTTTGAATTATAGGCAGAAAAATATGCGAGAACAATTGAATTAATAATTTATTTAAATTTAAAATGAAATGTTATAACACAGGACAGCCCGCTGGTGTATTTTCACGAAGCCGCTCCCCAACAACGAACACCGTCGTAATTGGCCCGACAAATGGTGGAGGTACCACCAGGTTACACGGTCCAGCTGATTCCGGCTGGTCAAACGAGTCTTTCAGGCTGCACTCTGCAGCCTGTACAGAAAGAATCTATGACGACGCGTACGATACCAGCAACAACGACTACAACGACCAGTTTCACGTATTCGGCTCCGCCAGCAATGACGGTGCTAACACCACCCGATCCGAACCACCAACTCCGTTTGACATCATTGCCGTCGAAACTCAACAACCGATGTTAAACACCACGCCACGGTACGTGCAAAAAGCTCCACCTCCTCCTATCCAAACTTATTTCGAAGATGAAATATCGCGAACTAGCCAGGAGCAAATGTCTCGCCAACAGTTCGACAGGTATCCTCCAGGTACTTACGCGGAGAGTAACTATACTGGGTTAGAAGGCCTTTTTCCACCACGTTACACGACAGAGCGATCCGCAGAGGAGCGTTACATGGAAGAGCAAGCTCGACGTACTACATATCAGGCACAAAAAGTGATGTTGGCCCTACTACGGGAAGTCAGACGCGCAAAACCGGAGCACCACGTCAAATTTACTGGGAAGGACCCGCGTAAATTCATAGCGCAATTGAAAATGGAGTTTGCCGGACTAGATATCTCCGATAATGAGAGGAATCGACGCGCTCTGGCACGCATCGATAAGAGTATCTCCCATTATTACGCAGGATACTTTGCAGAGGATGTTCCCTGGCTCCAGGCGCGAGAACTCTTCTGTTCCAGCATCGACCCTGAAACTGTCGCTCATGATGAGATTATCGAGATGGTGATGAGCACACTAGATGACCAGCCACCAGGAGTTTACGCCCTGCGGAAGGAGCTTAGGCGTTGCAAATTTCTGGACAGAGGAGCGTAAATTGAAAATTATGTGGAGGCTAGCTAGCAATAAACTTCGTCAGGCGTTAGTTTTTCTGCCGGAAACAGTCGACGAATTTGTGAGAAAAGCTGCGAAAATAACGACCACGCATGCAGCACCGTTGCCCGCTATTTTGAGGCAGAAACCCCAACAGACCAGCCAACCACGAACTCAACAGAGGCAGAATTATGACCCGATACACCGAACAGCCACGAGCCATCATTACTGAGGAGGACTAGAGGCATTCCGCTGCGGCGCTACCGTTCGAAATCGAAATGTCAAATTTGCAACGAGGGCAGGCATTGGAATAGGCAATGTCCAAAAGTACAGCCGGGAAACGAGCAAGCGAGTGGTTAGCCACAGCAGCGCAACTGGACCACTCGATACCTCTGGCTGAAGAACAAAACCGACCACTTGCAAACGACCCTGGAAAACCGCCCATTGACAGTAGAAATACAGAACTGGCTCAACTTGCCACAATAACCAGCCAACTGTTGATTAAATTACCTCTCTGCCTTCCACATCTTACAATTGCTTGTTTGCTAGACCTGGGAGCAGGAGAAAGTTATATCAAGCCACACCTCGCCGGAAACTTTTCTCCAATGAAAATCACGACCGACTTCAGTAGGCATGGGGCCACTTGGGCCAGACAGCCTTGAGACTGTCCGCCCCAAGATGGCCGCCATGACGTCACCACATCCGGTTGATAATCGGCGACGCCCACCGGAAATCAACCGGTAGCCGCCCACCGGAATGATTTGTGAGATAATCAAGTGTGAATTCCTAACTGCAAGAAGAAGAAGAAGGAAGAGCAAAGGGTTTACAGTATAGTTCATGTGTTGGCTAAGGTAGGTGTATAAAATCATTACAGTGTTCAATGACAGAAATAAACTAAGTGTTTCATACTTGCAGGTGAAAATAATGTTTGAATAGATTGATATCAGAGGAGATGTGACAAAAGACATAAGATTAATACGCAGTAAGTTGTGAAAATGAAAATATTAAATTAAATAATAATTATTTGTTAATTGTTACAGTTTGCTGACACACGGTGGAGCCATCTAGTGAAGACTTTTTCGTTCAATGACAAAAATAGATTAATTATGAAGAAATGGACGAGTGGAATGAGAAGAAATTGTGTGTACGACAATATAAACATGTGTAACTTTAAAAATAATTTAGGTTTAAGGAAAGTACTAACCATTTTAAAATAAAATGTAATTCAATAATCACCTCACGCTAAATGTTTTATCAGTTGTATATTGGGTTGCCTATGCTCCATCGCTTAATTGTTTACATATGTTATTTAATATATTTGTGTGGAAATTAATTGCATACGTAATAAACCTATCAGATAGTAAATTAAAATTTGGAGTCGCATGTTAATGGTACTTACCTGTTATATTTCTAAATAATTTATTCGATTTAGAATTAATTTTTACAACTTATATTTTAAATGAAATGTAATAGATTAAAATAAATTAAATTAAAAATATCTACTAAATCTTTTTTAATTTAATCAAAGTATAGGAAAATGGTACCTGTTATATTTCTAAAATTATTAATTAACATTAATGTGTTAAGTAAATAAAATACAAATAATTTTAAAATCTATTTATTAGAATATATTATAAAACGTAGAGAATACATTAGCTTACATACAATAATTAAATATTTATTTACATCGTAATAAAACTAAAATGTATGTTTCTTATAGCCATAAGGTACAGAGTTATAGTCTTCAAATTTCCGTTTGGTAGAAAGTGGTTTATATATTTTTGTTTCAGTCCGAGTCACTAATTGATGTTCAGCTGCTCTGCGAATTTTTGTTGTTACCACGGGTATGGGGTCACTTCTTTTTAAAACCATTTCAGCAATCTTTTCAAATTTTATTAATTTAGAAGTAATATAGTTGAGTGTTATACCTTTAACCTTCACTGAAGCATTTATACCCTTTTGTCCAAACACCTCATATCCGTAATTTTTCGGACCACCAGACACAAACTTTAAAATAAAACTTCCCTTGCCGTAGAAGGGTTCCAACTCGTCCGTCATCTCACCTATGAAATTTCCTGTAGGTACATCGTATTCTCCTTCACGTCCAATATAAATTACAGAGTCGGTGTCGTAATAGAGTACTCGATCTCCTAATTTTTCCAAATAACCATAAAGTTTAAGTCGTGCTTGTGCGGTAGTGTATGCAGCTAGTGTAACATTAACTATACTTAGGGGGTCATAGGCTTCTTCAATGAATTCGTAATTTACGACTACAACATCTTCATTAATTGGTAAGATACCACAAACCTCTACCGAAGGATTTATCATTAGTTCAAATAGCTCATCGGGTCTATTAATCACAGCTGTTTTTGGTTGATTTTCGCGCTGTCCTAATTTCCCCCAGAACGAGTTTAAAATTAGTTTTGCAAGACCCAGAAGCTTGTTTATATTTAATAAAGGTGTTCATCATTTCAGTGAACAAACCTTCGGAATTTAATTTAGAGTCATACTGCATTGATTTGTACGTCCAAATTTCTTGAATTTCAATCATTTTATAGCCTTTTTGTAGTGCCTTATGAACTTCTTCAATAACCCATGTGTAAAGTCCTATCCTCGTTGTAGTGATTACATTCAGCATTTTGGTCCATATCTTCTCCACATTTTTTAATTTCTCACTTAATCTGTGGTGACATTTTTGAATTAATTCAGGATAATTTAAAAAATTATAACACTTAGTTTGTTTCACTTATTTATACTTTCTCCAACTAGTTTCGACCATTCTTATCTTCAGGGAGGAATATACAATTTTTTATTATTTTCGATCTACAATTTTAGAACACGCCTAGAAGAACACAAATAATCAATAATTAATAACAAATATTCAACCGGACTCGAACAACACTGGATCGCGAATAATCACATTTTTAATACAACAGATTGTAAAGTTTTATACTCGGGCAATTAATAACGGTACCTTAACTTTCGAGAGGGTTTGGAAATTAAGAAAGCGCTAAAGCGGGGTAAATCACTTGTAAATAATATGGATGAGATTTGGAACTCTCCTATAACATCTGCACTTATTACCTGATTTTATGATAGCATGAATTTGTATATATATTTAGTCATTAAAAAATGTTGTACATTCCTCCCTGAAGATGATCAACGGTCTAAACTAATTGGAGAAAATATAAATAAGTGAAACAAACCAAGTGTTTCATTTTTTTAATTATCCTGAATTAGTTCTACATTTATATTGACATTTTGATTTATATTCGGATACAGATTTAGAATTATAATTGGATTTAGATTTATTATCTTGAGTTTTACAGGAGGTATTTGATATTGAATCGTGTGTTAAATTTATATTATGTATTATATCATTACATTTTTTGTAAAAGACGATTACAGTTAATAAATATTATTATCATTAAAAAAATATTGCAAATTTAACTTTTCATGTCTTTTACTTATTGTCCACTCATTTTTTATAAACAACTCAGGAAGAGCCTATAATGTATTTTAACACAAACAAGACACATTGTAATGAAAATTGTCGTAAGACCACGTGAAGATCAGATTTTTCCGGAAAATTTTGATTATTTCACGAAAAGTTTGTTGTTTATTAATGTAAGGAGAGCAAAGTCAAGGGTTAAAATTTGTGACTTTACTCGAGTCAAATTTGTAAAAACAGCAACTCTGAGTTTTACCTGAAAAATCTAAAGTTTAACGATTATTTCAATAAATAATTTATTAATATATAATTACATTACATTTATTTTGAAATATTTGATCAATTAAAATATTTACAATGTATTTTGCCTATATTAAAGACAACTTGTTTATTACTTTCACTGGATGATGTATTAACAAAAGTATTATTAATGTGACTGTTTGATGTAAAAAGTACTCCGTGTAGAGAATTTAATATATAATTATTTATAATTTAGTATAGTGAATGTTATCCAATTGAAAATATGGTTTTAATGAACTAGCAGAAAAAAATTAATAAGTGTACTTACCTGTTATATTATCAAATAAAATGTATAGTAAATTAATATAAAGTTAGGAAAAGCAAGGGATATAACAATTAAAAATTGAAAGTTTTCTATTTTATAGGAAAGGAGAATATAAACATAATAATAATACAAGATTCAAGAACATTTATTTTTCTCTTATTACAATTAGTAAGTCACTCTATGAGGAAGGATGCAGCGTTCTAAAAAAGAAAAAGATAATCAGATGTAAAATCTAGGGTATGTTAGAGTTTGATTAAGGTGTGTGCATTTATATAAAAATAATGTAAAACAAAGAGTTGATTAATAATAGTATTTCAATAAAAAAAAATCATAACTACTAACTAAAAATGAATAAAAACTTTTTAATTTCAATTGAGTTGGACTAAATGAATTAGTAAAGTTCTTTAATTCTTACTCTAAAAATTACGTTGTTAATTCTAAATTAAATAAATTGAATAACACTTAGAAGAAACCGTTCCGTTTGGACAATACAGCACTTTGAAAATTGTCAATATTGAATGAAAAGCGTGATCAGGCCGTGTCGTTTCGTAAAATTAATAAAAAAATACAGGAATATTGTGGAAATAATTGTATTGTTTTATATGTATACAGACGCTTTGTTTAAATAATTAATCAAAGAAAATTTCAATCCAACCACCCCGTTATTTTTAAAACGGGGTGGTTGCATGGAAACACTTTGAAAACTGTCAATATTGAATTAATAGTGCGATTAGGCTAGACTGTCATTTAGTAAAATAATTGTGAAAATGATTATATTGTTTAATATTCTCATAGATGTTTTGTTTAAATAATGAATTAAAGAAATTTTAAAATAAACCACCCCATCTGGGAAATAAGTCACTTTGAAAAATGTCATTATTGTTAATGGATTTATTAATGAACAAACATCTCAAATGTTGCATCTTGAATGTTCAAAAGGTCGATATATTTATTTTGTTTTAAATATTTATCTCTCCATGGTCGATAATCTTAGTTATCTATGCTATAAATAAAAAAACGATTTTATTTTATCTCGCTAAATATTTATTTATTTATTTATTACGGCATACACCTTATACAATTTAAATACAATTGAAGAGAAAATACATTTCTATGAAACACTACATATATAATTCAAGGAGAAAAAAATAAATTAGTACAATATAATTTCTTAATGGTTTTAATATTTAGACATTGGTAGTTCATATTGTATTAAATAAATACGAATAAATTATTAAAAATCAACCAATAAAACACAGATTTTTAATAATTTATTCATATTTATTTCATACAATATAATTTCTTTTTGATCAAACCAAATGATATTACGGACGTGAAGTTAGCCATAGATTTCAGCCATAGATTTTCAAATTTCATCATTTCTATACATATTCAAGATAAATAAATTGTTTCTACTTTAGGGTGCAAATAAAACGTTGAATTAACAAATTATGATACAAGCACCCCAATTTTCAACCCTTAATATTTTTTATCACACTCTTAAATAATAAAATTAAAAAAATCAAAGTGCGCCGTCTCCTATAAAAAAGTTAGCAACAAATATGGGTTCAGCACACATTAAACTATTATTTAAACAAATAAAATTCGGACCATAATATTATCAAAGGTCGGAATGATTTTCAAACGAAATCTGCAAAGCGGCGTTCGTCTCTATTGTTCCGAGCGTACAAGCTGTGTGCGTAATTTCCGAAAGCCAGGTGTTCGGGCTCGGAATTTTGGCGGGATTTTACCTGGAATGAAAAGATGCACCGTTTATTTATCACTTAGTATTACTAAATTTAAATTGTCATTAATTTTAAATACGTAAGAAAAAAATCTTAATTTAAAAATATCTTACCATTGTAGGCCCGCATCCTCCTCCAGGGAGACAAAAATCTCCATGGGTGTGGACCGCCACCACACCCATATAAATTTGTCTCCGTAGGGACAACAATAGAGGAGGTGATCCCTCTCCTCCGGGGAGAAAACCTCCCCGTGAGAGCATGGGCAGCGTACCCGTGCTCCCTGAAAAGAAAGAAAATATTTTTTTATTAAAATCTTATCGCAAATGAAATGTTTTATTATGAATTATTAAATAAATAATAAAGTAGAAAAAGAAAAGGGAGAATAAATTATCTTATAAATTTTAAAACGATATTAATTACTTAAAGGTAGATTACAGATTTTGTTTAAACTTACCTTTGGGATATTTTCAATTACGTTTAAAAGAATTCGGTCGCACATTTTTTTCTTAATGAGCCGAAACCTGCAGCTCCATAGTATTTATGTGCAATTCTAAGGAAATGAAAACTACAGGCGATAATTTTGCACTATCGTTGTAAACGCGTTTGAAATAAAAATCACAGACGATAATTTTAAACCATTGATAAATTGCATTTGTGAAATATAAAATCGATTGTTTAAGATAACTTGATAGTTTAAAGATTCTTGGTATTCTTTCGGTTCGTTCTCCGTAAACACTTTTATATAACAAAAATTATCTATTTGACTTCCTCAGGTAATTATTTCACAAAGTTATTCACTGACATCCGTATACAATTTTTCCGTAAACCGCTGTTTTGTATTTGATAATGAAATTTTGCTTTTGTTTCCACCGTTTTATACAAATTCATGCTGTCCACCGATGTAAAGTTTATTCTTGTTTCTACTCTTATGTTTTCTTCTTTATTTGTCGCTTTTACAGAGTAGTGAATTAAATGTATCTGCATATTGTTCTAATAAACATTTAGAAGCATCAGGATTTAAAGACCGGAACCCTTATAAGAACAAGATGCATATTATCCATCATCAGGCTAAATTGTATAATGAATGCAGGTAATTCAAGATATTTAATATCTCTTCAAAGACTAATAAAGATCGAATGAGAATCAAAAGACATAACTCGCATATTTATTGATTTATTTAGATGATGTTACTCAATAATGTTTAGTCGTCGTAGTTCTTCCTCGATAGATGTAATTTTTTCATTGTCATGAGAAGTATTCCCTGCCTGTTTTTTGGATGTATGAAGCAACCATAGTCTTTCAATTAGTTCATTAGGGTCATGTTCTCTTGTAATAAGATTTTTTTACTTCGCCCAATATAGGATTTTTAAAAGATGTTAATTCCTCGCTCAATATAGAATTTTTAAAATATATTAATTCCTTTAAACAAGAACTGTTAACATTATCAGTTGTTTCGTAAAATTTAGAACAGTCACAAGGCTTTATTACAACCTTGTTTATTTTCACTTTTATGCAACTGTTGTATTTTCTCTTTTATATTATTTTGTATACATTTTATTGGTAAAAAATTCTTCGTTATAATGACTTTTCTTCATAACATTGTAATGCAAAGGTGAAGATTCCTTGCTCACATTGTAGTCATTTAATGATTCATCATTGTTGAGGGGTACATCTCTTATTTCTTTTGTTGATTTATCTTCATTCTGTGAACCCTTCATTAGTTTATACGACTCTAAAAATTTTTCATCATCAATCCCCTTGATTAACTTTATTCCTTTTAAAATGCTCTACAGATTCGTGTCGTCTACGATTATTCCGAATGTTATTCATACAATCAGATTTAGAAAGAGGTCATATTTTATCCTCAAATACTCGCTGATTCTTATTGATTTTATCTTTTAATTGTATTAATGGATTATTCTGATGTAAATTCTTATGTCTAAACAAACTCGAATGATGTTTGTATATCAGTCCACATTCCTTACATTTGTACATTTTAATGGTTAAGCCAGTAAAAGAGGTTGATTAAAAAAGAGGCTGATTGGAAAAGAGGCTGATTGAAAACATAGGCTGATTGAAAAAAGAGGCTTATTGGGAAAAGAGGCTGATTAAAAAAAAAGAGGCTGATTCAGAAAAAGAGCCTGATTAGAAAAAGAGGCTCATTTAGAAAAAGAGCACAAAAAGAGGAAAAAAGAGCACAAAAAGAGGAAAAAGAAAAAAAAAAGAGGCTGATTGGAAAAAGAGGCTGATTAAAAAAAAGAGGCTAATTCAGAAAAAGAGCCTGATTAGAAAAAGAGGCTCATTTAGAAAAAGAGCACAAAAAGAGGAAAAAAGAGCACAAAAAGAGGAAAAAAGAGAAAAAAAGAGGCTGATTGGAAAAAGAGGTTCATTCAGAAAACAGGATATATGTTACAGGAATGCTACAGGTAAGCTACAGATATGCTACAGGTTATAAAAAATAAATTGCTGTAAGATGACTGATCAGTATTACAATAACAGTTGCAATGTATACATGCAAAGAATGTGGTCTCTCCTACAAACACCACTCGAGCCTGTTTAGACATAAGAAAATTCATCAGAATATTCGATTAATGAAATTTAAAAAGAATTAAATAGTGAATATGCTAATAAATTTAACTCATTTCCACGAGAATCAAAAAACAGGCTGTATTTTGATAAACAGGTCTGTTTTCTGAAACAGATGCGTTCCCAAAAACAGGTCTATACACCAAGAATTATTCCAGTTCCAAGACGCTGTGGAATATTACCTCTTATACCTATATTTACTGGTGGATAAACTTGCAAAACAGGTTAGAATACACTTAAATGATACATCTTCATCGTTTTATAAATCTTTCAATAATGATCTTTAATTAATTGTTAACAAACCTAACGCGTATTTGCGGTTAGGAGATAAGATTTTGTTGAAAAGAAAAAGCAATAAAACTCGATTGAGTATGTGGATACTGATTACGCTCGCAAGTAATATTATAAAGTCGTTTTACTAAATGTAGAACTTTTAATATAAACTGGATTTAGGATACTCATACTCATGTTACAATTATTTAAAAAACCTGCAACTTGTTTGTGGTTTCACTGATAACATTTTCGCGACGGTTTCGTTGAGTGAAAGACAAAACAGAGTGCAGGATGTAGCTACTGATAACACTCTCAAGTGTTATTAAATTTCATTTTTAACAAAATCGTACAACTAAACATTTGTGGTTAGCAGATAAGATTTTTCACGAATAACTTCATTAATTTTGAATTCTTTACTAAAACGAGCAATTATAATGCGTTTGCGGTTAAGAGATAAGATTTTGTTGAAAAGAAAAAGCAATAAAACTCGATTGAGTATGTGGATACTGATGACGTTCGCTAGTAATTTTTTTAAGTCGATTTACTAAATGTAGAACTTTTAATATAAACTGGATTTAGGATACTAATACTTATGTTACAATTATTTAAAAAACCTTCAACTTGTTTGTGGTTGACTTTAACTCCAAATTTCTTTGCTTGTTCATAAAAAAATAATGCGCTAGGTAGGCATGCCCCACTTATATTTTTGTTTATTAGCTCTTGAGCTATTATTGAATTTATCAATGAGAGAACCTTCTCCTTTGAATCCGTTTTAAATACTGATATCTCTGTTTTACATTATTATAATTTAAAGTGAGATTTCTCTCCAACTACTGCGCATGTCTGTCATTTTTTTTGTAATTGGTAAGAGTAAGAG
This sequence comes from Philonthus spinipes, assembly GCA_963082785.1. Classification (NCBI taxonomy): domain Eukaryota; kingdom Metazoa; phylum Arthropoda; class Insecta; order Coleoptera; family Staphylinidae; genus Philonthus; species Philonthus spinipes. The sequence goes on along the minus strand of OY720314.1, from coordinate 16,355,938 downwards.
TTTTTATAATTATTACGATTTTAAATTTACTTTGTGTCTTGATTAACATGTAATCAAATGGAAAAATGTTGCAAATCAACGAAAAATGTTAATTGACATTGATTCTTATGGAAAACGTGCACAAAATCAATGTCTGGAGGTGATCACTTTGTTACTTTTAATTATCTGATCGCTGATTGTTCAGAATAATGACGTTTCCTATTGGTTGATAAAAATGATTTATGATCCGTAGGTATAAAAGGAGAGATGATGAGCTCATGTTCTCAGTTGTTGACTAGTCGTCAATCTGTACAAACGTGTCTTAAAGATTGTTTTCAATTGTTACAGTTGAAAATGGAGAAATTTGCAATTGCAGACGATTTCATTAAGGTGAACAGGAGGTTCAAGGTACAAGGACGTACCATGGAATTCAAAATTAAACCGATTCCTGAAAATATCGAGCCTGTTGCATGGGTTAAAGATGCCAACACTCAAATCGTGAAGAAATCAACTGATCATTTACGTCCCAACGACCAGGTGGGAGTAACCTCCTGCTCAAAGGAGTTTCAACATGGTTCGGGGTATTTGAAATTCAGAAACGCATCCCAACTATCAACTGAAGATATATGGTCTATCATCAATGGAATTTTCCAGTCCAACTCAACAGGCCCCAATACAGATACGTTCTGTTTGAGTGTTACGTCTGTGCGCATGCCTGAGGGACGAGGACGTGAAAAAAGGTACAACACCTTTAATGAGGAGTGTGTTATGCGCAGGGGAATAGGTACCATTGATAATAAAGACAATTTATGTTTACCTCGTGCACTAGTTGTTGCAATAGCTCATGTTGACAAAGACCCTGACTATAAAAAAGTGCAGAAGGATGCAGCAAAATTACAAACTTCTAGAGTTAAAGAAATGTTGGAGTCTTCAGGTATGCAAATCCATGAAGGTGGTACTGGTGTTGAAGAATTGAATGGATTTCAGGAGTACCTGAGTGATTATAAAATTCCGGTTCACAGATACGGTAGTAGAGGTAGAGACTTGGTGTTTAAAGGTTTAAATGAAAGTGATAAAAAACTGAATTTACTGTATCATGATGGACACTATAATGTGATTACATCACTAACTGCCGCTTTTTGTTATCACTATTATTGTGAGGACTGTCATATACCTTATAACACTAAAAATAAACATCGTTGTGGAGGAACATGTCAAGCATGTCAGCAATCACCCGCATGCGAAAATCAACTAAAAGTAAAGTGCTCAGAGTGCAACAGATTGTTTAAGGGTCAAAATTGTTTTGATAATCATAAGAAACCTAAATCTTTGGGTAAAGGAACTGTGTGCGAACAAATACGAATGTGTAATAACTGTTTAAAAACTGTTAAAAGTGATAGAAAGCATACGTGTGGCGAAATTTACTGCAAAAATTGTCAAAAACATTTACCGAGAAATCACTTGTGTTATATGCGTCCAGATACAGGAAAACCGAAATTAAAAGACTTTTTATTCGTATTCTATGATCTAGAGTCAAGACAAGAAAATCATCTAGAAAATGGAGATTAATTACACGAACCAAACTTGTGCGTTTTTAAAACGTGCTGCGAAAACTGTATCCATTGTGATATCAAACTCTGCAATAAGTGTGGACATCGATTAAATATTTTGAAAACGAATCCTATTGAGAGATTCCTGGAATATGTTCTTAATCAGCGAAAGATATTTAAAAATGTTGTGGTTAGTGCCCATAATGGCCAAGCGTATGATCATCAATTTATTCTTAATTATATTTTAACAAAAACTGATTTGAAACCTGATTTTATTATCTAAAATTATACAGATGGCTAATGATAATGTAAAGTTTATTGACAGTTTAAACTTTTTCCCTATGGCTCTCAGTGCTCTTCCTAAAGCTTTCGGCCTTGGTGATAATTTCAAGAAAGGATATTTTCCCCATTTATTTAACAGAACAGAAAATGATGATTACGTAGGCCCCCGTCCTTCCAAAGACTACTATAGCCCCGATTTAATGAAGACAGAGGCTCGAGACGCATTTCTTGAGTGGTACGAAGCTAATAAAGATACCGAATTTGATTTTAAGAAAGAGCTAGTTGAATATTGTATTAGTGATGTGGAGATTTTAACAGCTGCTTAATACATTTTAACAGCTGTTAAATTTCGAAGTCTACTTCTGGATGTTGGAAATGTTTGTCCCTTTACAGAATCCTGTACGATTGCCTCTGCATGTAATAAAGTGTATCGTCGTAATTTCCTCAAACACCATAGGAATAATTCCGAAAGGTGGATACAGGTGGCGTAACAATCAGTCCAAAATAGGTACACAGTGGTTGGTGTGGGAAGAAAAACAAAGAGACATAAATATTGTACATTCTGCAAAACAGATAGAGGCAAAAGGTGTAGAGGTGGACGGATATTGTGAAGAAACACAACAAGTGTTTGAATTCCACGGATGTTATTACCACGGCTGTATTCGATGTTACAAACATAACCGTGACACACCTTTACACGACAACCCCAATGAATCCCTAAATACAAGATATGAATCTACTCTGTCCAAATCCGCAAGACTCAGGGAACTCGGACACGAAGTTGTCGAAATGTGGGAATGTGAATTCAGACAGCAATTGAGAGAATCACCTGAGATTATGCAATATACAGAAAACCATCATCTTTTGGCTTCTCTACCCCTTAATCCTCGCGATGCCTTTTACGGAGGAAGGACAGGCAATTGCAAGGAGTACTATGAGGCTTTACCAAGTGAGAAAATCAAATACGTTGATGTTTGCTCCCTTTACTTGTGGGCTTGCAAGTACGGAAGATTTCCAATTGACCACCCTGAAGTGATAATTGGCAATGAAGAGTGTTTGAAAATTGACCTTGGTACTAGTTGCGGGTTAATTAAATGTTCAATCCTACCACCTACAGATCTCTATCACCCTGTGCAACCTCTTAAAATGAATAACAAATTAATGTTTGTACTTCGTCGAAAATGTGGAGAAGATATGGACCAAAATGCTGAATGTAATCACTACAACGAGGATAGGACTTTACACATGGGTTATTGAAGAAGTTCATAAGGCACTACAAAAAGGCTATAAAATGATTGAAATTCAAGAAATTTGGAAGTACAAATCAATGCAGTATGACTCTAAATTAAATTCCGAAGGTTTGTTCACTGAAATGATGAACACCTTTATTAAATATAAACAAGCTTCTGGGTCTTGCAAAACTAATTTTAAACTCATTCTGGGGGAAATTAGGACAGCTGTGATTAATAGACCCGATGAGCTATTTGAACTAATGATAAATCCTTCGGTAGAGGTTTGTGGTATCTTACCAATTAATGAAGATGTTGTAGTCGTAAATTACGAATTCATTGAAGAAGCCTATGACCCCCTAAGTATAGTTAATGTTACACTAGCTGCATACACTACCGCACAAGCACGACTTAAACTTTATGGTTATTTGGAAAAATTAGGAGATCGAGTACTCTATTACGACACCGACTCTGTAATTTATATTGGACGTGAAGGAGAATACGATGTACCTACAGGAAATTTCATAGGTGAGATGACGGACGAGTTGGAACCCTTCTACGGCAAGGGAAGTTTTATTTTAAAGTTTGTGTCTGGTGGTCCGAAAAATTACGGATATGAGGTGTTTGGACAAAAGGGTATAAATGCTTCAGTGAAGGTTAAAGGTATAACACTCAACTATATTACTTCTAAATTAATAAAATTTGAAAAGATTGCTGAAATGGTTTTAAAAAGAAGTGACCCCATACCCGTGGTAACAACAAAAATTCGCAGAGCAGCTGAACATCAATTAGTGACTCGGACTGAAACAAAAATATATAAACCACTTTCTACCAAACGGAAATTTGAAGACTATAACTCTGTACCTTATGGCTATAAGAAACATAAATTTTAGTTTTATTACGATGTAAATAAATATTTAATTATTGTATGTAAGCTAATGTAATCTCTACGTTTTATAATATATTCTAATAAATAGATTTTAAAATTATTTGTATTTTATTTACTTAACACATTAATGTTAATTAATAATTTTAGAAATATAACAGGTACCATTTTCCTATACCTTGATTAAATTAAAAAAGATTTAGTAGATATTTTTAATTTATTTTATTTTAATCTATTACATTTCATTTAAAATATAAGTTGTAAAAATTAATTCTAAATCGAATAAATCATTTAGAAATATAACAGGTAAGTACCATTAACATGCAACTCCAAATTTTAATTTACTATCTGATAGGTTTATTACGTATGCAATTAATTTCCACACAAATATATTAAATAACATATGTAAACAATTAAGCGATGGAGCATAGGCAACCCAATATACAACTGATAAAACATTTAGCGTGAGGTGATTATTGAATTACATTTTATTTTAAAATGGTTAGTACTTTCCTTAAACCTAAATTATTTTTTAAAGTTACACATGTTTATATTGTCGTACACACAATTTCTTCTCATTCCACTCGTCCATTTCTTCATAATTAATCTATTTTTGTCATTGAACGAAAAAGTCTTCACTAGATGGCTCCACCGTGTGTCAGCAAACTGTAACAATTAACAAATAATTATTATTTAATTTAATATTTTCATTTTCACAACTTACTGCGTATTAATCTTATGTCTTTTGTCACATCTCCTCTGATATCAATCTATTCAAACATTATTTTCACCTGCAAGTATGAAACACTTAGTTTATTTCTGTCATTGAACACTGTAATGATTTTATACACCTACCTTAGCCAACACATGAACTATACTGTAAACCCTTTGCTCTTCCTTCTTCTTCTTCTTCTTCTTCTTGTAGTTAGGAATTCACATTTGATTATCTCACAAAGCATAAAAACATTGCGCGTAAAAATAGCGCCTGTTTCGCTAGGTTCAGCCATTATTTTATCTTATCAATCACACACACCGGAAGAACACGGTCAGCTGTTGACGAATTGTAATCAGTTCACGGGGTTCCTTGACCATGTCGGTCAAGGATAAAGAAATAACAAATTTAAAACCGAAACTTACACCGGACGCGAGACATCTTCAAGTGTGTTGTGAATGTGATACGGAAATCCTTAGGATTGTGTTTAATTCGATTCCGGGTAGTGGTGACGTACTTCAAATACATATTTTACGTGGAGGTGAACTTAAGTGTCTTAGTTTTTACTGTGATTTCCCAAGAGACCCTGAAGAAATGGAAGATGACGAAATGGATGTAGTGTATAATGGAACCATTGAGAGACTAACGTATTTCATTCACGATTATCTAATCTGAGTGAGTAACATTTTTATTTCCTTATTCTGAATTATACAAACCCATTGATGAATTTAAATCTGGCAGAATCTCAATATACTGTGCATGCTCCGTAGACTCTATACTCTTATATGATAGTGTCTTATACAAAATTAATCAGTCAGTGGCTGTCTCTCGTAGTGTTCGGATGTGTTTCTTATCAGTGTGTAAAGTGACGACTCTTGTAGTGATCGGATGTGTTTGTGAAGTGCATCCATTTTGAAATTACTCTGGATGAACACATTCCATCAGAGGCACCATTCTTCAGCTTCTGGTCCTTAAGTGCAAAGCTAATTATCAGGCTTTTCAAAAATTCTATCTTGATAACAATTTCCTAAGGATCCTTAAGAATTTACTCATTTCTGTTGGTGATTTATTCTTATCTCTTACTGAGTCATTAGGTCTATTATTATTATTACTCATCTCTCTCTCTATTACTAATCATTTCTCTTTTACCACAGACACCATTTAGAACCGCCCTTACCTGACGTTATCTTGGATTTACACGCTCCCATTTCTTATCATTCATGTATTTGAAGTACGTCACCACTACCCGGAATCGAATTAAACACAATCCTAAGGATTTCTGTATCATATTCACAACACACTTGAAGATGTCTCGCGTCCGGTGTAAGTTTCGGTTTAAAATTTGTTATTTCTTTATCCTTGACCGACATGTGCTTACTGACTTCGCTGGACAAAATGCTACAGCTGAAGTGACTGGGACCACCACTGTAACTTTCTCACTAGGCAGTACCCGTTTCGAAGAAGAATTTCTCGTCATGCCAACGCTGAGGTATGATGCAATTCTTGACCTAGGATTTTTCGTCAAGCACGATGCAGTTATCGACTGTGAGCGACAGTGCGTCCAGCTGGGAAAAGGTTTACGGCAAACGGTGTACTGGGCAGAAGGCGAGAAGCGTCGAGAACTAAACGACGTTCCCGAACTCGACCACGGATTCACTGGAAGAATCGCTGGCCAGTTTAACGAATTAGTAAGGCGCTTTGTTAAAACTTTCACGCCGCCAGACCAATTCGCGCAAAAACATCGCACGACCGAACATACCATCCGGGTGAAGCACCAAAACCCAATCAGCATCAGGCTTTATCGCGTCAACCCCGCAAGAAAGCAGGAAATTGACAAACAAGTCGCAGAGCTATTAACACAGGAAATAATAGAGCCATCGGTCAGTCCATATTCCTCTCCGATTGTACTGGTGAGCAAGAAAGATTATCGGAAGGTTAACGAAATCACCGTCAGGGAACCAACCCCCATGCCGGTGTCCAAGAAGCCCTACGTGACCTAGGAAACAGCAAAGTATTTTCCACGCTCGACTTAAAGTCAGGATATTGGCAAATCCCAATAAACAATGAGAGCAAGCCTTATACTGCCTTCAGTACACCAGACGGCGGGCATTACCAGTTTCCTGTCATGCCGTTTGGCCTGAAGAATGCCCCAGCCACATGTCAGAGGATGATGAGCCAAGAGGTCCTCGCCGGCATGCTGTACGATTTCGTTCTCGTTTACTTCGACAACATCATCGTGTTCTCACGTACTCCTGAAGAACATCTCTGACACCTGTCTCTAGTGCTCGAACGACTCGAACGGTTTGACCTTCACGAAACCTTTGACAAAACACCTGACTCAGATCGCTGAATTCCCTCTGCCACGAACAAGAAAGCAACTTCGGACATATCTAGGACTTTGTAACTGGGTCAGGCAATACGTCAAAGATTTTGCCCTTATCGCTGCTCCTATGAATGACTTAACTGCGACCAGCAAGCCTTTTAAATGAACCAAGGAAGCCACAGAAGCCATGGACACGTTGAGAAAACTCACCGCCCAGCCCCTTAAACTTCATCGACCACTACCCGGCCTTCCCTACACTGTGCAGACGGATGCGTCGAAACTAGACATTTCTGCCGTCCTGTATCAGACCGGCGAAAATGGAGAACGTCGGATAATTAGTTTCGATTCGGCGAAATTAAACGCAACAGAACAAAGGTACCATATTAACGAGCAAGAATTTTTGGCTCTGATATGGGCCTTAAAACGCTACCGTCCGTTGCTAGGACAGCATTTCAAGGCAATCACGGACTCCAAGGCGCTGACCTGGCTCAGCAAATTTAAGGACACGAAATCAAAACTGACACAATGGGCCCTTCTTCTCCAATCGTTCGATTTCAACATCCAACATTGCCCAGGGAAGGAGAATCAGTTGCCAGATGTCCTGAGCCGTGATCCGGAAGACGCTCCAGTGGGTGATATCCCAGAGCTAGAAACAATCCTACCACCGTCCCTCTTTGTGATCACTATCCCGATCACTCATCCACGAAGCTCAGCAGGCCGATGTCGATACCCAATCAAGGATTCAGATAATGATGGACCCTGACCACGAAGATTGGGAAGAACACGCTTGAGCTAATTGACGGATATATTTACATACGAGCCCAAAACGGAAGAGACCGCACCCTCTACGTTCCACCAGAAGCCCGCCAACGCGTCCTCCACGCCCTCCATGATGAGGCAATACACCCTGGACGAGACGAGACGCAGCGCGCTATTCAAGCGAAATATTACTGGACCACGATCCCGTCTGATGTCCGGAAATATGTGAGCGAATGTCTTGTTTGCATTGCCACGAAAAAAGGGAAGCGACAGCAACCAGCTCCACTACGTGCACGGATTCTTATCGCACCGTTCCACATTATAGCGATGGACCTGATAGGACCGTTGCCAGAAACGCGAACCAAGAAACGTAACCTCCTGGTGGTGACCGACGTTTTTACGAAATGGGTGGAAGCGTTCCCCGTCGGTCAAGCCGGAGTGAGTAACATCACCAGGCTGTTAGAGGAACAAGTATTTCACAGGTTCGGATATCCGAAGATCATGATCTCTGATAATGGGCGACAATTCACTTCGCATCGATGAAAAAGGCAGTGTCAGATATGGGGAGTGGAACCATATTATACTCCTATTTATCATGCCCAATCAAAGCCAACCGAGAGACGTAACCTGATCAAGAAGGGATTTCGCGTAAGATTGGAAGACTAGTCAGGTAGGGATTGGGCTGAAAACCTACAGCCTATTCTTTTTAACCTTCGCAACCGTCGCAATGCCGCTACCGGTTACACTCCCAGTCGAGCTCTTCTTGGTTATGATCTGCCACTCCCAGGAGACCGAGATCTAGCATTATCAGCTTCGGTTCAAGCTCCCGACCACGAGGATCGAGATGCTAGATTGGAAGACATTCGGAATTGCCAGCTTCGATATGTCCGTCGGTATAACCAACCCGACGCGGAGCCCCGTTTCCAAGAAGGTGAAGAAGTGATGATCAGAAACCATCCCCTTGGCGACGCTCATAACCCTGCCGGATTCGCCGCGAAATGCTGCGACGGCCAAGTTGCCAGAATCCACCAGGACGATATTCGCCCAGCACCGCGACGACGAGGACGACCGCGTACTCGGGGAAATCGTGGTTCTCCATCTCCGCCGCGTACTCCGGATCCAGTGGACACCGAGGACAGCGACGAGGCCGATAATCCCGATGAACTGGATGATCCACCACCTTTACCAGAAGAACCATAGTGAAGAACATTTATAAACATGGACGCTTCGGTACGCGTGTAAGTGCCTGCTATATTTCCGTTCTTCTATAAAATCAGGGACGCCTAATGCGCGTAATTTTTATTTAGATAGAGTAGGAAGTTTAGGGTAAATAGTTAGAATAGGTTGGATTAGATTACTTGGACGATCTCGTATTGCCAGTGCCCGCGTTAGACAATCAGTGACTACCGCGCAAAGACTTTCCGGGATCCCAATCCAGCAGCCCAGTAGCTTGACCCGGCAAGCTACACCCCTTCATCGAGATAGATCCAGCTATCCACGATAAGGACACCACACCTTCGTCGAGACGTGCGCAGCCATCCACGATAAGGGCATTATTACCCTCATCGAGATGTACTCGGTTGTCCACGACAAGGACACAACCACCTTCGTAAAGATGTGCCTAGACATCTACAACAAGGACATCGTCTTCGTCGATATATGACAAGCCACCCCCATCCAACAGCCGACCAGGTTGTCACCTTCGTTGCCACCGACTAGTTACCAGCAAGGACCACATCGCCTCGCCATCGACGTAGCGGCCATAATACACGTCGTGGCGCCCACTACGAACTGAAGATGCCGTTCATTCCGACCGTCCACTTTGATGACTGCATGCATAGCCACCTCGATACGAGCAACTTAATCAGGACCTTCTCGAGCATGCTAACCACATCGCTCAGAACTACACGGATCTATTCAGGACTGCCACGCCGACCAGTCGTGACAGAGACAATTTTGTGTTGAGCCCTCGGAAGATCTCGTGTGCAGACCCATCTCCAGTGACGGTACACGCAGGGTAGGACCAATCCCAGTTGGTATACGCATTTGCACTAGGTAGAACAACAAACAACATATTTCACCGGGGCCGATTGTTACCGGCGTTTTTGCGGCAAACGCCGAAACTTTATATTTTTATATATTTTACTAGCAGCCGGTACCCGTTTTCCAAACAGGTCCTCCGGAGAATAAAAAAAAACTATTTGATTAGCAAGTCTAGAATTAAAAATTTAGACTATTTAAGCTCCACGAACCGTATAAAGTAAGAATATAGCAGGCTCGCTCGTTTTCAAAACAGTGCTTTAAAAAAAAACTCCGTGGACCGCGAGTTAGTGCAACGACCGTTATAGGCTCACTTAGCAAGAAAGCTCCACGAACTGAAAATGTATTTAGGGATTCTAGTTTATTAACATAGATTGTGAGAGGCAATTGACTTAAAATAATTGGAAAAAGATTTGGGGACAACGACAAAAATGCTTAAATCGTCTAATATAGAAACTAAACAATCATTGAAATATTAAATCGACCTTCAAACATACACAATTCTTAAATTGTAAAATAAAATTCAATAATGAAATTTACCAAAAAATATTATTTATATTATTAATAGTTTTTATAACAATAACATTAGAAAAATATTATAATACATTAAAATTGCCAATAAAACACATATTAATTTTAATTATTAAAAATTGTTATTGCAAAAAAAAAAACAATTAAATCATATTTACACTTTGTATTAACAAAAATATATTCAATAGATATAACAATAATATTTAATAAATTATTTAAGTACATTTAAACAATAATTAACCCTAATTATGCAAATGAATCAAATTATGTAATATTAAATTAATACCCATGACAGACTTATATTGTGTAAATATAAATGCTTGTTAATTATTGTAACTGTCTGAATAGATATTTGTATATTAAATATTTCTTTTTTGGACTGTTTGGTGGGTGAATCGCCAATTTTGTTATTAGAATGTATCTCTTTCAAAAATTGATAATGAATTAAATCAATTTTGATACTAAAAACATTCTTTAAAAACAAATAGATACTGAAAAATATGAACAATTGAAAATCAAAAACATTGGAAATGAATGAATTATTAAAATAGATAAAATAAAAATATGTCATTGAATAAATATTTAAATGCACTTAAAAATACTCAATTTAAATGCATAAAAACATTTTAAGGAGTGAAACACTTTTTACTTTGTATAACTCATATTGTTTTACTGTTGACTATAGTTTCGACAACTTTAGTGTGTCATTATCAATGCATGACTAAGGTTATCGAAACTATAGTCAACAATAAACCAATCCGAGTTATATAAAGTAAAAAAAATGTTTCATTCATTAAAATTGAATTACAATGTATAACAAAGTAGAAGCATCAACAATTAACAACATAAAAACACCATATACAACAAATAACAATAAATAAATGAGTTTTAATTACATTAGATAATTCATACTAAATACTCTTCATTATATTTTATGTATACTTAGAATGTTACACTTATTATTAATATCTTGAATGATATTAATGATGAGTGGTCAAATTCTAAGTATACATCCAAAAAAATGAAGAATAGTAGTAGTCAAAGTTAAATGTAATTGAAACAGTGACAAATACATTTTACATACAATATACATACATTAAGAAATATAGAATATTGAACAGGGATGTAAATTGACAAAAATAAGGTCAAACAATTAATCTAATCGTCATATTAAAACAAAAAAACTGTCTTCTGTACCAAACATTATAATAATTATTTTAAAATTGTGTACATAATGTAATAAAACAATTACTAAAATGCATTGATAATATTTAATGTCTGTAACAGTCTAAATATTATCACCAGAAAAGAGTTATGGGCCATTAGCAAGTAAAAGTAATGGAAGTAATATTAAGCATCCTAAATCTATTATGTTTGTGTACTTTTAAATCATAAATGAAATTCAATACAGAATTACACTTTCCATTTAATCGTTCACTTTCATAATAGCTTTATGATACTGTTTTGTAATGCAATATATATATTAGTTTTAGTAAACCAACAAACACATTGCAATACATTCAATTTTCAAAAATACATGTCTTAAATTTAAAGAGAAATTAAAGTAATTGAAAGCAAATTGAACAGTTAGGAGTATGTTTATAATGCTAAATGCGTGTCAAAATAAAAATTGCAAATGCAAAAATTTAACTGTCATGACAATAAAATATAGAAAAACAAACAAATGTGAATGTCCTAGTCGTTCAAAAATATTTGAATTTTAAAAGTCAACTTAAATGAAATATAAATGATACTACTACTTGACAGAATATAGAGGATAGTTGGAAAAAAGGGATTAAAGAAGTATGATTGATGCAGAAAGAAGCGGGAGAAAACTAAAAAAAATTACTGATGTTATTAAATTCAGTTGCGTATACATTCCCTATAGACAATTTTACGCGTATTTCTCCCAGAACAATATACATAGAAATTTCTGGGGTCAGAGACTCGAGAAAGGGCTACATATAGTGGGCCATGAGAGAAAACTGAATTTCTCAAGTCAACGCCTGCAATTCTCATTGTCTGTCCTTGAGACTTATTGATAGTCATTGCATAACAGACAGACACTGGGAATTGCAAACGTTTAAACTCGATGGGATAATTGGAACTGGTAAGAGGGATTCTGGGAATAAAAACAGGTTCTCCTGCTGCACATCCTCGTAATCGAGTTCCATTACAGAGCTTCGGTGCGTTTAAATTTCTTATAAGCATGATCGGCGCGCCTACTTTAAGTCGAATTTCATGTGCAGGAAAACCGGGCAAGACAATGGAATCCAAGAACTCAATTGGAAACTATACTGCATTATCTTGATCGATCAAAGTATTGACCGATGTGTACACGATTTCCTCTACAGGCAATCCGTCCAAAATCGACGCATTGATCGTTTGAGCTAAAATGTTGGTCGGACACAAAATCGCCCGTTCTGTCAGAAAAGCGTTGGTCTGTTCGTTAAGCAACGCAATGTCCCCATAAACGCTATTGATTTGAGCATGTCGACGGATTCGACTATCTGACATATATCCTCAGAGAGGTGAATACAGTCAAATTCCGTCGTTGCCATGACATCCTTACCAATTCTAATTAAATTGTCAGCAAACTGTCTTCGAATCGGATCCGTGTCCCCTAAAAGTACTCTCAGGTTAATCGAGAGAGTCAACTCGCGAACCATCGGCCATATAAGTGACTGTCGCACTGTAGCTAAAACTTGATCTGCCATTGTACCTTGAACTATAACTGGTAACGTCTGTCTGAAGTCTCCCGCAAAAAGAAAACAGATCCCCCCATAGGATCAACACTTCTAACGTCCCGTAACGTTCTGTCAATGGCGTCGATGGCTTTTCGGTTAGCCATTGTGCACTCATCCCATACTATAAGTGAACAATCCCTAACCACGCGGCCCGTTGCGTCCGACCGTTTGATGCTGCAGACCGGTGTATCATTTGCCTCCAGGTTCAACGGGATTTTAAAAGTGGAATGAGCTGTCCTACCTCCAGGCAATAGAGTGGCAGCTATTCCTGATGAAGCTACTGCAATGGCAACGCGACCTTCTGCTGTTACCGTTGCCAGAATTAAATTTAATAAAAATGTTTTACCCGTGCCACCTGGTGCATCCAAAAAGAAAAGTGAAGGTCGTATCGAGTTAACTGAATGGATTACTTGGCGATATACATCGGACTGTTCATCATTTAGCCTCTGAATGTTGTCAGCGACAAATTGTTCCAACTGTATGGGGTCGAAAGTAAAATCAGTTTCGAATACGTCACCGGTAACAAAACTCTCTGTCCTAGGGACCACTGCTGGTAAACCATAAACGGAGAGTTCTTGGCCACCGATAACATAAACGATATACTGAATTTTAAAAAGGCATTCATTGTAAATGAATGGCAACCACTTCTGGGTGCCCAATAAGAAAATGGTGTAAACCATCTTCAGAAAAATGATCACAAAACCTATCCCATAAAACTCTCGCATTAGATGGATTGCCGAACACTAAAATTACTGCAAACAAATGACGCAATTTAGACGGTCTATCGGAGATGCAAGCATCTTCGATAGTGTCAATCCAATGCGTATCGTCCACCAGTATTCCCACTGCCCTGCAACCTCTACGCAAATCTAAAAAGCTGGTGGGACCTCTAACCCGATACAGAAGCATACAGAGGTAGTAGCATTCTGTATTACGCGGATAAATCGTAAACACACGACCAATCACATGAGCACGTTTGATACCAGGAAATCCCTGGACCGGTGTACATCTTACTCTAGGCTCAAAGACCTTATTTCGAGCATTAAAAGTAAAGTATTTTGGCACATCACAGTACAACAATGTCCCGGCAAACTCATCTTGAGCGCAAAGACTGAAAAATGCCATGAGAGTGGTCGCACGTGGATTCTCTAATTGATGCTTTATATGGGCATCATCCTCACGAAAATAAACCCGTTGGCCATTCTCAAGGTGAACGGCTAAATGAACAACGGGGGGTGCCTCTTGTGAACAGAGAATGCCAAGATTCTCCACACAGCTTCAGAAGTGCTATTGTACCTTTGATACACCAACACTTCATCATTGCGATTTTGAACCTCGACATACGCCTGATCACTCCCCTTGTTAACGTACTTACATACGTATTTAATCGAAGAAACATGATGGACAATTTCCACATTTATGTGGCATTTAAAAATCCTAAGGATGACTGGTTAATAGGGAACCACCCAACGGTTGTCTATGACAACAGGTTCCCCTCGCACTCGGATTTCTGTAGATGATCCACCTAAACCAGGTTCTCTGCGACGATAAAGGTGATACCCATTTTCACACGTTACCGTTTCCGGTAAAAAGCGTCGTGGGTATTTTTTAGTACATCGACCATCCGACATACAAACTGAAGTAGGATTGATGGCTCCGCAAGGTCCGTGAATCATATCACTTTTGACGACGTGAAATAATTCAGGATCTGCATCAGCATCAGGCAATTCAGCCGACATCAAATTGTCAATGTGTTCCTGCCTAACAGGACTTTCCAGCCAAATCAATAAGTGGGCATGAGGTAAACCTCGTTTCTGCCATTCGACAGTATACATATAGCAGAGAACCTTACCAAACAGATTGCGCTGAATCAAAAGATGCATGAGTTTCTTCAATTTTAAATTGAAGACCCTAGCTACAATATCGTGCCTGTCTTTAAATCTTTGACCAGGCAAAAGATGGGAAGATATTTCTTCCCAACCCGGATTGCACGTAAACGTAATGAAGAGATGTGGACGTCCGTATTCACGGATATAACAGAAAGCGTCCTGAGTACGTTCGTGCATATATCGACTAAGGATGACGGCAAAATAACCATTTGGTCCAACTCTGTGGGGTCAGCGCCTTGATTAATTTCATCGCGAAGATGAATATAATCTTCAGCGCGAAGTCGTCGCTTATTAAAGTGAATGAAATTCAACCTCTCTGATTCAATCTTTGCATACATATCAACCCAATACTGGTTCGTAAGACTCCTGAACCAATGAATAGTATTCGCTGAATGCGCTCTAAACATAAGACGATAGCAATAAAACTGCATTGCAGAAACCTTCTTGCGGTGATTAACATCACTATGGATAGGATTGAATTGGGGTATTGAGAAATTATACCCGTCTTCGCCCCTGCTAAATGTAATCGGATATTGAAGAGCATCATACGAACGATGTGACTCGTGACAAAGTATTATCACGAAGTCTCAGAACCACATCTCTCGAACCATGCTCTTCTCCTACCATGATGACAGCTACTTCATCATTAAGGGGTGCGTTGTAACGCACAGGATGGGCTTGTGCCGGCCTCCTATCTGCATTAATAACTAAACGATAATTATCGTTATCATTAGGAATCATCTCTAATGCATATTTAAAACTAACTATATAAGGATTAAGCCTCATAAGCATTTGTTGGATGGCCGGCAACAATCGGATATCTACATAATAATTACGGGCCCTGTGATCAGCTTGTACTTGATCGTCGCCCATAAAATAAATTTGTAAAAACCTTGCTTCGCCTTGAGCTGGCGGAAGCAATGAGCCTATGCGATGATAGATTTGACCCTGAACCTTAAAAGTTAATATTTGGGGATCATTGGCACCAATTTGCATGGCACCAAAAGATGTCATTGTAAAGGCCGCATTATACGATCTAGTATGACTTAAGAATTGAGCAGATTGGGGATGCTCACCTGAGATAAGACTTTTCAAAGGTTCAGGGGCCTCAACGATATCAGCGATTCTAATTTTCCCACCAGCACAACAAATATTGGAAGATTCCAATGACCACCTAAGCGCACTACAAAAACGGCATTCAACTAATCGATCACCAACAGCTGACAAACGATTATAATCCTCTTCAGGATTATAATTGAATCCCATGACTGTCGGCCGAACCAAAACATCCTGATCTGGGATGACTTCAACAACAGGAAGAAGAATATCCTGTGTGACGAAATCGCCAGCAACAGGAAGGTTTGGATCGTCATTTACATTTTCTACTTCCATTACTTCTACTTGAAAAGGACCTTCTACCTCTTCTTCCGGTGATAACATACCAAAATTAATAATTAACGCGTCAAAGTCGATCGGTTGTGGAGGTCGTACATCCTGTTCAACATTATGTGGCTGAGGGGTAGCCGTCGACAGCTGCGTTGATGATGCCTGGATAGGGGAGAGAGGCAGCAACATCGGGATCACTTCTTCTATCGGTGTCAACTGCTGTGTCCTCTCAGCTGCAATAGAAACAATTTAATTATTATGTAACATAAATATTTTATATTAAGTTTATATAAGTAATAATAAGGGTAGAAAGACCTCCGGTCGATAGCTCATGACAGACTACTAACCTATCAATGTTATTGTAAATGTAAATATTTGTAAAGAATTGTAATTCTGCTGTCTGAATAAAAATGTATGTATATATGAGTAATAATAGTAGAATTATTTAATATCTATTTTTTTAACAATATTATGAAACAACTTGTTAATTAAATTATACATAAAAGTTTAAAAATAATATGTAATTTTTATTTATTTATTATTAAGCATAATAATAATTGAAAATAAAAATAAATAACTCACCTGGTGTAGAGCCTGAAGTTTGAATTCGCAGACTTCGCCTTGGTCCACCTTTATTAAAAATTTAAATGAAATAAGTAAAGTATATTTAAAAGCAATAACAATAATTAACTTATAATTGAGAGATTTTTCTTACTTCTTTCTCGAGAGGGTTCTGGCATGGGAAAGACGAAGTCGCCATGACTTTGTTCGGAGTCTAAAAATGTAATATTAATATTATTACAAAACACAATGATATTAATAAAATTCTAAAATACACAATATTTATTTAGAAACTTATTTTAAAAAAATGATACAAAAGTAATTGTGAGAACTTACCAGATCTTTGAGATGTAGATGGAACAACCTCTATACTATCTGGTACATTTCGAGGAGACGGAGCTAAAAAATTAAATATTTACATCAATAACAAAATAAAAAAATGTATAAATCAAAGAATTTTTGCAATAAAATTACATGTAGATACTTAATTAATTATTGTTTCAGTTTCAAAAATATGATAAAAGAAAAATATGTCAATGAAGTAAAACAAATTTTTATTATAGATATTTCTTGCTTAATTTAATAAGACAGCATTACATGTTTTTAATGCCAAATCAATATATAAACTGTATTTGCATTTCAAATCTAAAGAAAAATAGGACTGATTTTTAATTAGCAACATATATTGACATTTTAAAAATATATTCTGATTAATTTTTGCGCCAAGCGGAATTTTTGAGGTTATGCTATCCATTATAACTAAATATGTTTTTAGTGATTATAACATTATATTTTATAATGAAAAAAATAATTATTTATGTACCAAGTCAGTAAAATAAGACTTTATCGAACGAGTCTGAGGTTATGAGACGAGCGAGCGGAGCGAGCGAGGTGAATAAAGACGAGTTCGATAAAGATATTTTACTGACGTGGTGCATACAAAATTTTATCGCTAATCTTAAAAATAAATGAAAAAGTATAGGATTTTTTATTTAAATTAAAAAAAAAAACAGAAAATATGTATTATTATTTAAACAAACACTACGAATTAATCAAGATATTAAACCACTCTATTTGTTGTATATGTTGAAATTGATGGTGCATCCTGTGGCAATATTTAAATTTATTCCTGATGTTGACCCATCAACGGAAAAATTTTGTGGAATATTATTTAAAAGGGTATTTTCATCTTTATGCAATTCGGTGTTATTAATAAGAAAATGAATATTTTCATTTTGATGTAAAGTTGTGGCAGTGTTGTCATTGATATCAAAACGGTGCGCAATTTGATCACCACCCAAAATCGTTTTTGCAATCTTCGTTTTGTTCAATATTGATTCCTCAACATAGGACTCAGCAACGGTATCACTCTTCCACCCTCCATGACGTTTCAAATTTTCTTTGCTGCCCCCTGCATTAGCAAACAAAGTAGCAGACGACCTCCGAAAACAATGACCAGTATATTCTGACGGATTTGGCAAATTTAAATAGTTCGCAATTTTACATGGTATGTTTCCAAAAGTGTGGATACCCACAGGCTGCACTGTGCATTTACTTTTTCTATATGTAATAAAAAATCTATCATGTTTGGTCTGTGCGGGACGAAGTTTGGCATATTTTTTATATAACTCAATCGGTTTAACGTGTCCTTCGAACTCTGATGTTACGACAAATACTCTTGGTTTATTAGTTTTCGTGTGTCTTATATGCACAATCAATACAGTATCCTTGTCTTCTATATCATCAACTTTAAGATTTACTAATTCATTATTACGGCAGGCTCCAGCAACGCCAAAAATAACACAAATCTAAAATAATATCTACATTAATAACAAATATGCTTCGATAATTGATTACTATCTTACCTTCATCATTAAATATATTTCATTTGGTGCATTCAATAGAAACTGTATTATTTCTTCTTGTGTGAGAACTTTCGATTTTTTTGGCGTATAATTTTTTGATTTCTGTTTTAAAAACGCCGTAAGTTTCTTATATTGGCTTATATCAACGTCGTTTTTTACCGAAAGAGATGCTTTTAACATAGAATAATTTGACCATAATGTTGCTGCTTTATATTCCTTGGATTTTTCAGAAAAATATGTCAAGAGAACGTTTTCGCTATTTTTTTTAATGTTATTTCTGTCACACCAACTTGTGAATAAATCGTGTTGACGATTATAAATATGTCTAGACTTATTTGGAAGAATTTCGAGAGTTGTTTCTATCGCTCTTTCGCGTATTTCTGGTGGAGTACATGGTATTTCAAACTCTTCACTACTCATGTTTTTTTTTGACAACTAAACTGACAGGATTCGACCTCCTTAGATTTTGTTAGTATTGTCCCATAATGTTACTTGTTGAAAGTAGTAAAATAATGGGACGGTTTAGTGCCGCAAATGGCGATAATAATAGATGTATTTAGTGCCGATTGGCGATAAAATTAATTAAATACCTACATTTTATTTACAGTAATGACATTTTTATAGAAGTTTGTTTATTTTCACTTACCGGAGGACGATAACGAATCTGATGAATCTGTGTTCGTCCAGACTTCCGATACCGGGCGCGATCTCTCCTCGAGTTACCTTCTTCTGAGATAAGTGTTGCTTCTTCTTCGGAGGCATAATTGTAAGAGTCAACGGAAACGATCCGCCCACTTTTAGAAGAAATTTGAAAGTTGTAACGGCTGCTCTGGCTAAAATGAAGGTTGAGCTGGGTAGTGGTTCAAAAAAAAAATGATAAGCACAATTAACAAAATAAAAAGGAATTTAATAAAATAATTCGTACGTTCTTAATTAATAATAACAATAAACTAAAGTATCTTCTTACAATTAAACCTAGTAACAAAATTGAAAAAAACTAAGGGCTTCGAAAATTAAGACTAAAACTATGGGCGCCACCTAGAGGTATTACTCTAGGACGATACTTAGCATACAGAGTTCAAATACGTTAAGACAGTGCGGCAAACACTGTCTTAACTCTCCAAACTCGAAATTGGCTAACCGGCACATACTGATAAAATAAAAAAAAACTTATCTGTTTAGGCAAAAGTCCTCATCAATCGGATCGACCGCGATAGTCGGGCTAATTCCTTACTCTCGATTGTGGTCCTATCAGGACAGGTACTGAAGGCGGTAACATCCCCAAGAGGTTCCAAGAAAAAGAAAAAAAATGCCTCGGTCCCCACGAAGATAACGCCGGTTGACACGTTTTGATATGGCGGAACTGTATCGTATCTTGCGGAAATTTGACGGCCAGGAGCCTCAGTGGTAATTACCTGCGTGATTCGTGGGCGATATAGAAATTTGTTACTATTTCTCATTTATGACTCGCCCCAAACGGTGCGAAAACGGCACGATAATTATTTAATCGGACTTTAAACGATAATCGGCAACGAGGTTCAGCTCTACGCTTTTCGGAGCTCTCCCTCTCTCTGGCGCTCATCAGCCGGCCGGTACTGCGCGCGCGATCAGTTAACAGAAAAACACCATTTAGTTTCTTATTATTCATTATAACAGAAAAAAATATAAAAGCAAAAACAATGACAAAATAAAAAAAAGGGTCATATTAATGAATAACTAAATTTTGAAAAATTTAAATAAAATGAATTTACCACATTCTGATTAATTAAAAGCAATAAATTTTAGAAAATGCATGAAAAGCCAAGGTCTTCAAATAACTCGCTTCGCGAGAAAGCTCCGCGGACTGCGAGTTGGTTCAAGGGCTGTGATAGGCTCGCTTCGCTCGCTAGTTTGTTAACCTAGTGTGTAAAAGGTAAAGGACTTTAAATAACTCGCTTCGCGAGAGAGCTTCGCGGACGGCGAGTTGGATCAGGGAGGACTTCAAATAACTCGCTTTACGAAAGACAATTGTAAAGAATTTCATTACTAACCCCTGCCCCACTGAATTTAAACTCAATTATATTTAAAGAAATATTTAGTTTCAATCCGAGTTTAATACAAATTAGTGTTATCCATTTATATTGGAAAAACATCAATTTTTCAAGATTTTTTTTAAGGGATGAAGGGCGGCAACAATTTTTGGGGTCGACTTTTTTTAATCAGTATTGAACGTAGAATGTCTTAATATTTTTTTTAGATTTTTTTTTAATCCAATACGATTGTATTTTATTGTAATTACCTCTCTCGCGCACTAATCTCATTTACATTGATCTTCCATCCCACTTACGGTGAAATAGAAATTAGCCGTTTGGACGTCTAAAATTCCCGATTTCAGTAAATTAATATTAATATCTCGACACTTCAGTAAGCCAGAGGGTTGAAATTTTCAGGGGAGACGTACATTAATAATCTGTAATATTGTACAAAGTTTGAATCATCTATTCCCTCTAATAAAAAAGTTGTTATAATAACCTTGCTATTCACAATTTAAAATATTTAAATATTTTTATTTTAAACAAAATTTGATTTATGGGCTTAAAGTTTTCGTAAAACATGCAGTATATAATACCTGTATATGTACAATAGCATTTTACATGATTACATTAATAATTCTGTTGAGCGAGGGAAATACCTTGTTATTATTCCCTACCTGGTTACGGTCTGACATATTATAATTTTTTTGATATAGTAAATATTAAAATATTGAGCTAAAATTTTATGAACACAATCATGTGATTGTGCTTGTTGACTGACAATAATAATTTACTTGATTGAATTAGGATTTTTTGAGCGAGAGAAATACCTTGTGGTTAATCATCGGTGGAACTTGCTGCATATATTTTGAATTAATTCACCATCTTACTTACTGATTTAATTATTTTAAATGTAATAGACATATTTAACACACAATGTTTAATAATAAATAAAAGTGATTTTCATTATGAATTGAATATTTCTATTTATTAATAATATAAAAACCGTACCATATTATAAATGTCTAAGGGTTGAATAAAACTAATATATTTTATTAATTTGAAGGACTTAAATACCACTTATTCAAATGAAAATTGGAAGACATAATTAAAACACACAGCACATTATTTTTCATTCAAGCTTTATTACATAATATTATAACATTTTACAAATATTTTAGCAATAAAAATAAATTAGCGATTACAAACATAACCTCACTTTTTGGGTAACCCGTTTAATAATATTTGCGCACGATGGGGAAATAGCTGGGTTCGGTTTGGGATACAGACACTAATTAAATACTTAATTTCGTTGTCACTCTTGTTCATTTTTGATTTCAATTGATTTTCCTGTTGAAAATACACTGCGGAGGGCGGCCGTCGTGAAAAAAATGCGTGATCGAAGTAAACGAATCGATGAAAGTGACCAGTTCCAGCGTAACATCACTGCAAATACGTCTTCAGGGGTTGATTTGAGGGGATGGTGGTGTTTAAGCCGCTCTAAGAATGGAATCGGTGCATTTCTATAAAATCACAGCACGAAATAATGCATTAATGGCACTTTTCACACGCGGAAAATTCTCGCTATCACAGACGCCCTGCGGGTGATCTTTCACCATTTTTGATCGAATTTCGTCGACACTGGGGCCGAGTACTCCGCCATGACGGCCACTATCATTTCACTTTCGTTACCGGTGTTGCCGGATTTGTCAGCGAGGGGCACCGAGCATGGTAGAAAATTCTCCATTTTTTTTTAAATTTCGTTTAAAGATGGTAAACGACGTTGAATCTTTACAAAACTCGCGTAGCTCGTTGATGTTGAACCAATTTATGGGATAAATGTATTTTTGGATATTTTTCGTATGAAATATATATAAAATGAAATTGTACCTGGAGTATACGCGAACCGGCAATTACAGGTTTTGTTGGGAAATTGTTCCATCGACGCGCACCACTCGGCCACGGTGGAGGTCGACTTTCGCGCGTATACCGATAAAAATTCAAATTCCAAAAACTTCTTAAAACATACTTATCGTCGTCAAATCGCAACCAGAGTGCGACGTGTCCCTAGTCCTCAAAAAGAACTATACTCTGGCAGAAAGAAAAATGAAAAAAATGTAATCCGTGGCCGCCTATAAAGATAGGAATAATTTTCCAGCCTACTTGGATTATTACGCGAGTTATAATTATATATATATAAGGATAACGATAAGGATTCAGTAGCTATCGTTTACCGTTTTTGAGATATTTAATCTGAAATACAAAGTTGGTATACAATTTTTAAACAAAGTATATGCTATATGCTCATATTGATTCGCATTCAAATCAATTCAATTTGAATATACTTTTAGGTTAAGTATTAAATGTGTTATTAAATGTCAGAAAACGAATATGATTTGATTTTTTTCAATAATAGCCTATAATTGTTTATAACTTTTATTTTTTTTTTAATTGACTTTATAAACCTTATATCAAAAATGATCGATTTTATGAGTGTTTCATTTGATATTAATTCCGGGGAAATGAGAAACCCAGTATATACAGGCTGTATCAGCGTGCGCGCTGAGTAGCTTTACGGCTAAACTAACTTGAATATAGTAACAAATAATGAAGAGACACAATTACAAGATTAATTCCAATGAATATTCGCCAAAACAGGTGGTTACAGCTCGATAGCGCGCCACCTAATTTTTCATTGACTGTTCGTCAATATTTAAATTGAATCATAGTTAACACATGTGTAAATAAATAATATTCACAATCAATAAGATTAGTGTATTAATTTATGAAATATCTCGAAAATTATTCGATCGTTTAACTGACTGTATTTATAAACAAAAGCTAAACACTTACACTTAGTAATTTTAACTTAATTATTATTACATAAAATATTTGTTATAAAGTTATAATTATTTATGACCACTATAGTAAATATTACGAACAACGCATAAACTAAGTAAACGAGTCTTTACGAACTGTCATGCGTATAGAGTCAAAATCGCACAGCGTGGACATTTGCAATTAACCTTACGCACATGCTGTCGTAATTATTGTCGTTAGATCTAATTAGCCGCGGTCACATCAAATTGACATTTTTCGAAATTGCAACTGTCGTACGTATTGATAAAGGTAATGTTTAATAAAATATGTCATTTATCAACTAATTCTTTCGAATTTAAGCTTTAAGATGGCTAGCAACAGTGGGGAAGAGATGTGTACGCCACGTGAAATCAGCACGCAAGCCAAAACTGCCGCAAACGATCTGTTACCAGAAAAATCGTGTAAAAGATACGAACTTGTGTACCAAGGATTCATGGACTGGAGGCTTAGAAATAAAGTAAAATCATTGTCTGAAAACGTAATGTTGGCGTACTTTAATGAATTGTCAAAGCAAACGAAACCGTCGTCACTTTGAGCTATTTATTCCATGTTACGAACAACAATCAATATTCAACATAATACGAACATTGCAAGTTACGCAAAAATTTTCGCACTGTTGAAGAGAAAATCTGATGGTTTTAGAAGTAAAAAATCAAAAACGCTCAGTCCAAAAGAAATTAACCAATTTCTGAAAAACGCACCAGACTGCAAACATCTGTTGTCAAAGGTAAATCCATCACATTTTTTGTATGCTATAAAAATGCACATGGAAATTTTATTACAGGTGATTTTAATATTTGGTATTAGTGGTGCTTGTAGAAAACAGGAACTGCGAAACATAAAAATTGAAGGCATAAGATACTGGAAAATTACTGATAATCAAAATCCCAGATTCTAAGACAAAAACCCAACGTTCCTTCATTGTGTCTGAAAAAATGTACGGTACGTGCAAGAAATACATAAATTTACGTCCATCAAAAGGGGATACAAAAAGTTTGCCATTTTTTTCTAAATTACAAATACAAAAAATGTACCAAACAATGTGTTGGGATAAATAAGTTTGGTGCTGTACCAAGTAAAATTGCAGAATTTCTGGGTTTGGCGAATCCGAAACAATGCACTGGCCACTCGTCGGCCACCATTCTTGTAGATGCTGGTTGGCATGTTGGTTGGCGCTCGTCTGCAGTGGCTGAAAGCTATGTTGATAATTAAATCAAAAACAAAACTGAAAATGCGGTTAAGATTTCAAGTGCTATTTGTGATGGTGAAGCAAAATCAAATGAAACCACCGGCAGAGACGTTAATATGGCTTCATCCTCTAGGACCAATATGTTCCATGACTACACAGTGGCGGAATCTTCTGTAACATCTATTCTTAACAATAATGTCACTATAGCCCCATCTAATGCCCCACCAATTTTTCATAATTGCAATGTAACCATCAATAATTATTATCACAAACTGTAAATAAAAATGGTTTTTTTTATATATTTAATAAAATTTAATTAAATGTGGTCGTAGATAAAGTATAGTACACAACTCGAGTTGTAAGGCAATTACGCACTTGAGGAATTATGCATCTCTCCTCTTAGTGCGTAAAATGCTACTTACAACTCTTGTTGTGTAATATACTATTATTTAATAAATAATAATTTGAAATTTTCATTTTAATAGATTTTAACAATTAACAAAGCATCATTTTAGACAGATATTTAAATTTTAAGTACTATTATAAAATTAAACGCATCACGGCTCCTCCGGACTGCAGATATTGAAACATCTGTTACAGGCCATTGGGAGACTCGTTTGTGTGTGCGTAAAAATGTTTTGTAGGGGTGGAGTCTCGTATACCTGTACACCCCTTTACCGTGGAGCGGGACAAAATTAACATTCGGAGTCCTGTCCGGGCCCCCCTCCCTAATATTTTGACGAACAGAAAATAATCAGTTGTTTCTAAATCCTAAAAAGTTGTGTTGTAAAGAAGAGTTGTTCAAAAATAAGTTGTTATTAAAAGTAGTGCCAGTTTGTGTTTTGGTGGTGAACTGATCGACGGTATTTATTATTATTTACTTGGTTTATTTTATGAGATTTTAAACAGTTTGCCTAAGAATATTATAATTAATACATTTTCTTTTCTTGACATAATTAATAGTTTTTTTTTTCTTTTTTGTATATTTTGTTTATCAACATTTTATTTCTAAATCTTTTTTTTGTTAATTATTACTATATTTTTTGTGTTTTAACTTGAATATATTTATTTATTGGTGTTAAAAAGGTTTTATTAATTTCTTAAAGTAAAAAATAATCTCATAAAATTCCTAATTAATGAGAAGTGTTTTTGAACCTGAAGAACCAGAGTAAGTTTACAATTACTTTATTTATTTCTGAGCTAACGGAACGGGACAGGATCCCGATCGAGAGCGGCATGTAAAATCAATTAAATTGAAATTTTTAAAATCCAAAAATACTACCACACCCGGTTCCGTCCCGTTACACGACACAAAAGATCCACCAGAAGAAATTGAATGATATATAAAAAATAAACTAAGAATTACATATCTATTAATGAATAGACTTATTATATTAATTTCTGTGTACTTCATATCGTTATCTCCGCAGCATCCGCATTTACTCTCATATATAATTAAGAATGCTTATTGTAATATTAAGTTAAGAAAGAGTTATTGTATCGAGTAGACGCAAATATTGTATTAATTAAATAAAAACGTTTTTTAAAAACTTAAATAATTAAGTGAAAAACGTAATTGGCGCAGTCGTACAGATAAGTTCCAGTGAAAAATAATTGCTTAAAAACAAAACCCAAAGAAGTCTGAGGACTTCAACATAAAATAAAAGTGAACGCAGAAATAATGGTTAAAAGTCAGTCACTGAGGTAATCACCGAAGAACTTATGAACCAGGGCATAGTTTCTACAACGAAAGAACCAGGGCAAAGTATCCAGAGTTCTAAGAACCAGAGGCATAGTTCCAGAGTTCGACAAAAAATAAAAGGATCCAAGACATAGTTCCCATGGTTCACAACGTCTCTGCTCCCCGACCGGACGCTGTGCCGGGCGGAAACACGTGGCGTGATCGTGCGCGGACAGAGAACGGGGGCGAAACAGAAAAAGACGCGGCGGGCAAAAAGAAGAGGAAGAGGAGGAAAAATAAAAAGAAGGCCGCGAAAACATATGCGGCGGTGATAGGTACGACGGCTGAGAATACCAACGCCAAAGCCGAATTACTAAAAGCGGTCGAGACGGGCGACATAGAGGGTGGCTTTATTAAAGTCACCCACAGACGGGACGGGAAGATCGCGTTGTTCTCAGAGAACGAGAACAAACACAAGCGGCTTCTAGAAGCCATACAGAAAAATGAGACGCTTACGACAGAGCCAATTAAGAAGACGCGGAAGCATATGGGGAATAGAGGGGGGCGTAAATGCGGACGGATTTAAGAAAGCCCTAATAGCGCAGAACCGCGATCTACTAAACGGAGTTACAGAGGATACAGCGGGCGTCACAATTAAAATCGTTGACCGCAGGGTAACAGCGAACGGCTACCGTGAAAATATAGGTTTTGAGGCAGACACGGCAACGGCGGATGCTATTATGAAAGCGGGGGGCATGGTCGCGTTCGAGCTGGACCAGAACAGGGTGACAGAGTGGATAGAGGTTCAGGTGTGCTTCCGATGCTGTCAATTCAGGCATCGTGGGCACAACTGCCGCAACAAGCTCTGTTGCCCTAGGTGCGGTGGCCCGCACATACTGTCCGCGTGCAGCGCGACGGCGGCGAAGTGTCCGGTTTGCGTTAAGCAGGGGTTGCCAGCGGAGGGGCACAGCGCAAACCAGACAAAATGCGGCGCGTATAGAGGGGAAATAGAGCGTAGACGCGACCAAAGTGTTCAATATATTAAAGCGGTGTCCATCAACTTGGGGAGAGGGAAAGCGGCGGCGGCCCTGCTGCAGGAGAAGGCCAGATCGGAAAATCTGGACGTTGTCCTGATGCAGGAACCGCCGCAGAGCAATAATGGATGGGAGGGATACAATGTGATAAGAGCAATAGAGGGCAAAGCGGCTATTGCAATTAAAAATGAAATTGCAAATCAGGGCGCGACGGTTCTCTCGGAACTAACTAATAAAAATTGCGCAACTGTCAGGCTGGATGAGGATGTGTACATCACAAGTGTATACATCGAGCCGGACAGCGGCGGTTTCGAGAGGATTGTCGCGAACATCCTCGAAACGATAGGGGAAGAGAAACTCGTAATAGCGGGTGACTTCAATGCGAAACATGGGGCGTGGGGTAGCAGAGAAGAAAACAACCGTGGACAAGTACTAATAGAACTAACGGCCCTACACGGCGTACATATTAATAACAACGCCGAGGACAGACCAACCTTTTGTCAGCGCGAACGGTGAGAGCTGGATCGACCTTGCCCTACACAAAAACTGTGAGGTTACTCACAGGGAAGTGTCGGAGAAGGAAAGTCTTAGCGACCACCGGTACGTGCTGTTCAGGGTTGGCCTGGACAAAGTTAGTTTTGACGCAAGAGCGGACGAGAGGAGGTATTTGGCACCCAAAAACAACTGGGGAAAATTTAGGGCTGCGCTAACAGCGGAACTGGACAAACTAAATAAGAGCCCAATTAGAAGCGAGGCAGACGCGGAAAAAGCGGCGGCTGAAATCCAGGCGGCATGCGTTGCAGCCTGCGAGACGGGCTTAAAAAGCGTAACCGGGCCGAGCAGGGCGAACAACAAACATAACGTCTGGTGGAACGGCAAGCTTGACCGCCTCAGGAATGCGGTTAGACGCACGAGGCGGGCAATGCAGCAAACCGGGGGGAGGATGACAGGATTAGGTGGCAGGCAGTGTTAAAAGCACATAGGCGCGAATACAAAAAGGAGATCTTAGCGGCTAAGAAAAAAGCGTACCGCGACATGATTAGTGAGGCGGGTAAGGCGGGCAACGATCCCTGGGGCGTAGCGCACCGAATCCTATCCAGCGGCAAACGAGGGGGGAATAACACAAATACGCCTGCAGAAAGCGTAACGAGTGCGGACGGCTCCACTGCGCGAACGGCCAGGGAAATACAAGAGGAACTAGTTGACAAGTATTTCCCTGACTCGGAGAGAGCGAGACACGATAGGGAGGCAAATAGATGGGGGGTTGGTCGGGATGTACCAATAACTGCCAGGGAAATAAAACACACCGCTGGCTCTTTCAACCCGAGGAAGGCTTCGGGCAAGGACGGAATCCCAACAGGCGCATTGAAGCACATTGCCGAGTTAGGGGGCGCGGAACTGGCACGTGTGTTTTATGGCTGTTGGGAGTTCGGAGTTTTCCCGCGGGTTTGGAAGATAGCCAGGCTGGTGTGGCTTCCTAAATCAGGGGGGGGGGGACTAAGGCCCATAAGCCTGCTCCCGGTGGTGGGGAAGATGCTGGACAAAATAATAGCCAGCAGGCTTCAATACCACCTGGAGGCGGGGACACCAAGCCTGAGCGAAAGGCAGTATGGATTCAGGTACGGGAGGCGAACGGTTGATGCCTTAAAGGCGCTATCGGAGGAACTGGATGCGGCTAAGGAGGCGGGGGAACACGCAACGGTAATCACGCTGGACATCAGGAACGCGTTCAACACTATCGAACACGACACGATCAGTGAAGAATTAGCAAACACCGGATGTCGTCGTGGCCTGGGGCGGATAGCAACCAGCTTCCTTAGGGAAAGAGTAATTTATTGCGGAGAATTCAGTAAGCGCATCGGGGCTGCCCACAAGTATCGTGCCTTGGGCCGATTTTGTGGCTAGTAGGGATGCAGGGGTGGTTCCGGGAAATTGACGGGACATCCGCAAGCCTAGCCCAGGCGTACGCGGACGACCAGATAATCGTGGTAAGAGGTGCGTCCGCCAAGAAAATCGAAAGACAATGGGGGGCGATATGGGGGAGATGTGAAGAATGGGCGCGGATAGCGGGCGTCGAATATAATACGGCCAAAACCGAGGCTATGACGGTAACGGCGAGGAAAATCGCGCGTAAACCTATGCTAAGGGCGGGAGAGGGAACGATAGCGATGGGAGAAGCCATCAAATACCTGGGGGTCCACATCGACGCCAGTAGAAATTATATAGAGCACGCCAAGCAGATCAGGCGGAGAACCGCGGCAATTGCCGGTAAACTAATAGCAGTTGCCGGCAAGAAATGGGGAACGTCGCCTGAGATGCTGACTGCTCTGTATAAGGGGGCGGTGGAACCCATAATAATGTACGGGGCGGAGATATGGGGAGCTAGAGGGAACGACAGCAGGGTGTATAAATAATTGAACGCGGCACAGAGACCATTCCTGCTGGCCATCACTAAAGCCTACAGGACGGCTCCAAAGGCGGCTCTGCAGGTCCTCACCGGGATACCACCACCTGGTATAACGGCAAGCAGGATAAATATGGTGGAAGGTCTGCAGGGGTATGAAAGTAACATCAACCCCACAGGCATGATACACCCTGCTGAGAGGGGGCTCGTCAAAGTTAGAGAGGGGGAAACATTGAAGGGGCGCGTAATTACTACACGGACGGGACAGCTAGGGAGGGAAAAACGGCATCCGGCGTAGTTAGCCAATACCCACAGGTATGGAAGGTGGAGGCTACGGGGAGGCTAACAGACGGTAGCTGCGCTGCGCAGGCAGAACTCACTGCTATTAACAAAGCTGTGGAAATAGCAGTGAGCCGCAGAGAATCAGCTGCCGTAATATCAGACGCAAGGGTGCCCCCGTCTGCCGTAGCGGCTGATAGACATAGGTGCAAACTGGCTAGGGCCACCTACAGACGCATTCTGGAGGGCAAAGAGTAGGGTAATAACATTACCCTGCTCTGGACCAAGGGACATGCGGGAGTAGAGGGCAACAGACGCATTCTGGAGGGCAAAGAGGAGGGTAATAACATTACCCTGCTCTGGACCAAGGGACATGCGGGAGTAGAGGGCAACGCCAGGGCGCACAGCGAAGCCAGACGGGCAATTGAAGGCGTGGTTACAATAGCGACCAGGCCACCAAAAGCCAAAAAGAATGGGAGAGGGAAAAGTGGCAGACGAGCTGGGAGGAAGGGAGCACGGGCAGATTCCTATTCTCTGTGCTCAAAAAGGTGAGCACAGAGAGCAGGTGTGTGAGCAGGAAAACCGTGCAACTCGTCACGGGGCATGGCAATACGGCTGCATACCTGGCCCGCTTCAGGCTCGCCAACACAAGAGCGGAATGTGCTTGTGGAGGCGGACTCAGGACCATGCAGCACCTGTTGCTGGATTGCGAGACGAGAATAATTAGAGAGGCGAGGGACCGCGGCAATAGGGCACAAGTGGCCCATTGCCGTGGAAGAGGGAGACGATGGCCGCATCTGGGGACTAATCAACGAGTTCGCAGGAGTGGCCATCGATGATGAGGGAGGGCTGTAAATAGGCGGGTTGGACTGTAAATACTGTACATAATGTAGTCGTGTATACAGGGTGAGTTTTTTTCGATGTTCTCTATGGGGATCTCGGAAACTATAAGAGATAGAAAAAACGGTTAAATGGGGAAAGAAGTGTAGTTTTATAAGACGAATAAAATGACACTTTCAAATTATTTGAAAAAGTCAAGGGTAACTAGATATTTTGAAAAAAGTAAAATGTGTCAATTTTTTTAAATCAATATATCTCTATTATTATCATAGATAGAAAAAATCTGTAAAGGACAAAGTTGTAGAAAATTTTACACAGATTAATAACAAAAAATCAAAAAAAAATTTCGCCCATATTTTGGGAGATATGACACAAACTTACCTTTTTTTAAATGGAAACAATAGTTGGCTATGACTTTATTAATCCGACATAACATATGCCATATTTATTTTTAACATAAAATAAGTTACAGTCGTTTTTAATTTTACCATACACCAAAAAATAGTTAGCCATGAAAAAGACAAAAGTAAAACAATTGCGGTTGTTTATAGCAACGAAATCAATATTTAATTTATTATCTTTCTTTCGATTTGTCAAAAGCAACATAAAGTAAAATAATTCCGAAATTATCAAAATAATAATAGAAGAAAATTTTAAATATTACATAAGATGCTCAAAAAGTCCACCATTATTATTATGGCGATTGTTTTAAAATCGAATATGTGGCTTTTTTGACTTTTCTTCTGTCAATAGAATAAAATGTTTCAAGTACAGCTAGTCTAAGATCCTCCACGAATTGATATGATTGTTGATACACTTTGTTCTTCACATAACCCCACTGAAAAAAGTCTAAAACGGATAGGTCGGGTGATCTAGGAGGCCATAGAATTGGTCCATTTCTTCCCACCCATGAATTAGGAAAAGCATCATTTAAATAGTTTCGCACAGCTATGAGGTGGAGCTCCGTCATGTTGAAACCACGTCAATCTTGCCCGTACTGATAAATTTAAATCATCGAGCATATCTTCAAATGTTTCTTGAAGAAAACGAAGGTAATCATTTCCATTCAATGTGTGAATTCTCGATCCGAACACACCGCACTATACATTAAATCCAAATTTAATTTGTGGTCTACGTTGTGCAACTTCTCGTGGATTCTCTTGACTCCAAACATGTTCATTGTGCCGGTTAAAATTCCCACAATTAGTAAATCGCGTTTCATCTGTCCAAATTATTTTTGTAGGGAACGTATTATCTTGCCTCTTGGCACATGTTTTTGTACCACATACAGAAGACCATTCTCTTATTGGTATCACCGTCATGTAAATTTTGTGAAATTGATACCTTATATGGGTGATATTTATGTTTTTTCAAAACTCGTACTACAGTCCGTTGAGATATGCTTGCTTCTGTTGCAATTTGTCTGGTCGATGTGGATGGATCTATCATCGCCAATGCTAATCGCTAATACGTTTATTTCCGAAACATCATTAATTTAGTTTTTTTTTTTCAAGTTTCGGCTTTTTAAAGGATCCGTACTCACCCAAATTGTGGTAAATTCTTCTGAATGGTATAGATGGCTGCCGACGATCGATATATTGATTATAATATTGTTCTGCAGCATCCGCAGCGTTTTTATTACACTGAATGTAACAAACAAGCATATCACGCTTTTCTTCGTTGGAAAAATTCATTATCACTTTAAAAAACTTACAACACCAAAAAAAATACAAAACAAACTTATCGAAACAAACCAAATATGGAAATGAATTAATGTGTGTTTAGAATAAACAACTGCAATTGTTTTACTTTTGTCTTTTTCATGGCTAACTATTTTTTGGTGGATGGCAAAATTAAAAACGAC
The DNA here is from genome assembly GCA_963082785.1 of Philonthus spinipes. NCBI lineage: Eukaryota > Metazoa > Arthropoda > Insecta > Coleoptera > Staphylinidae > Philonthus > Philonthus spinipes. The sequence continues at coordinate 16,323,016 of OY720314.1, read as the reverse complement.
TGTAACTTATTTTATTTTAAAAATAACTATGGCATATGTTATATCGGATTAAAGGGAAAAAAATAGCCCTTTTAATAAAGTCATAGCCAACTATTGTTTCCATTTAAAAAAAAGGTAAGTTTGTGTCATATCTCCCAAAATATGGGCGATTTTTTTTTTATTTTTTGTTATTAATCTGTGTAAAATTTTCTACAACTTTGTCCTTTACAGTTTTTTTCTATCTATGATAATAATAGAGATATATTGATTTCAAAAAATTGATATATTTTACTTTTTTCAAAATATCTAGTTACCCTTGACTTTTTCAAATAATTTGAAAGTGTCATTTTATTCGTCTTATAAAACTACACTTCTTTCCCCATTTAACCGTTTTTCTATCTCTTATAGTTTCCGAGATCCCCATAGAGAACATCGAAAAAAACTCACCCTGTATAGTAGTGACGAGATGTTGGGTAAACATAAGAAATAGAGGCTAGAAGGGCAATGGAAGAGGCGGGAAAACGTCTCAACCACGCCTGAAGTAGAGGGTTGTGTAAATATGTATATACAAAGAAAAAAAAAACAGGGTGGATGATGAGAGAAAGGAAAACTCCGGACTCTCGTCTTGCACCCCGCTAATTTTTGGAGTGAGGCGTTGGGATGGGTTCTTTTGGCGGAGATCTCGTTAGTATAGGGGATGGAAAGGAGGAAGAGTGCTTAATGGCGAAAGCTGGGCAAGCGTGGTGTCTCAATGTCCACAACGTCTAGCAGCAATCGACTCTTCTCTTCAACTTCACCCACTTGATCTCAGCAACCCCAGGAGAACGTTTTTGAAAAAATGAAAATATCATTACTAATGTAAGTCAAATTTAAATTTTTACATTTTTCGAATAAAAAAAAAGAAATAATATGTCAAATTCTAATAGCAGTCAAAATTCATATCCATCTTTACCACCTTCTCCTAATTCATACGGAAATAACCAAGATAATTATTTTGAAGATAATTGTCAAGTAAATCTAATATACTTGACAATCTACAAGTAAGTAAAATGGCTCAATTTAGCCCAGAATTTTTAAAATGCATTCCAGAATTCAGTGGAAATTCGAATGAACTAAACCAATTTTTAGAAGTGTCACAGACAATTGTTGATTCATTTTATAATAACCAAAATAATTTTATTTTAAATAGATTAAAAAATAAGTTAACTGGAAGAGTTAAATTAGTAGTTAACGTGAATACGGTAAATAATTTTAATGAATTAAGAAATGTTTTAATACGAATTTTTTCCGATCCAAGAGACGAAGCATATCTCAACCGAGATCTAATCAGTTTAAAACAAAATCAAAATGAAACGCCTACACAATTTTATGAAAGATGTCTTGAAATGTTAAATATAATTTGTTCATACGTAAATGTTCACGAATCGTTATTAAACAATCGTAATTTAAAAAATGATCTGTACAAAAACTAAACATTTTTGGCAAGATCCTTTAGGAACGACAAATCGTTCAATGCGACCTGCTGATTTAGCAGAAGCATTACAATTTGTTAACCAAGAAGAAAATATTTATTATTTGTAATCTCAAAATAGACAAAGTTTTAAAATAAATCAAAACAATAATTTTTAGATATAATTTTTGTTTTTATTGCACCATCATCTCCTTCACACCTCCATATGACAAGTTTAAGAACACACGCAAAGGTAAGTAATATAACCATCACGTGTAGCCGCTCAAAATTGTCATTATTTATTTTAATTATTTCTAACAAAATATATAAATACATATTACAAGAAAATAATACAATATTGTAGGGAGATATTATAGGGATTTGATTGACTTAATTGCCACCAAGTCTGAGACTTTTATGTGGCATTCGCCTTTAACTGTTTTGTTTCCAGTTAGTATATTTATTTAACTGTTTAATTTATGACGCCGTTGTTTTCAACCATGTTTTTGTTAGCTTAACACATTTGATCTTTTTTCATTTATTATATTTGTTGGCAAGCGATTAAAAAGTTTACGTATGTAGACTTCTTTTCGCCTGAGTCCGTATTTATTATTGTGTCCTTCGATTATGAAATGTCCTGCTGTTTGTTGTCTGGTTAGTTTACAGTGTTGTATTTTCCTCGAATTATCTCTGTCGATAAAGTTGTTTAATATACATCTTATTTCGGTTCGTTGTTTGATTGTGAAAATGTTACCATCTTTATATTTGTCAATTTTTTTGTTTTGTCTTTGTTCATGATAATACAGGTGTCTTGTTACGGTGTTCTGTGTTCTTTGTAAGTCGTTAATTAGGTAATTTGAGGCCTGTCCGTAAATAATTATTCCATAGTTTATTATGGAATGCGTGGTAAATTTTGAGCATAACGTGGTCAGGTAAGAATTCTCTTAAATAGAAGAAACAATGCCCCAAGTGTCGTATTTTATTCTGAACATGGCATATATGCGTCTTCCACGTCATATGTTGGTCAATCCAGAGTCCAAGATATTTATATTCGTCCACTGTCGTGATTGTATCAGTACATAAGCATTGTTGTGTATCATCGGTAGTGTGTAGGCAGTTCACTGTATGAAATATGAATTTTGGTTTGGGGCCTCTAATTGTTTTCGGTGTTGTTATATGTAGTAGTTTTGTCTTCTCTTTATTTATCATTAGATCTTTATCATGTGTCCATTTTTAGAAGAATTTGAAGTCATGCTGTAAGTTTTCTAGTGCCCTCTCTGCATTTCTGTGGATGGAAATAATTAAGGTGTCATCAGCAAACATGAAGTATTCTGTGTTTTTACATGCCTCTCCAATGTCGTTTACATGTAGTAAAAAAGTTTTGGCCCTAATATACTCCCCTGTGCTACACCTTCCTCCGTATTCACATCTCGACCTTTTTGTCCTTCTATTTTTATGTGAAATGACCTATTATTCATGTAGTTTGATATCCAGTCCTGTAATGTTCCTCGAATTCCAAAGTTTTGTCTGTTTATCTTGTCAAATGCTTTGGAAAAGTCCACAAAAAGACATATAACATGCATATAGAATCAAGTTTCTCATATATTAGATTTGTAAAATCTTCAAGCAGTTGTATGGTACCTTTATCTTCTTGGTATACATATTGTCTCTTATCGATGATTTTGTATTTTTGTAGATAACTTGCCAAGGCTACGTCAATATGTTTTTCTAGGACTTTTGATATAGCTGGTAAAATAGAGATGGGTCGGTAGTTTGTATATTGATCTTTTTTTCCTAATTTATAAATAGGTTTAACAGTTGCCTTTTTTAATTGAGATGGTATGGTTCCGTTTTCTAAGGATATATTTATTATTCTAGATATAGGTTTATATATTTCAATTCCAATGTCTGCCAAATCCTTGGGTTTTATACCATCATGACCTGCCGGTTTATTTTTGGGAAGCTTGTTTATGATGTCTTCAACGGTGTCTTCATTAGTCTGAGGTATGTACATTGTTTGTGTTTGTGGAGTTGTTTGTATTTGGAATAGATTCGTGTTACATTTATGTGAACTTTTCTTGATTGTGTCTCAAACGTATCTGTGAAATTCTCTATTATTGTGGGGATATTTAATTTAAATACTTTGAGTAGTTTATTATCGTTGTTTCGTTCCTTAGTTCTGCCTAGCACAATATTTATATGCTCCCATGTTTTTTTTTTTTTCATATCGTTTTGTACTTCATTAAACGAGTTCTCATAAAATTTCCTCTTGGTATGTTTAATTTTTTCAGTCACTCAATTTCGTAGCACTTTGTAGCTTTACCGTAACACTCCTTGTCTTGGTCTGTACCTGTTGCTCTTGTCAATGCTCTAAAGAGTCTATCTCTTTCTTTGATTTCTTCTGTTAACTTAGTTGTCATCCATTTTGGTTTTTCCGTTGTACTTGTTCTTTTCTCTTTATTTTCCGATGCTGCTGTCTTTTCTTCAGTATATATGTTTACAATTGTTTCCAAAATATCATCAGGACTTTGCTTAAGATGCCAATCTATCTTTTCCAGTTTTTCTTTAATCATCTTGTTTCTGTTAACCTGTATATATTTGTTATTATTTGGTTCATTTCTCTCTTCTAGTTTATTTGTCCATTTTATAGCGCCGTTGATGATATAGTGGTCGCTGATCTTCGTATTGTATATAGAAGTTTCCACCTGTATGGATGACCCTCTTGTGTATATATGATCTAAGCATGATTTAACTAATTATCCATTCCGGTATTCTTCCCTTGCATACTTGTTTATTTGTCTGGCAAATCCGTTTCCGAGTAGTATATCCTCATATTTTATTTTATTTCTTTCGTTAGTTTCTGTTAAAATATCTATATTTATGTCTCCTATAAGTATGACTTTTATCTTTTATGTTGTCTAAATGAGATTCCAGTTCTTCTAAAAAAGTATTAATATGTAAGTTTGGTGGCCTATATATAGCAATAATCTGTACTTTTTTATTTGTTGATATTTGGACTTCAACAATTTGCATCTCTGCCGATGTTATCTGTTTTAGTATCAACCTATATGTGAATTTTTCTTTTATATATATAAACATTCCTCCACCCGAATTTTGTTCTTTTAGTAGTTGTATTTTTTCGTATCCCTTAATTGCAAATTGTTCGGTGTACTCCTTATTAGAAAGTTTTATTTCTGATAAAATAATTACATCGAATAAGTACAACTCGTTTCCCGTTGTTACTAAACAGTTATTGAAGTTTTTTTTCACTGAGTTTATATTTAAATGTATAAATGTAAAGTCGTGTGTTTTCTGTTTCTGTGTAATCCAATTTCCTAAACAGTTAATTATATTACAGTTTATATTTTCTTTTATAGCAAAATCATATTGTTGATTTTCGTCAGTTTGTTCTGCGTGATTTTCTTTTAGAGTGTTCTTAGCAGAGCCTATTTAAGTCTTTCTCATCCTTGATTTCATAAATTTTTGAACCTTCTTCATTACGCGCCAAAATTCTTCCTTCTGTTGTCCACACAAATTTCCATTCCGCTTCCTTTGCTGTTCTTTTTGCCTCCCATAAGATTTTTTTGGTGTTTCTAGGTAATCTTTCATAGATTTTTATTTTTCCTGTGCTAGTCTGGCTCACTATTTGGGAATTTAATATTATTTTATTCTTATTTTTTATTATTTCCTGTTTCTTTGCTTTCTTGTTTAATTTAACGATGATAGGATTTGCGTTTTCGTTATTTCGAGAATTTACTCTAAATACATCTTTGGTGTCACTTTTGTCTAGTTTTATGCCAGTTTTTTCCGCTATTTTCTGGACGACATTTATCAAGTTTTCATCTTGTTTCTCTTTAACTCCTACGATCTCCAAATCATTTGCAAATATTTCTCGCTCCAACTCGTTCATTCTATTTTCTAATATTATGATTTTTTTGTCTTTTTCTTCGTTTGTTTGCTTCAGTATTTCCATTTTAATATCTAGTTGTTTTATTTGCTCTATTAATGCTTTGTGACCGTTATCTATTATTGCTTTTATTTCGTTTATTTGTTGTATTAAATCAGTGTTAATCGGCATATCTTTTTGATAATCCAATTGAGAGCTTTGCGAGCTCATTTCATCGCGGCATTGTGCGCATTTCTACTCTCGTTTTCTTGATTCACTCATTCCTTTATAAGTTGTTTGTTTTAGAGAACAACTTCCGTGATGGTAAATATTTTTGCAAAATTGCATAATTACATAATTCCCGTCCTTAGAAACGGGGGTGTTACACTTTCCGCAATTCATTTATGTTTCGTGTTGAACAGCTGTTTTGTTTGCAGTAATAAATTTATATATCTGCAGAGTTTGCTGGCCTCAAGTACGAATTTCTCGATAACTGTCCACTCGCGTATCGGCCGGTGCGCAAAAAATCGATAACAAAAAACTCACCCGTGAATGTCCTGAGTATTTATTTTCGAACTGTTTAACTAATATTTTGTTTTATCGGTATCACTAATTTAATTAATGATTATACCACCGTATAGATCACAAAAAGACCTTTCCATTGGAGTAATTTTTGCCTTTAGGAAAAACCTGAAGCTGCTGTGATTTTCACTATTGTTAAGAGCACTCTCGTATACGTCCGTTCGGTTCGGATTCTCGGCGAATAATTTATTTATATAAATTGTTATGCAATGTCTTAACAATTTACAGATCGTCATTGGACACCAACATGGAACTGTTTTCCACTTTACATCATGTTGGGCCTTTTTTAAGCGCTGTTTAAGTTTTCTGCGTCATCTCCATGTTTTTCACGGAGAATGTCCACTATAAAAGTTTCTATTTTCGATCAGTTTTCTTCGGATTCAATCATTTTTGTAATGATTGTATCTGGTGAAAGGTCGCCTATTTCTTGTTCCAACATATTTCTTTTAATACTCCATTTACGGCAGTAGAAAAATGTTTGTTCTGCATCGTCCCTCTCATTATCGCAGTAGTAACATGCGGGTGTTTGGCACTTTCCTACACAATTTAAGTAATGTCGGAAAGATCCGTGTCCACTTAAAAACGGGGTAATAAAGTATGAAACTTCTCTGTGGCTTCTGTTCAACCATGGTTCAATGTACGATATTAATCTAAGTGTCCATTTTCCCTTACAAGTATTTCTTCAAGAACTTTGCCATTTTTCTAGAGTTAGTACTCTCTCTTCTCTTCTTGCTTGTTTTCGCCCTATTTCTATTCTCCTAACGTATAGTTTTTCTCTCAATGGCCAATAGCTCAATTGGTATTACACTGGCAATTACTAATACTGCAGTTTCAGATACGGTTTTATATGCACATGAAACTCTTAGAGCAGCTTTTCTTTGTACCGATGCCAAACGTTTCCTGTACAATTCTATTTTTATTTTATCTCTCTATATCTCAGATCCATAAAGAAGCATAGAGTCCACTCTTTTCATCAATAAACGGCGTTTTCTACTCTTCGGATAGATGTTAGCCATGATCCTACTAAGCAATGTTGTCTGTATTTCTGCTTTTTCCGCAACTTTAAAAATATGTTCAAAAAAAGTTAGCCTATTGTCCACTGTTATGCCAAGATACTTTATTTGCTTTTTCGTTGAAATTTGTTCATCACCAATATTTAGAGGTAAGATAGTTGGTATTCTTTTCTTAGTCAAAAGAACAATTTCACTTTTTGCCGTCGCCAAAGTTAAGTTATGATCTGACATCCATCTAATCACCTGGCGCATGATTTGATTAAGTTTAAGTTGTGCTATCTCTACATTGGGTGCTGTTATGATGGCAGCAACATCGTCTGTATATCATACAAGACGGCATTTATCAGGCATCGTCAGTCTCAAAAGACCATCATATGTAATGTTCCATAAATCTGGTCCGAGAATAGAACCTTGTGCAACACCAGCTGTTATTTTGCGAAAAAGTGATCCGTTTTTCGAGTCGTATATCAATGATCTATTTCTTAAATAATCCGACAACTGATTATGATAATATTCAACCTTCAACTAGTAGATGTGTAGAAGATAACAATACAAATTTTCACTTGGCTCCAGAGAAGGAATTACCAAGGTAGAAAACTTAACATTAGGCAATGAAGGTTTGCCTTACATCGAAATTAAAATACTTGTTAATTTTTTTTCGTTTTCGTGAAAACCTGGTTCCAAAAAAGAGACGTGCTGTTTACATACGTGAAAATTCTACATTGTGAACTAGCATCAGATTTACACGCAGTGGAATTCGATTTACTGGATGACTACGTTCGAGAGAAAGTAAGCCGTATCTGCCACAAGAAGAATACTAGCCAAATGAAAAAACTCCAGACCTTACAACAAAGGAAGAAGGACGACAAGGACAACGAAGAAGAAGAAACCGCCTCAACAACTAAATTTCATCCGACCTTTGTGAATTTTTCTAACATAGAGTTCAGCGAAAAAGAAACAAATTTCTTAAAACTAGGTCCTAACTACTCTCCGCACATTAATAATAGAGCCACAAAAGAAACTTTAGTTGTGGAATCGGAAATCGCCTTACGCAATATCCCTGACTGTGAGTATTCTAAACAAAGAATAACGAAAATTATAAAAAGAGCATCATGCAAAAACTCCGATAATAACGTGATTAAATCAATTAAAAATAAAATCAGAAATAACAATTTAGTCGTCACCAAAGCAGACAAAGGTAATTCAATAGTAGTACTGGAAAAAACAGAATATATTTCAAAAATTACAGATTTTTGCGAGCGTCGGATATCATAGAATTGAAAGCAGACCCTACACCTAAATTCCAAAAAACCTTAAAATCAATAGTAAATGAATCCCAATCAATCTTTGATAACACCTTTAACCTATTTCCCATGAACCCAAATTGTCCCATGCTATACGGACTCCTAAAAATCCATAAAGAAAACCTACCCATACGTCCCGTAGTTTCCTTTATCAATTCACCTGCCCATAAAAATGCATGTCACCTTAACAGCCTTTACCGAGAACTAACCGACTTCAAAGATCCCAGAGCAATTAAAAATTCCAAAGACCTAACAGACAAACTAACACCACTCAAATTTCCCTCTAATCATAAACTCGTATCGTTCGACGTATCTAACATGTTCGCGAATATTCCACCTTCCGATTGTATTGAACTTATAAAATCATCTTTTGAAGAGTTAAATATTAATACTGAATTTAAAAAAAAAAACTGAATTTTTAATTGTTTTAGAAATAATAATTAATAACAACTACCTGTCATTCGAGAACAAATTTTACAAACAGACAGAAGGCTTAGCAATGGGTTCACCATTGAGTCCTTTGCTAGCAGAAATTTTCATGAATAACATCACAAGTACCATATTAGCTTCTCCGTTGGTTAAAAAACATATCAAAATGTGGTTTAGATACGTCGATGATATATTAGCTTCGTTCATAGGTACAGACAGACAATTAACACAATTCGTAGAATACATTAACACCCTCCACCCCAATATTAATTTCACAGTAGAAACCGAAACTAACAACCATATAAATTTCTTAGATTTATCCATAACAAAAACTAACGGAACCCTAACCTTTGAAATATACCGCAAACCCACATATACAGATCGTGTAATTCCCAACTCATCCAACCATCCTCAAAAACACAAAATGTCTGCGTTCAATTCTATGATACATAGAGCATTTAATATCCCCCTAAATCCAACAGCTTTAAACAAGGAAATATCTACAATAAAACAAATAGCAAATTCAAACGGGTATTCACCACACATCATAAACAAACTCATTAGTAAATACAAACTTAAAAAATTAAATAACTTTATATACGCAGGAAAAGATATGTACAAATCCTTAACCTACTTTGGTGACGTCTCACTACAAATTAAATCTATTTTAGAACACCACAACATAACAGTTGCCCTAAAACCATACACAAAAATTAAACACCATATATTTAATTCAAAAACAAAAATAGAATCAACTCACAGATCAGGGATATATAAACTCACATGCGTAGATTGTAAAGGTGTATATATAGGTCAGTCTGGTCGGAATTTTAATATCAGGCTCCAGGAGCATTTTCGATCATTTCGGCAGAGATTAACGGATAAGTCGTCCTTCGCAAAACACCTGATTGAAAACAATCACAACTTCGGGAAGGACGCACTATCGATAATCCATTTTGCCGAAAAGGGTCGCAAGATGGACCTCCTGGAGTCACTTGAAATCTACAAAGCGCGCGCTAATCCGGACATTCCCGTAATTAATGACCAACTCGACCTAATATATACCCCTCTTTTTAAAGCTATTATCCCTTCGTAAACAATGTGTATATAATCCCTGTAAAGTAGTTTTTAAGATACTTTTAGTTTGATAATGACACGCTAATGTTGTCGAAACTATAGTCACTAAATAATAAAAAATAGTTGTGCAAAGTTAAAAGTGTTTTATTGAGTTGAAATTAAAATAAATAATAATAATTTAAAATTTTTAGTAGATTCAGGTACAAATAAATCTTTTATAAATCCTGAAATTGCAGAAAAATATTTTTATGATAAAATTATTGAAGAATCTTTTGTAGTTTCAGCAGCATTTAATAAAACTTTTCAAAAACATGTAGTTATAATTTCTACTCCATGTGAATTTAATCTTTCGACTAGTTTATCTAAATTTTATTTATTTAATTTTCATAATAAATATCATGGTTAAATTGGCATGGATTTATTAACTAAACTTAAAGTAAAAGCTAAAATTATTCTAAAATATCAAAAGCCTATTTATGTTTTAGCCACTAACTTTAATAATAATTATGAAATATATAATACAAATATAGATTATAATGATTATGAATATAATGATAATACTGATGTTAAAAATAATATTAATGATTTTACTCCTGTAACAAATAAAAAAGAAAAAGAATTCTCGAGTAAAATTCAGAAAAATGATAAAAATATGGATAAAGAAATAAAATATGAACTTATGAGTAAGCACTTTAAACATAATTTTAAAATATTTAATAAGTTAGCAAAGATTAACAACATTATTAATAAAAATATAAAAGATATAAATGAAAATCTTTTTAATTCAAAGTTTTCCATGGCACATTGTGTCAGCGCAGATTTAAAAATGAAAAAAGGAATTGCAAAAATATTTAATAAAAAAATTAAAAATAAAGATACTTTACGTTCACAAAATCCAACAAAAAATAAAATATGTTATTTAAAGGATTAATATTTTTATTTATTCAAAACTTCTTTAAATTAATTAATGTATTAAACATATCTTCATAAGATGGTTTATCATAAAATTTATTTTCTGTAATTAAATGAATCTTTATTCTGTAAATTGTTTACAAAAAATAAATTTTATGATAAACCATCTTATGAAGATATGTTTAATACATTAATTAATTTAAAGAAGTTTTCTATAAATAAAAACATAGATAAAATAGCCATATCTAAAATAAGATCTGGATTAGATAAGTTAAATTTTTCAATAAAAAGAAAAATGTTAATGTATATATTTAATGATGTTAATATTAAGATTGTAACACGCTTCCGCGCTCCGTACGACGCGCGACCCTCCCCAGGTAGATGAGCCAACGCACCACCGTACGCATCCCCTTCAACAACAGACACGTGATGACCACACCACCCCCTTCCAGGGGCAACTACCCGCAAGAGGCCCTATATAATTCGGAGCCCTTCAATCAGACGTCAGTGTATGTGTGATTCCCGCACTAGACATCGTACAGTGCACACCACGTCCGCCGACTACTAATAGTAGTATATTGCTTATTTAAGCAAATTTTAATTTTTTTTTCTCTTTTCTGTTGTTTTCAAAACAGATTAGAGAACACATCGCTGCACAGCACCGCTGAGCGCGGCCACTCCCTGGATGGGTGATCGCTTCCGTCCACCGCCGACTACAGCCACTACCACCGCCCTCCGTTCCAAAACGACGCCGACCGCCGCTTCTTGTCCGCACTCCACCGTCTTTTGACGCTGTTGTGGGAATCTTTCTTTGAAACTGCACCCCCATACCTTTTTTTAAAATATTTTTCCCATTCTATTCCTTTTTACTGTCTTTTCTATTTTTTTTTTTTCTGTTTTACTAACTTTGTATTCTCTTTCAGGCTTAATAATTCTCTTTCTTACAGTATATCACCACGTCTCCGTGGTCAGGGCGTGTATTATACTGCTCTGACGCCGGAAGGCGCGAACGAGAATATTTCTGTCTAAGTTGCGAGAAATTAGCACATTCACTAGAGCAGCTGACCGGGGATCAGGCCTAGCAACCCTCAGGAGGGTCGTGGGGGCGATCGCCGGAAAGGCATCAGCGGCATCGCTCAATGGTGAATAAGACCTGGGGGACTCAGGTCTTTCCTCATCACCGGTGCCGTAGCTGTAACAACCATGGCTGCGGAACTGTCCCTTATCCAACACCTCACCAATGAAATCGCCGCCCTTAGACGACAAATCGAGTTACTAAACGAGCGTAACTCTGCGCTCTATGTAGACAACAAACGTCTGCAAGAACTCTTAATTAAGCAATCATGCGACAAACCACTGCCGCAGGAATCCCCATCCCCAACCCCCGTTCCGATGGAAACGCCCGTTTCACCGGCCGCCTGTATCAGATTCCTCCAACGAATCGGCCGATACATTATCAGAATCGACGATTTATGAAACTTCTCAGGAATTAGACCCAAATCATTCAACGACGGATTTACGCTTGTGACTAGCAAGCGTAAAAAGTCTCAAAAAAAAACATTCAGGAGACAAAGCGCTTCAAAACCGAACTCGAAAACAATAGCGCAAAATGCGCCTCCACCATCCTGCCCAAAACCGAATTTAAACGAAAAAAAAAAAAAAAACAAATCGTCAACCGAAACGGTTGAAACCCCCGCAACTTCTTCCGCAGAGAAGAAGAAAGAAAAGGTTGTGTAGCCGTCCCACACGCCCTTCAATTGAAAATATTGAAGGGCCGAAATCCTCGAAATCGAGAGATGGTTTAAAATCTCCACCACCCTCAACCAAAAACACCAAGGAACACCGGGCTATTTATGTCGCCACCCCGTGGATTACAGAACCACAGTTCAGTATCTGCGTGAGATAAACAAAAAAATTCTCCTCATTTAGTTTGTAAATGAGGAGAAATTCCTCAACGTCGTCATCAAGAACGAGGGCACACGCTTCAACGATGACAAAATCTTCGAAGAGCTTAAAAAGCTCAACCTCCCCATTATTAAAGTCCGCCGCATGGGAAACCAACAGCGTAACTCTGGAGAAAACCTCCGAAGCACAGGATATATATAACTTGTGCAAACTTGAACATACCACCGATGTGAAGTTACCCACGAATTTTCCAGCCACGGATTTGCCCGTCACCTCCACCATGGGGAGGCTCCGAGGTAAATTAAACAAAAAAACACGCGTTATTACAAGAAAAAAAAGAAAAGTGCTAAATTTATATTAACAATGTTATATTATTAATATATTCTTACGCCAACACTCATTTTCGACTTTTTCAAGTTGAAGATGCATCAGATTCAAAGTCCAAAACGGCACTGTTTGATGCAATTTAAACAAATGAATTTCATACCAGATTGTTGCTAAAGGTACAAACAATGATTTTAAACAATAAAATCAGGGGTATGTCTTTTGTAACTTGTAAAAAAATGAGAAAGGGGTTGAATCACCCGCGTATGTGCTGTGCAATTCCGCTAACAGAGCGCTCGCCGACCAATCACGATGCATGTCGCTCTGGCGTCCAATGCCGACACACGGCTTTTAGTACACCCGAATCGAAATACCAACTTATAATAACATCCTCACCATCAACTCCATTTACAAACCCCCCTTCAAAAAACTCACTTCACAAACCTTAAAAAAATTCACCACTATCCCCGGTCAAGTAATTACCGCTGGAGATTTCGACGCCCACCACAGATCCTGGTACCACAACACTAACTGTCACACCGGAAATCTTATTAACAAACATATCACCGATTACAACAACATCAACCTTACTTTCCCCAACTCTCCTACACATATCTACTCCCGAAATAACACCAACCTATCAAACATACTCGACCTAATCATCCACAAAGACATCGATATCAACACCTGCGACACCTTTCCTGAACTTCCATCAGAACACATCCCGGTCATCTTCACCGTAAACCTAACCACACACTACTTCCCACCAACCCAATATCAAATACACCAAAACCAACTCCAACTGGCTCCTCTTCAATCACCTTACACAATATACAGACCATATTATAATCCCAAACAATAAATGAAATAGACAAAACCTCAACCCAAAGCACAACCCAACTCCCTTAAAAAATCAGTAACAATAAAGCCCAACCATACCCACCAACAATACCTCCACACACAAACAGAAAAATATACTCTATAAAAGATTCCTAAACACCATAGATCCTGCCATTAAAAAAGAAAAAAAAACGGCTCCAGTCCAGAATTAAAGACGAAATAAAGGCCTTTAATTCTGAGTACTGGACCAAAATAATAAACGAATCCACACCCATTAATCCATGGAAACTTCCTAAAATATTCTCCAATAAATCCGAACCTATCCAAATCCTCAGAAACAGCAGCACGTCCGCTAGCTCTGACCAAGAAAAAGCGGGCATGCTAGCCGATTTCTACGAATCCACCTTCTCACCAAACACACTAACCCAATCCACCAACGAAATAATCCAGAACTCCATAGAATCCATCAACCAAGAAACTAACGTTCCAACAAACACCACCATCACTCCAGAAGAAATCTCATCAGTCATTAAATCACTTAAAAATAATAAATCCCCAGGAATTTACAGCATCCCAAACCTAGCCCTTAAAAACCTACACCACAACCTAATACAAAAATTATCCTCACTCTTCACAGCAATCCTCTAAACATCCTACTATCTCAAAAGTTTCAAAACCTCGATAATCATCCCCATCCTTAAGAAAAATAAAAATCCCAAATCCCTTGGTAATTACAGACCAATAAACCTCATCCCATCCATTAGTAAAATCCTAGAACGCATAATCAAAAACAAACTCACGAACTTCCTAGACCAAACAACCTAAACATCCCACAACAGTTCGGATTCCGGTCCGAACATTCCACATCCCCCCAATTACTCCGTGTGGTTGACACCATTAAGCACAACTTAAACATAAAACGACACTCCGCCATGGCCATGCTAGACATATCAAAAGCGTTCGATATAGTTAGGCACAACGTACTGTTGCATAGATTACACGAAATAAACACACCGCCCGAATTAACAAAACTAATACAATCCTTCCTGCATGCTCGTAGTTACGTAGTTAGGATAAATAACACCCTCTCCATAACAAAAACGCAAAAATGCGGCGCCCCCAAGGTAGCGCATTGGGGCCCGTCCTCTTTAACATATTTATAAACAAAATCCCGATCCAAGATGATCCCCGTATCACAACCGCATTATACGCGGATGATACGGCGATCATCGCATCATCAAAAAATCCAATCCTTGCCTCCCAACTCCTTCAAGATTCCCTTAACAGAACAATCCATTTCCTAGAGAAATGGGGCTTAAAAATAAATCATGAAAAACCGAATCCATAAACTTCCAACACACCGGAACCCCACAGAATTTTCCCAACATCCTATCAAACAACAAACCCATCCCTTGGCAACAATCCGTCAAATACCTTGGGGTTACAATCCAAAACAACCTAAAATTTGACGAACCCATCTCTATTAAAAAGCACGCCGCATTGAGCAAACTATTCCCGATTGCATGGATCTTAAAACAAGTAGACCCCAAAACCAAAACCCTCCTTTACCAATCGATGATCAGACTGATCATTACGTATGCACGTCCGGTCTGGTCACTCACATCCCCATATACCCTCTCCGATCTTCAAAAAAACCGAAAACAAAATCCTCAGAAAAATCCACAAACCTCCACTACTAACCACTAACAACAGCCTTTACAGCTTCGCCCACATAAAAAATACAATCACAGAACAAATAAATAAATTGAACAAAAACTTTCTACACAAACTCGAAAACACAGATAATCCAGAACTTGCAAAAATATATATAATTAAAACACACAAAAACACAACATACAAACCACTGACGGACAAGACCTAACAACAGACAAAAACCCCATAACTATAACCCCACATAATCCCCTTCCCATTATCCCACATCCATTCACAAAAAAACATAAACTCTCAGGACTGTAAATCCTACCATCCATAAAAAAAGGATTATGAGGGTGCCTGAATCAGCTCACTATTTATATAACTAAATAATAATAATATTAAAACGAAATACAAAGCCGGAACAAAATCCTACAGTAAGGGCGCTCGGCGCCGTACTGCATCCTAAACTGGATAATTAAAGCGATTCATTACAGAAAATCTCTTAGCTGTCGTATTGTCTCGTATTATTCACTGATTGTTCTAATTATTTTTACGGTTTTTATATATTTTAATTTAAGTTTGTTAAATAGTTGTTTCTTGTAGTTTTGTTGTTTTAGTTAATATTAGAATTTTTATTTTTTTAAGTTAGGTTAGTTCTTGTATTTTTATTAATTTTAAATATTATTAGGTTTACTTAGTTTTTATTAATTTTTAAATTCTTTTAATTATCGTTCACATATATTTACTTTTTTATTTAATGCCTACATAAGTTATATTTAGTATAGTTATTATTCATTATAAATTAGATTATAGTAATTCTTTTCAATATTTTAATTTCTTCTGTTTGTTTACTTTAATTCAAAATTTATTCTTTGATTCGTATTTACAATGGCAATAACTAGTGAAAATATTGCAACATTTTTGATTAGAAAATGTTCAGATATTGCAATTGTTAATATTAAAGTTTCTACTCCTGTTTTACAAGAAGCAACTATTCATTTCTATGGCAACAATTTGTACGAAAACTGTTGGAAATTATATCGTATAAATAGAAAAAACATTAGTACCATTCGTAGAATTATGCAGAAAACTGAAATTGTTAAAAACAATACATCTTATAATAATAATTTAGAAGATGAAAAACATTCTTCTTCTGTTATTAGTGAAGTTAATATTAACGGAAGTGAAGTAAAGTCGTTTAGTGATGATAACTCTACGAAAGATGTATCAACGGATTCAGTTGAAATAAATTGAATAGTTGATGTGCCAATTTAAAAAAAAAAACAATACAGGCGAATTTCTACCTACAGGAACGGAAAATATTTTTCCGAGACAAATTATTAACACACATTATACTTATTCTGATGGTTTTTTCATTATAACAGAAAATCAGGCAAATTTAATATATGATTCGTCAACACATAAATTAAATTCGCAAATGTATCCATATATTTTAAGACAAAATTTGAAATCGGTGAATAATACATGCATCAGACACGCGGTCCAACCGTTGACAAGTGCACACGCATTATAGAGCGAGAAGTGAGCGAGAAAAAAAAATTGTATCAACGAATCCTTCTAAATCCGATATGGATGAAGAAGGGTTCTCGAAACCCAAATCCCGAGGGCGGCCTAAAAAACAAAAGCAGTTTAGCCAGGAGACTGGAAGAACACAGGGAACGACCCACGAGGAGTATTCCAGCGACATAAGCGATGTAAGTACCAATCCATCGCGCGTAAGAAAAACAACAGCAGAACACAACCTCAACACATTTGCCCAAATGCACCCGCAATATGAAAATACCACAACTTCCATACTTAAACAGAACACACAAACACTTACTACACATTCAAAAACTACACACTCACAATTATACAAAAACACATTCACATTCACTACAACAAAAGACGTTACACGACTCCAATTTGTTTCAATATGGTACGATAACGGTTTTAGTATGAACACAGAAATAATAAAAACGAAACATGGATTTTTATTAAAAGCGAATGATAACAGATTCACACTCGAAAATAATCTCCGTACGCTACAACAAAAAAACATCATTCATACATTCAGCGAATCGTCGAGCAACGCGCAGGTAAATCAGACACGCGGGCCGCCCGCTCCGTCCTACTCATGCATTATAAAAAGTGTGGAATTGGAAATTGAAGAATCAGCGGTTAGCGAACATTTAAACAAAATAGGAATTTCACACCGATATTGCAAAAGAATTATTGCCAAAAAAGACGACACTAAGACACGAATGATAAGAATAATCACTGGATCACATGAAGCATACACAAAACTAATACACAACAAATTTCCATATATGTGTAAAGTATACAACGTCGTGGAAAGTCAACCCCCAGCACCGCTGCCAGTTCCCTGCAATAAATGTAACAAATATACACACGTAACTAGTGAATGCAACGAGGAAATAGTATGCGCCAAGTGCATGGGCCCACATCCAACCAACTCATGTTTTTCCCAACAACTGCCAAAATGTAAGGCTTGCGGAGATACTACGCACGGAGCATGGTCCACTAAATGCCCTAGGAGACCACTGGCCCCCATTGAAGGACTGCCGAACGTCAAAATCCAGAACACAAATAAGAAATCATATGACATGGACAGACAACTCACAAAAAATTCACGCATTCATACACCTATCACCCATCATGACTACATAATTGACACTTACACAGCTGAAATAAATGAACCGACAAACAAAGATCGACAAGAGTTAATAAAAAAATTAAGACTAAGATTTATAGATAATTTCTAAATTGACACCCATGTGAGCTTCTCTGGCAATAGAATGTTTATTGTCATGTTAAAGAGCCTAACATCCTTCCTCCAGTTGAGCCGACAACTGGAGTTCAACTTAGACACGCCCAAATTGTCAAGGATGGCTAACATGGGTTTCATATATACGAACATCAATTCCCTCGCCCAAAAATCCCATCTGCTCTCCCATTTTTTAATTAATAATCCCATGCATGTGTCTATGATGGTTGAAACTAAAACAGATATCCCTTTCTGTTTTAACAACTGGTCCTCAATTCAAATTCCCTCCCGAATTCTTAATCACAATAAACGAGGTGGATCGATTGTAGCAGCAAAGCCAGAAATTAAACTAGGCAAAGCCAATCCACCTAGAATAAATAATCCGAATGCCTGCACTGTACAATTAATCTACCCCATTTCCTCCTGCATGTATTCCTAGTTTACATACATCCCACCTCTACAATAGAAGACACCATCTTAACTAAAGCCACACTATACGATCACGTGATAATAATCGGAGACTTCAATATTAATAAATCAAAATCAAAACACCTTTCCCCCTTTATGACTAATTCCAACTTTGTCCGAATCTACACCACACCAACTTTCATTATGTCCGCAAACCAATCCACAACCCCAGATATCCTAATGTGTACGAACAATATAAAACATCTCATAACCGACATCAATTTAACTCCCGATATTGGCTCAGACCACCTGTCCATCGTTTTCTCATTACAGATAAATCCTCCCAAACCCAATCCACTGAAGATATTCTACAAATTTAAAGATTGTGACATTCAAAACGTAACATCAGACATTGCAAACTTTATATCCACTTATCCACATCCCACCAATAATTCCATTAGCCTTTTCCTTAACGAATTGATCGACTCTGTTAATAGAAACACTCCGACTTACATAAAACCTTCGTATAAATACCCACTCCCTAATTATATCCTCCGACTTATCAAATATGAGACAACTATACAGAGACATAAAACAGACGAATGAACCAACTATTAAACAAAGATACAACGCAATTAACAAAGACATACACAAACTAATTCAAGAGTACAAGACCAACAAATGGATTAAAGCATATGAAGAAATAAATAAACGACAAGGTAAAGACTACTGGACTGAAATTAAAAAATTGACAAAATATGAAAATACAACTGTCTATAAGACAGTTACGTAACCCATCGACGAATATAACAACTGACAACAGTACAGATATTGCGAACATTTTTGCAGACTATTTCAAAGACACATTTACGGAAAAGACAAAACCATCATACAACCATTCCTTTTTTAATGATGTCAACTCCTGGTATTCCTCATTTTCAAACAATCCTATCCCCTCTAATCCCAACGACAACATAAAAGATGAAGAATATTTTTCAGTTCTTTATAAAGGCAAAAACTCATCCCCGGGTTATGATAATGTCCCTCAATTTATCCTAAAATCCCTACCCAATCACATACATGAGTATATAATTAAAATTTTCAATGTCCTCTATAAATCGCAATCCTTCCCACAAGAATGGAAACAGGGTATAATAATTTGTATCCCAAAAAAAGACGGGAATTTCCTAGATGTTTCAAACTATCGCCCCATTACCCTGCTTCCAGTTCTTGGAAAAACCTTCGAATCCATTATAAAAAATAAACTCCTAGCTATTATTTCCCAAAAGATTCCACCATATCAATTCGGTTTCCTTGAAAACAAATCCACAACTCTTCCTCTCACCATCCTAACTTCTAACTGCCAAACCTCCCATATCGAAAACAAAAAATCCGCTATCCTTTTCCTAGATATTCAAAAAGCCTTCGACTCCGTTTGGCACAAACAAACACCTCCTAGATAATTTCCTAAAAAACAGATCACAAAGAGTGCGAATCCATAACATACTATCCCAACCATTCATTCCACAACAAGGCGTCCCACAAGGTTCCCCCCTCTCTCCTCTCCTTTACAATATCTATGTCCACGATATATATAACCCTGATCCCCAATACCTAGATCCATCCGCTTATTTCCTTCAATTTGCAGACGATACCGCACTTATTGTACACCAACCCACTCTCCCCAAAGCCCTCTCCACCCTACAGGGGCTGATCGACACACTATCGCTATGGTTCGCGAAATGGAGAATTTCCATCAATCCTAATAAATCCCAACTTTTCATTCCCTACCACAACCCACATACTTCTCCATTTACAATTAATATAAATAATACCGTATTATCCCCATCCGCCACATGCAAATACCTAGGTATAATATTTGACCCCAAACTAACTTTCAAACATCACTCCATTTCAATTAAAATCAAAGTCCAGAATAGGGCGCGGCATTTCAGATCACTAACCTACAGCAAGAGAGGTATCACTATTAAGACAGCCACACATATATACAAAATGATCTGTCGTCCTCTTCTGGACTACGGTTCAATCCTCTTCCATAACCAAAAATCTCCAACGCTTAACAATATAGCGGTAGCTGAACGATCAGCTCTTCGTATCCTTACAAAAATCCGCCACCCAAACAATCCCCTACATAACCCTTCCAATACCATCCTGTACGAAAAAACAGGCGTATTCCCTATATCCCAAAGATTCTCACAACTAGCCCAAAAGTTTGCCATGAACCCAACAGCCCAAAAATTACTAAACCTACTTTGTAGCAAACGAAACCCAAACATTCCTCCTAAATTTCAACATCCTAATTCCACAATATATTCATACATCTCATCACTCATCAACGACTGACAGACTGACATAACATAAAGACAAGGACTTCCGGCTGAAAGACCAATGGTCGATAGCCATTTAGTTCGTATTAAATCAAATATTGTATTATAGTTAATTGTATCAAAGCCTCAATAAAGATGTTATATACAGGGTGGCGCAAGATTCCGATGAAGTCCAATATCTCAGTTATTAAGAAATGTACAATAAAATGTTACTTACATAATTTGTAGCTACTATCAATATGCATATTTTAAAATTAGTTTCGTATATACTGGGTGTCCAATAATCATGTGACGTATCAAACATGTTTTTTTAAATGGGATGCTATACTTTTCATATAGCATATTTTAGATTCTACGCTTAAAACTAATCATTTTTGATATAAGGTTTATTAGGCCGATTTTTGATATTTTCAAAGTTATAAACAATTAAATGTTGAAATTGATGGATGTTTGGGGCCTTATATTTCGGAACTGGAAAATCAATCAAACATTCTGTAAACGTAACTTAATTGGAAAAATACTCAATAATCTAAATAATACTCGCTTTTTGATCTTAAAGTATATTTTATATACAGGGTGTAACATTACGCAAAATGATTTTTTTCTTTTTTTACTTAAACGGCACACCCTATATTTTTTGTGTTATTTCAAAAGACAATTATTTCCTCTTTCATTTTTATATACCATTCCCTATACCTAACTTTTGGCATTATTGAGATAATTCAATTTAAAATTCAAATTACAAAATTTTGTTAGTTTATAGTAGGCTATGACTCAAAAATGGCAATAATTAAATATTTTACTACCATTTAACAACACTGTTATTACTTACAGTATTTATTTAATTGAATTTTATTCATTAATACACAGACTACTTAGTACTGTTTAAGTAAAACGTTTATTAACCAACAATTATACAATTAACTATTTAATTATGAAAGGCAAAATTGTAAAAAAATGCATACACAATAATTTATTAATTAATTTTCAAAGTGGCCACCTCGTGAATTAATGCATAATTGTAGTCGTTGTTTGAATGATTTACTCACATCCCTCAACATCTGTGCAGTGATATTTTCAAATGCTCGAATTATTCTGTTTTGCATGTCCGCTTTACTTGTAGGTGGTTCTTTGTATACTAGGTCTTTAATGTAACCCCACATAAAAAATCCATTTTTGTTAAATCGGGTGATCGAGTAGGCCACGCAATTGGCCCTCCTCTTCCTATCCATTTATTACTATAATTGGTATTTAAATATTGCCGGACTTGGGCAGCATTGTGGACTGGAGCTCCGTCATGTAAATACCACATAATTTGTCTCAAATTAATGGGAACATTTTCCAAAAGAACAGGCAAGTGGTTCTCTAAAAAATCTAAATATATTTGTCCATTAACCCGTCCTTCAAAAAAATGTGGCCCAATCACATGATTTCCCAAAATACCTCCCCACACATTAAGCGACCAGCTGGACTGGCTTCTAGTCCTACTCAGATGGGGATTATTTGTTGAGTAATAGTGGAAATTATGCCGATTTAGACATCCGTTTTTATTAAAAGTAGCTTCGTCTGCAAATAATACATTGTCAAAAAAATTTTCTTGAAGCATAATTTTTTGTTGAGCCCATTCACAAAATGTAGTTCGCTTAGCACAATCTTCATTTAACAATTCTTGATTTAAATGAATTTTGTATGGATGAAATTTATATTTGTGCAAAATTCTCTGAGCACTTCTTCTGCTGATATCATATTGCCTAGAAATTTCATGAGAACTTATGTAAGGATTTTCAGTGACAGCCATCAACACATTTAATTCATTTTCCTCATTTATAATTATTTCTTCTTTTGAATATTTTTCATATATTACCGACCCTGTCCTATTGAAGCGCTCCATGACTCTTTCCATTACTTGCACAGTTGGTTGTCTTCGCAGTGGGTACCTTTCTTTGTAAAGTCTTGTAGCAAGCAAACAATTCTTCATGGATTCCCCCAATATCCATACCATATCGGTTAATTCATTAATCGAAAACTGCATTTTATTTGTACTCGATTCAAAAACTTTATAACAATATAAATATTGTTTGTGGTGAATGACAGCAAAACAATATAATATTCCTTTTTTGTCATGACCACCTACTTTAAATAAACAATTAAAAAATCTTAAATTTCTATTTTAAATTGAATTATCTCAATAAATCCAAAAGTTAGGTATAGGGAATGTTATACAAAAATGAAAGAGGAAATAATTGTCTATTTCAATAATACAAAAACTATAGGGTGTGCCATTTAAGTAAAAAAAGAAAAATATCATTTTGCGTATTGTTGCACCCTGTATATAAAATATACTTTAAGATAAAAAAGCGACTATTGTATAGATTATTGAGTATTTTTCTAATTACGTTGCGTTTACAGAATGTTTGATTCATTTTCCAATTCCGAAATATAAAGCCTCAAACATCCATCAATTTCAACATTCAATTGTTTATAACAATGAAAATATCAAAAATCGGCCTAATAAACCTTATATCAAAAATGATTAATTTTAAGCGTAGAATCTAAAATCGATATGAAAAGTATAGCATCCCATTTAAAAAAACATATGTTTGATACGTCACATGATTATTGGACATCCTGTATATATGTAACTAATTTTAAAATTTGAAGATTAATAGTAGCTACAAATTATGTAAGTAACATTTTTTTGTATATTTCTAAATAACTGAGATATTGGACTTCATCGGAATCTTGAGCCACCCTGTATATATATACATGCATATTTAATTTAAAATCGTGTAATTATTTTAAAAAATCCATTTGTATTTATATGAATTGTGCGTTCGTTGGGTGCAAAAAATTAAATTAGTGTATAATAAAACTAGTGCTATATTTAAAATAACAGCTTTAAGTACCAGCATACATTGTTCTCGCAATGGAAAACTTAAGGGGCATGTAAGAGGCGTAGAAAGAAAAATTTTAGGCCGAAAATTAAAATCTTCAACAGCTTTAGTAGTGAGAAGTGAAAATATTAACCAAAGCGATTTTAAAATTCAAAAAATTACTAAAAATCTTGAAAACATTAAATCAGAAAGTGTATATAGAAAAATTAAGTTTGAAGCAACGCTTTCAACGACAGATTAAAAAATGATAGATGGGATTTAAATATAATGCAAAACAGTAACATCAATTACATTAAAAAAAATATATTTCCCTTTCAAGTTTTTGTTTTTAGTAGGGAACAATTGAAACTGCTTAAACACTCAAAATATACCATTCCTGACTTATATATTGACGCAACTGGCTCAGTTGTAAGAAAGCCAGAACCATGTAAACGCATTTCATATTATCCGGGAGTAATTGAAACGTCATTGGGGAAAATTGTACCAATTTTAGAAATGCTTTCCTCTGTCCACAATAAAGGTAGAATGATTCTTTGGTTGCAGGCTTTTAAAAATTATGCCTTTGAAAAAAAAAACCTTCACTGGCTACCTTTTAAAACAGTTACGACTGACTTCAGTTTGGCAATTATTAATGCAATATGCGAAATATTTAATGAAATTTCTTTGTTACAATATTGCAACGATCAGTATGATTTCATTACTGAAAATATTATAAAAAACAATACGTTATTTTAAAATTATGCTGTGCGCATCTAATTAAATTAATTTGCAAAGAGGTTAATGATCATGTGAGAAGTTTAGACTGTAGATTATTTTATAAGGAGGCTTTTGCTTCGATTGTTAATTTCAGTGACTTTGCAATTATTTCAGAAGTAGTAAAATGTATATTTATTTTGTCATCTTCAAAACATGAATTCAACTTGGTAGTAGAATCTAAACTTAAAATTGCATATTACGTAAAAAACGGAAATATTAATATTCGGGATGAAGAAGAAATTACAGAAAATGAATTTTCTTATAAGTTTAAAAAAGATTTTATAAAAATAACAAATTTTTTATACATTTTAAAAATATAAAACAAAATGTTGAGGCGAAAATTTTTATAAAAAAAGAATCGCAGCCAAACAATTTTTATGTCGCAAAATTGTCAAATATTTTATTAAAAAAATATCTTACTTATTTGCCCCTATTGAGTGGTATATTATCTCCCAGATCAAGTAATGCACCTGTGGAGAACTGGTTTGGGTTATTTTATGAATAAAATATTACATGACAAATAATCTCGATTCATAAGAAAAACAAGAAAATATGTTCTTTCTTTATATAGAGAACATATCCATCAAATCCCCCAAAACAAATACACAACAAAATTAAAATGGCAAAGAGTTGTCGAAGATGAAGAATGGTGGTGCAAACGAAAGAAACCCACCCATTCATATTTCAAAAATAGAAATATTTCAAAATATTTTAAGGGAGGTCCGCTGCCACCTGGAGAACCCGATTGCCGTATTCAAACCAAACAAATCGAAACTCTCTCTGGACGTGATTCACATTCATAAAATAAATAAATTAGATATTAACAATGACGAGTTCTTTTACGTATGCAATGAAAAAAAAAAAAAAGAAATTGTCACAAATAGATTTTATATTCAGTATGTACCACCGTGAGCAATTACGAATTTCAAGTGCATGTACTTTAAATGCGCATGCCAATAAAAATGAAATGTGGATTGACAATTTTTAATTGATTATATACTTAAAATATTTTCAGAACAAAATCAATAAAATAGAATTATACAGGGTGTCCCCGAATGATTTGTAGAACGCTCAACCAAAATAAACAAACGCTCAAACAAAATAAGACGATTTAACTAAACTTATCTCTATCCAAAAGTGGTTCCTAAGCCAGCTACGAGGCCTCAAAGATATATATATATACAGGGTGAGTTTTTTTCGATGTTCTCTATGGGGATCTCGGAAACTATAAGAGATAGAAAAAACGGTTAAATGGGGAAAGAAGTGTAGTTTTATAAGACGAATAAAATGACACTTTCAAATTATTTGAAAAAGTTAAGGGTAACTAGATATTTTGAAAAAAGTAAAATGTGTCAATTTTTTGAAATGAATATATCTCTATTATTATCATAGATAGAAAAAAACTGTAAAGGACAAAGTTGTAGAAAATTTTACACAGATTAATAACAAAAAATAAAAAAAAAATTTCGCCCATATTTTGGGAGATATGACACAAACTTACCTTTTTTAAATGGAAACAATAGTTGGCTATGACTTTATTAAAAGGGCTATTTTTTTCCCTTTAATCCGACATAACATATGCCATAGTTATTTTTAACATAAAATAAGTTACAGTCGTTTTTAATTTTACCATACACCAAAAAATAGTTAGCCATGAAAAAGACAAAAGTAAAACAATTGCGGTTGTTTATAGCAACGAAATCAATATTTAATTTATTATCTTTCTTTAGATTTGTCAAAAGCAACATGAAGTAAAATAATTACGAAATTATCAAAATAATAATAGAAGAAAATTTTAAATATTACATAAGATGCTCAAAAAGTCCACCATTATTATTATGGCATAAAGTACATCTTTTTAAAATCGAATTTGTGGCTTTTTTGACTTTTCTTCTGTCAATAGAATAAAATGTTTCAAGTACAGCTGGTCTAAGATCCTCCACGGATTGATATGATTGTTGATACACTTTGTTCTTCACATAACCCCACAGAAAAAAGTCTAAAACGGATAGGTCGGGTGATCTAGGTGGCCATAGGATTGGTCCATTTCTTCCCACCCATGAATTAGGAAAAGCATCATTTAAATAGTTTCGCACAGCCAACGTGCTATGAGGTGGAGCTCCGTCATGTTGAAACCACTTCAATCTTGCCCGTACTGATAAATTTAAATCATCGAGCATATCTTCAAATGTTTCTTGAAGAAAACGAAGGTAATCATTTCCATTCAATGTGTGAATTCTCGATCCGAACACACCGCACCATACATTAAATCCAAATTTAATTTGTGGTCTACGTTGTGCAACTTCTCGTGGATTCTCCTGACTCCAAACATGTTCATTGTGCCGGTTAAAAATCCCACAATTAGTAAATCGCGTTTCATCTGTCCAAATTATTTTTGTAGGGAACGTATTATCTCTTGGCACATGTTTTTATACCATATTCAGAAGACCATTCTCTTATTGGTATCACCGTCATGTAAATTTTGTGAAATTGATACCTTATATGGGTGATATTTATGTTTTTTCAAAACTCGTACTACAGTCCGTTGAGATATGCTTGCTTCTGTTGCAATTTGTTTGGTCGATGTGGATGGATCTATCATCGCCAATGCTAATCGTTGAGATATGCTTGCTTCTGTTGCAATTTGTCTGGTCGATGTGGATGGTTCTATCATCGCCAATGCTAATCGCTAATGCGTTTTTATTACATTGAATGTAACAAACAAGCATATCACGCTTTTCTTCGTTGGAAAAATTCATTATCACTTTAAAAAAACTTACAACACCAAAAAAATACAAAACAAACTTATCGAAACAAACCAACCGGTGTGAACCTGGCGCCCAACTTTAAAAAAATTAAAAACTGACAACGCCATTCGTTTGTACCTCGTTTGTAACTAAGAAAAACACCCTTTTTTTCGTTTGTACCTAAAGGGTTAAAAAGTTACAAAGGGGTGAATTTTTCGCCAGCGCTCAACTTTAATATTTTTTAAATCTAAAAATACCAATCGATAGAGCATCGTTTGTACCCGTTTGTACCACTTTTATTTTCGTTTGTACCTCAAAGGGTTCGCCAGAAAAAAATAGTTTTGTTTTTGGAAATCGCACATTTTTTAAAGTTTTTTATTTTTCAAGATATTCGAATGAAACAAATTGCAATCGAAAGAGCATCGTTTGTACCCGTTTGTACCACTTTTGTTTTCGTTTGTACCTCAAAGGGTTTGCCAGAAAAAAAATAGTTTTGTTTTTGGAAATCGTATATTTTTTATTTTGAAAAATATTCAAATGAAACAAAGTGCAATCGGAAGAGCATCGAGAGAATCTGCCTTGATGTTAGCAGTATCCATAATAAACCTAAATTTACAAATAAAATCGCCCAACTACAAAATGGCAATAATTTAGCACCACAATTAATTGTAGGTCATCAAATAATGGTTTTAAATACTTATGGTTTTGAATCCATTGTCCGTGCCTTACTTGTTAACTATAGAGATTGGCCGAAATACTATGATTGCATTAATACGTATTATAGCGAAATTGAAATTTTTAATTTTATTAGAATGGTTTCTCTACATGGTACTTCACAAAAAGTCTATAAGCAGAGAGCTTCTGTTTTAGCTACCTATTTTGAGGTAAAGAATGGACTGTTAAACTGTGCCAGTAACATTAGTACGTTACTGGGTCAAATAATCATAGATGTGCCTTCATACCAAATTGCCATAGAGTGTTCTAGTTGTAAATGGACGAACGAAGGTTCAGTTGCCGTCGTTGAAATAAATACTCGAATTAGGCATAAAAGGATTAGAAGAAGCTATAAATCAAACAATTTCCTAAGTATCAAATAAATATAAACAATGCAGTCAGTCCAATATAAACATAAATATATTATCTGGGCCCAATTTATTTTTTGATTGTGAATTATTTCTGTGGACCGATCTTGCACTATCGCTAGGCTACAAAGAATGGAATGGCCACATTACTCTCTCAGAAATTCCTTCCTTAATAAACTTTAATAGTATTTTATATAAATTTGTAGCTGATGTTAAATACATAGGTGGAGTAATTAATAATGAAATCGGCCATTACATTACGTATTCTAAACGAATAAATGGTACCTGGCAGAAATACGACGATATTAATAAAAGTAAACACCCTGTAGATGCTATATCTACGAGAACATTATTACAAAAGAAAAAGATAAGTCTTTTAGTTTATACGCAAGCTTAAACAACGTTATTCTATTGTAAATACATTTGTTTAATTGTATTATTTCTGATTTTTTTTTTCATAGTGACCATTACGCTAATTCATATACACCGACAGACCGACATTATTAGTTTATCGGATAATTCGGACTTGTAGGACCCAAACCGTATATTTTTGTTGTTGTTTCAAATATCTTTAAAAAAAATCTTGAAAAAAGTTTATTTTTACTAGTAAACCCTTTGTGGTACAAACGAAAACAAAAGTGGTACAAACGGGTACAAACGATGCTCTTTCGATTGCAATTTGTTTCATTTGAAAATCTTGAAAAATAAAAAAAAATGAAAAATATACGATTTCTAAAACAAAACTATTTTTTTCTGGCAAACCCTTTGAGGTACAAACGAAAACAAAAGTGGTACAAACGGATACAAACGATGCTCTATCGATTTGTATTTTTAGATTTAAAAAATATTAAAGTTGAGCGCTGGCGAAAAATTCACCCCTTTGTAACTTTTTAACCCTTTAGGTACAAACGAAAAAAAGGGTGTTTTTCTTAGGTACAAACGAGGTACAAACGAATGGCGTTATCAGTTTTTAATTTTTTTAAAGTTGGGCGCCAGGTTCACACCGGTAACAAACCAAATATGGAAATGAATTAATGTGTGTTTAGAATAAACAACTGCAATTGTTTTAATTTTGTCTTTTTCATGGCTAACTATTTTTTGGTGTATGGTAAAATTAAAAACGACTGTAACTTATTTTATTTTAAAAATAACTATGGCATATGTTATATCGGATTAAAGGGAAAAAAATAGCCCTTTTTAATAAAGTCATAGCCAACTATTGTTTCCATTTAAAAAAAGGTAAGTTTGTGTCATATCTCCCAAAATATGGGCGAAATTTTTTTTTTATTTTTTGTTATTAATCTGTGTAAAATTTTCTACAACTTTGTCCTTTACAGTTTTTTTCTATCTATTATAATAATAGAGATATATTGATTTCAAAAAATTGACACATTTTACTTTTTTCAAAATATCTAGTTACCCTTGACTTTTTCAAATAATTTGAAAGTGTCATTTTATTCGTCTTATAAAACTACACTTCTTTCCCCATTTAACCGTTTTTCTATCTCTTATAGTTTCCGAGATCCCCATAGAGAACATCGAAAAAAACTCACCCTGTATATATATATATATATTTCATTATTTTTCAAATATTTTTATTTTGGACTTAGGTAATTTAATTACATTGATACCATACACTTTTTGCGACATGTTTCTTTATCCTACGTTTAAAGTAAGTGGTTAAACTAGGACCATCGACTTCTTAAGATACCTAAATCTTTTTATTCAACAGGTCAAATCATAAGGAATACTTTTTACTGCAAGATCATTCAATTTTACGTATTTTTTGTCTCTTATAAAATGTTGCTATTTTCCCCACAAAAAAATATTTTTATTTGTCAAAACAACAAAGAAATAAAATTCTAAAAAAAAAACTGATTCTTAAAGGTTCAGTTATCAGTGATTTTGTGACAACGTCAGTCATGTACTCAATTAATGAATTAACTGATATTCTTTTAGTTTTTGCGTTTTGTGAAGGTAATGGCCGCAAATGTGTAAGAGTGTACAGTGAAAGATTTCCAAATCGCCGAATACCAAACCATCAAACATTTGCTTCCGTAGAAAGGAGACTTAGAGAAACTGGCCGCTTAGAATACTCTGCGAGGGATTGTGGTAGAAGACGCACTGTACGAACTGTGGATGTTGAAGAAGAGATTTTAAAACGGATAGATGAAGATCCATCTAAAAGTACCCGGCGTTTAGGCGCTGAACTAGGCGTATCTAAAAATGTTGTGCATAAGGTGTTTAAAGAGCAACTGCTATACCCATATCACATTCAAAAAGTTCAAGAGCTAATGCCTCAGGATCACGATAAGCGACTTCAGTTTTGCCAATTTATTGTTAATAACCAAATTGACAATTTGAATTTTGCCAAGACAATTTTCTTCACAGACGAAGCGTGTTTTACCCGAAGAGGTATAACAAATCTTAAAAATGAGCATGTTTATTCCGAAGATAATCCACATGCAACTAAAACCATGCATTTCCAACGGCAATTTAAAAGAAATGTTTGGGCCGGTATAATAAATGATTTTATTGTAGGACCAGTAATTTTACCACAAAATTTAAACGGAGAACAGTACTTACAACATCTTCAGGAATTGCCAGTCTTACTGGAGGGCTTTATGAGAATGGCCAAACGCGAAATGTTTAAAGAGAGACACCTCTACAAGCGTCGGAGGATAATGGAAGAAAAGAAACCACAATTTATGGGGTGTTGATGTTATAATTTATGACCCCATCGGTTAGAAGAGCAGGTAGTTTCCCTTTTTGCCCCTTTTGAGAGCGTCGTTAATTATGCTACGGTATATTTAGTTTCTTTTAAAATTAATTCATTGATAAGTTTGGCTCAATTTTCAATGTCATGTAAAAAGGTAAGCATGATATTTTATTTATAAGAAAGTATTATTTTAGATTAAAAACAAAATTTTCAATGATGCCTCTAACTCCGTTATTATTAAAAATAGAGAAATATAATTAACACTTTCTCAAAGCATCATTTTTAGTAACTTCCAATATATTATTACATTTTACTTATCATTTTTAGTTTTTGAGTTATATCCAAGATATATTTATTAATTCTTTTATAACCTTACATAAACTAAACAAACTATATATATATTTGGAATCTATGAAAAAAAAATGTAAGAAATAATATCATTTTCGACTATGGTCAAAATTTTAAAAGTCGTTAATTTTTAAAATTATAATTTAATATGAATGTGCGTGTGCACCTACTGGGCATTGGCACGTTTGATCGCATTTGAATGGTACATACACGATGAACTTACAATTTAGGACTACATTTAACGATGTTAAAAGCACTGCATTATTAATTTAAAGGTTTCGAGTTCCATTAAAAAATAAATAAATTGCTCGAAATTCATTTTCTTTCCAATTCAAATAATACATCCATTAATACATCCATGTAATAATAAAAAATAATAAATGCAGAATTTCAATGCTGATAATTTAGCTTATACATTTTATTTAAATTGCCGCAATCTACCATTTACAATATTACAGAGTTGAATTTTTGGTTTTCCAAATAGTAAAACATCTAGAAACCTTACGGAAAATCCAATACCCGAATTCGTTTGAAAAATATGGTAATTTGCTGAAATTTGTTTGATATTTATTGGGGCTAATAAAAAATGAAAATGAGGGTTAAGATTTCATGTGCGTTCTTTTTTGTAAATTTATCAGTATATTCTTGTTTATCGTGGTGTCAACATGGAAGTTATTCGCGATATCGGACGAACCTATTATATTTTTTATATATACATATATCAACAAAAATGTATAACCAATAACGTAACTGATCTCCGGTGCAAAGAAAGAGCTTGTTCGGGTAGTGGTCGCATATGAAACGGCGAATTTGTGATTGGACGTATGCACCATCATCCTGTTGTGCAACAAGAAATTGAAAAAATAAAATACGTTAAGGCAATTAGGCAATGGAGCGAGGATAGCGGACGTAGGTACCGAAGCATCATTTTAGAAGAGGAATGCGTCAATCCACAAGGTAAGAATAATTAATTTTATTTTTCATTAGTGTACACAATGCTGAATGTTAACCCTTTGGGTACTGAATTATTTAAAGAGTATCATACATCTGAAACGTATTTAATTTGTTGCTATCTGAAGTAGTATGATAATGCAATAATTTGTATGTAACAAATTGTTTATTTTAATTTAATACATAGTTTAAATAAGATATAAGTTTATAATAATTACAGAATAATAATGATAAATAAAACAAACAAAAGTAATAACAAGTAGTTTTCAACTAACTACTAAATATATCAAAAAGAAAATTACTAATAATTTTGCAAAGTGTGATATTTTTCGAAACATGTTGGTAAATGCAGAGGTACTTGGCATTGTTTGCACTGCCAGGTAGTTTCACTTCTAATTTTGTTTTTATAACAAACTCGGCATCTTTTTGTAGGGTGTTGTTTGGACTCTGTTGATGGAATATTCTCTGGAAAGTGTGCCCAGGTTTTTGCCTGTAAACGGTATGGTGTATCACTATGCAAAGGACGACCACGGCAATTATAATTTGGCAGTGACACTTGCTCTAATAGTTGTTCTGCAATATTCAGCCGATATGATACAACGCCAGAGGTTTTTGTGCTGTTTATTTTAGAATATATGATGTGTGCATTATAAATAGCCATGTCTAATAGATAAAATGCCATTTTCTTATATCCCTTTACACACTTTCTCGTAACAGGGAAGCACGCTAGCATTTGGTCATGTTTATCAACACCTCCCATGCCTTTATTATAATCAACAATGCATGAAGGTTTGATAATATTTTCAAAATTGCCATCCTTTAGTTTTCGCCTTTTGCCTGTATCTACCATTCCAACATTTGCATGTTTTGTGCTAAGCATATACACGTCTTTTCTGTCTTTCCATTTCAATGCCAATAAACCACGACAGGATAACATTCTATATTCCCCTTTCTTCAATTTGAATGAAGCAAGCTGTTTTGGCATATGCTTTCTCTTTTTTCGGACAGTTCCAACGACATTTGTATTTTGGTTTTGTAAAACAGAAAATAATTGTGGCGATGAATACCAATTGTCCATGTATAATGTGTAGCCCTTATTTAGAATTGGTTGCGCCACTTCCATGACTACACTAAATATAATCATAAACATATAACATAAAACATAAACATAAAATATAACTAAAATATAACTAAATATCGTCAAACAATCTCAGTTTTTTACTCGCAAAGCAATAGCGTTAGGTGCTAGTGACAACTAACAAAAACAAAACCAAAAACATAAAACAAATCATCACAAATTAGCGCACGGCAAACTCAAATCGTTTTTACAGCCGTATTGCGCATGCGCCACGCGCTCCCCGGCACCCGTTTAGCTTGCATTATTTGAAATGACGAGTTGGACTCGTCAAATGTTATTACGCCAAAATTTGCGCATGACGAGCGTGAGCCGTCAAATGTACCCAAAGGGTTAATTGTATTTAAAGCAAAGTATATCATTTGTGTTGATATGACCACCATCAATTAATATTAAGAATAGAATACATAAACATTTAAATATCTCTTTATTGGGACACAAACAATTGAATTATAAAAAATATTACTTGAAACATTAGTTAATTTTAAACATTTTTTCTGTATTTATAATTTTCGATTAATTTTAAAGTATTCCCTCAAATAGATTCCCTCCAAGATTTTAAGAAAGAGATGGATTTCGAGAGATTTTGGCCATTTTCATGTGGTCGCGATAGAAGCATCCGAAAGCGTCTACGTCGGCAAAATCACGGGATAATAGTTGTCACAACAGGCCATAAAAACATGATACGGTTGTTAACAATTTAATTTATGAGGGTCTTTCATTCTAGATGGGGGCTTGAGAGTAGGTAGAAAACTGACAGTAAGGGTAGTAGGTACCACTCCAGATGAGGATCGAGAGGATAGAGATAAGTTTTGTTTTGTTTTAGAGAATATGTGGTAGAGCGTTGTACAGACCATTCGGGGACACCCTTATTTTATATATTATTTTATTTATATGCGTATGTTTTATTATTTATAAATATGTTATTTTACCATATATTGCAGAGTTGAAATGCAAATATTGAACCAAATATAAATTTAGATATTTACAAAAAATATAAATAATTCTCTAAGATCTTAATGAATAAACTTGTTATATTAATGTCTGCTTACTTCATATCGTTATCTCCGCAGCATCAGCATTTACTCTCATATATAATTATGAATGCTTATTGTAATATTAAGTTAAGAAAGAGTTATTGAATCGAGTAGACGCAAATATTGTATTAATTAAATAAAACCTTTTTTAAAAAACTTAAATAATTAAGTGACAAACGTAATTCAAGTATATTACTTCGAAGCGAGCTAGAATCATTGAAAACTTTAAGTCTGGGAGGTACGCACGTACCTACATACGTATTTATTTTGCTTCACATTTAAATGCATTATTTTGTGTGTTAAAATAATTTAAATCTTCTTCAACTTGCGGATTAGTGTTGCAATCAAGTGATTACTTCAGCTGAGTGAGTTTTACGTTGATAAAATCAAGCATCCTGTTATAAATAGTGATTTTTGTTTCATTTTGTATGAGGACGTAAATGCCGCAGGTAAATCTTGGAATTTTCCATACATTTTTCGACAACACCGATTAAATCCTTCTCCTTTCTGTCTTCTGTATTTCTTGTGTGATCTCTTCCGAGACCTAAATTTAACCAGCTGTTTTGTGTTTGCATTTTTTTGTTAGTCACTACGATGAGCCGTATAGTGTGAAGATATTTGTTTCTCCCTCCGTTTTTATACATTATTGCCTAATACAATTATTTCCTTTTTTCAATCGCAAATATGAACTGTGCGTATTATAATCAACACGAAGAACTGCACTCTATGGTTGATTGTTGTATTTGCAAAAAAATCTTTAAGATCTCATGGCTAAATTTGACTAAAAGTGAATCCCGAAAATAAACTTAAAATCTGGCCTAACCTGGACCTGCAACAAATGCATTAATATTGGCAATAACTTAAACGACCTAAAATCTGCTATTATAGCTCTTCAACAAGAAGTAAAACATCTTAAGACATTACCGTCACAGATATCAACTGATCGTATGGTTATTAAACAAATTATCCAAGAAGTACAAGAGCGTGAACGACGTAAGCGTAATGTTATTATATATGGTGTGGAGGAAACATGTAAATCAAAAGTATTGCAAAATAATGCTGATATACACATGATTCGTGATATTTTGTCGCTGTTAAAAGTGGACTATGAAAATGTTCAGCCATATAGGTTGGGAATATATGATCCTACTGTTTCTGTTAAAAATTAAGCGTCCTATTAAAGTGTCTATGCTCCAGGATTCGCATATCGCAATTATTTTTAGAAATATTAAAGCATTGCAAACTAATATGTTATACGATAACATATCGATATTCAAATTGACGAATTTGACATGTTTTCTGATCTTATCGCACTACGTATTAAAGAAACCTACACTAATTTTAGGAGATTTTAATATACCAACATATGTAGATAACCCGCCGCTGAATAATGGAAAGTATACAGTACTCGTAAGTTTTATGAATTTATTAAAATTAACACAATTTAATAATGTGTGAAATTCTAGCGGCAGGTTATTAGATTTGGTGTTACGTAACTTTAACCGTGTTATAAGTATTATAAGAAATGAGTCTCCTCTTGTATAAGAGGATAATTATCACATCATCTTCCCGTGTAACTCCAATCTCAGGTTTAACTTAAAAAAATATCACTTTCTAAACTTAAAAGAAGATTTGATGAATATAGACTGGACATTTTTGGATAGTTTTTCGGACGTAAATGAATCGTGCAATGCTTTCTACAACGAATTGTTTGACACTTTGAACGCATCTGTTCCAGTAGTTAAACATTCAAACAAATCGACGTTTCCGCCCTGGTTTGATGTAGAAATTAAACGTAATATTCGTCTAAAAAAAACATTTTAATCAAAAGTGGAAGTCTTCAAATTCTTTGTTTTTCTATAGCGAATTTTCAAGACTACGTAGGCTCACTAAAACTCAGATTTCTAATGCTTATCGCAACCGTCAACATCAGGAGAAAGCATGGATCATCTGCTGCCGGTTAATCTTCCAATTAAAAAGACATATCAAAGGGCAAATTTAAATGTTGTAGAGGGTAAGGAAAAGCCGCCACCTCGTGGAGTTGAAGGAAAAGAAATCCATTTCCTAACACCAACGAAAAACAAATAAGACGAAATAATGCCAACTAAACAAAGTTCTCCTGGAAGAAACAAAGTTAATACAAGGAAAAGGAATTTATTTAAGCAACAAAATAAAAAAAATATTAGGTTGAAGAATAAAGTGACAATTGTGTTTTCACCAAGGCTATTAAAAAATGCAGCTTTTTCATAATAACAGAATCAGCAATCCGTCATGGTATGGGGAGGAATCTGCGCCAGCGGTAAGACTCCTTTGATTTTCCTTGATCAGGGTGTCAAACTGAATAAGGACGAGTATCGTCGGCAAGTTTTGGAAAAAGTGGAGCTGTGGGCCCTCCAGCACTTCGGCGGTCAATGCTGGACATTCCAACAGGACTCTGCCCCGGCTCACAAGGCGAAAGCGACTCAGGACTGGTGTCGGACCCATTTTCCGGATTTCATTACGTCCGAAGAATGGCCTCCCTACTCGCCGGACTTGAACCCAATGGACTACAGCGTGTGGTCAATTTTGGAGGCCAGGGCGTGTGCTAAGCCCCACAAAAGTTTGAAGGCGCTGGAGCAGTCGCTGCGTAGGGAATGGAATCGATTGACGCCGGAAGAGCTGCGGCCCATCGCCGAAAATTTTAAGACGCATTTAGATTTATGTATTGCTGCCAAAGGAGGCCACTTTGAAATCGCTTGAATATGTTATTGTTACAGATATATGTTATCGTTATTCGATGTTAGTTTATCATTTTTGTTGTTAATAAAAACGTTATTGAAAAAAATGTCGTTGTCGGTTTTTTCTGGTATAAACAAACAAAAACGTAAGTATTGGAAATATTTTAAACTATTTTGTATTCATTTTGTTCTATCAAGTAATTGTGTTTCACTTTAATAAAATAAAAATGTCTCATTATTGTGCAGTTAAATCGTGTAATAATTCCAACAAAAATATTCGTATGCATAGATTTACCAACAGAAATGGGCTAAGCTTCAATATTTATTACATTAGCTCAGTTTAATATGAAAATAAACATAAAATTTTGTTTGTAAGTAAAACTATTAGATTTATGTCATGAGGTTGCAAGTAATAATTTACTGATATTCGCCCCAATTTTATAATGGATGAAGTGTTAAATTTATCTTATACTTAAAGAGTAAAGTTAAAGAGTAAAATATATACTTTAATATTTTGTTGGACAGCAGTTGTATCTTACAAAAATATAATTCATATAACTAATAAAAGTGTATGAAATATATTTATTTCACGTTGGTCTTTGCTCCTTCAATTTCGGCAATTTATTTTTATTAAATCATACATTTTTTAAATAACTATGCAAAAAAAGTTGATTTTAAATTATCGATAGACTATTATTTTGTCTGAATATTTTAAATGATAATGTAACAAAGTCCGCCAGAATATTCTGGAACGCCGGTGATTCAGTGGCGCCGGCGAGGTGAGACAGCGGCTGTAGCGGACAAAAGGGGAGACAGGGCGCGCACGGCTGAGAGGGAGGAGCGTCAGTGGCCGGGAGAGAAAAAGTCAGTGGTGCCTGGGCAGCGGACAGGGTTATTCACCGCGACTGGAAATAAATTTATTAATGAATTAAGTGACGAACCTCGAATTTTGTAACAATAATTATAATTTAAAATCTATTGTAAGACAGAATCCGACCAACTCTAATATATTAAATGGCAGTATGGCGCTTACTTGCTTAATCACGACCTTACTTCCTTATTTGTCGGATCAGCAATGGCCCAATTTGATGTTTCCATCCTTTCATCCATTCCTGCAGTGTGATTTGTCCAGGGGGAAGCGAGCGTGTGTATGTGTGGCGATCGGCAGATACTTTACTTACTCAGGCTAAAACAATTATAATAACTTTGTGAGCAATGTGTCCCTCTCTAACCTAGATACATAAGGAAAAGAGAAGATAATCATTTCATTCTACCTAGCGCAAGCATTGAGCACTGTTTACCGACCGCGATGGTCGAGCCAGATAGCAAGCACCGAGCATACGCAGGATTTTAGCGTACACCCGTACCTGACCGTTTTCTCAGGCTAAGATAGTCTGGGCCCGACGGATAGTTACCACCCGAACGCCCCAGGTGCCATACTATCTTTGGAACCTCCTGCCCGGCAGATGAGATTCCGACCGAGTGTGCAAGGTGACCTTCCTGTTACTCAGTAAGGCACCTACTCAGCCAGCCTTTGCTTCAATAGTGACCTATCGCTTGTAACTCGTCGAGTAAACACTAGAAGCGCGCATGAGGGTAAGCGCCCCCTCACCGCCTCCGAAACAAAACAGTGGTCTCCGCTATCTCTATGCTACTGGCTAAGCTTTGCTCCACAAACCACCATGCACATGTGAATATATACAAATATATATTTATACAATCCTGTATTTTAATACCCTGTATATCAATACATCATAAATGCTCAATTATATCAATATTAATGAATACAAACTGATTTAGTGCCCATAATGGCACACTATTCGATAAGACGGGGAAAACCGGTTTTACTAACTCAGCGTAAAACTGGGCGGTGCTCAACACATCAGTCACGCGTCTCACTCAGGTAGAAATACATTAGCTCAGTGATAACTCACCTGGGTCAATCCCACGTTCAGTTTCTCCTGGCGAACTCCCTGAACGGCCGGCGTGGTGCCTCTCCAGTCTGCACCAGTTCACCGCAAACACTCGTTTGTTTCTGCAAGCGCGCCCCGCTTCCAGGAACGCGCTCGGCACAGTTATCGCGCGCACAAAGGAAAAAAAAATCGGTTCGTAACATGGGAATTCCCCTTTATTTATGAAAAATAATTACTCACAAAGAAACAACAACAAAAAAAAACATGAAATCAATGTTTAAGAGTCTCTAACACTATTGTATTAAATAATATCAATATATTTTTTTCATTTTGCATATACATATATTGCACATTATTAATTTTTAATATACTATTTTAGGTGTATGAGAAATAGTTGGAAGCTGTTGGTCGAGAAGACTTATTTCTCAAACCGAAGGATCAGGTTGTAAAATCAACATTTATTTTCGACAAGCACTTTGATGGGGGGACTAAATGCTGTACCAGTAAAACTAATTTAAAAGTGGGGAGTATCCCCACATTATATATGGATACACCAACTGGTGAGCTAAATAATTATTACTTTTCTTTACAAGGTGTCCCACTGAGAAATCACATTAAAAGTATATGGATTTTCAATTAATAGATTGTATTGATATTTTTACATCTTATGTAAATCTATATCTTCTTCTTAATGTTTTTTTTTTTCAAGATTCAAACACTTCCGGTTGTAGTCGATACCAACTTCCTTATTTTAAATGGAACCCTCTATTTCTTATTTCAAATTTTGATTCTACATGTAATTCTTGTAACGTTCGGTTTGCTCCTTATGTTGCACAGTAGAATGCTTAAAGTAATGTTATTAATTGTCTTGGGGCTTATTTACTCAATAACTAATTTTCATGATAATGTATGGAGTTGTTCGGTGAGAGCGGGTGTGTGATGAACTGTATCGACTAAGTGCAGATGCAATTTCTATAATAAACACTCATTAATCATTTTACGCTTTGCTTCAGCATTGATGGGACATTGTGCACCGATTTGTGCTGATGTTACTCACAGAATGTAATTTGTTGTGATAATATGGTGAACTAATTATTGCTGTGATGGAAGATTTATTTCTAACACTAAATTAATTGAGGTCAATGAACTGGAGTAAGGGGAACACAATAAGCACACGTGTCGCAGTAACACTGGACGTACACATTAACTATTTTTGTTTGCTTATCCTATAAATCAATCATCTGTTTAACGGGTGAAATTGTTAGGTTATGAACAAGTGTCAGGCGTGCAGTTTTACCAACTTTGATTTTTTTTTTCGAGATATCACATAAATCCTCTATGGTTCATCGGCTGTTATAGTTATCCATTTACCATCATTCATATTTAAACTTTTATCTTACATTTTATTTCCGAAATGAATTTCTGCATTTGTTATTAATATTAGTAAACAGGAATAATGCGCATTTAATATAAATGTGTGAATGTTTGTCATCGAGTAATTATCGTCTCACAGATATATTGTGAAGGTGTTAGTACTGTTGCAAGGCAGTTGGTATTTTGGGATTTTTTGTTATTCTTTCTTTCTGCATTTCCGTTAAAAATCTGATCGAGATGGAGTGTTCGATTGATTTCTGTGTAACGGGTTAAACTTGACTGACTGCACAAAAACTACTATTTGTTATTCTATTGGAAACCGAGGGATTGTTATGTCGGAATTTACTGTTTAGGAAATAAGCAAATAAGTGTGTGAAGAGGTTAGGAGCCGCATAACTCAGGTCGGTTGAGTTTTACACACACACACACTGTACGAAGGTCACATTATTGTACACGGCTGCACATTTCTTTTAACATCGTTGCAGATTATTCTGTAAGGGAAATTAACATTTTTCATCCACCATATTATTGTTTACTGTTTTGTTCGGAGCGTTGACATTTACATTTGACAGCGTGATGCCCACCGAGAGAAGTTGTCGCAGAGTAGATGCTGCCAACTGTGTGTCGGTGAATTTTCTCGCTTAGTGGAGGGTTTATGCAGCGATTTTATGAGCTGTTTTCTATTTTCAGTAATTTCCATGAGTAATTTAAGTATGCATGGCGATTTTCGTATTTCTATTTGCTGCATTAAGTGTGTGAGTGTGACTCGTAATTCAACGACGCCACTGGGTTTATGCTTAAATGAGGGCGCGTGAATACTCTCATTTGATTGGTGCAAACTTTAAATTTCAATTTGATAATTTACGTTCTAATTTTTTTATATCTCTCTGAAAGGAGGGATCTCCATTTTGAGCACATTTTTACGTTGGTTGTTGCAAAGAGTGGCGGTGTGAAAAAAAAAAACGAAGCTGATAGATTGCAGTGATAGTGT
The DNA here is from genome assembly GCA_963082785.1 of Philonthus spinipes. Lineage (NCBI taxonomy): Eukaryota > Metazoa > Arthropoda > Insecta > Coleoptera > Staphylinidae > Philonthus > Philonthus spinipes. Next base: position 16,281,451 of record OY720314.1, on the reverse strand, counting down.
GCAAACGTGGTTACGGATTCTCTATTTGCTTTACAAGTTAGTTGTTTGGTGGTGAAGCTTACTCAGAGGGAGGAATAAGTTTGGAAGCCGACATTTAAGCGTCGAAAGACGGAGCCAAGCACACCGTGCACGAGGTATTTTCATTAAAAACGATCGAGGTCTTGGACCTGATCGTTTTTTTTTTTAGTGGAGTATTAAATCCACGAGTTCAGATTTAACCTGGTTAAGACGGCATGGAGGGCCGACCAAAGTTGTTCTGAAGGAGTCGCAGAGAGGAGGGCAGTGAGGAGGAGTTGTATAGGCGTAGGCAGCAGTCGGTTAAGAAGAGTTAATCGGAGAAGTAGAAAGCAGGAAGCGGACAGTGGCTAAGTACGGAGGGAGTTGAGGAGTGAAGTCATTGTTGAGTTCGGTGAAGAGCCATATTTCATCGCTGGAGGAGGTTTAAGCTATGTATACTATTACCTGCATATTTGATTATGGGTTTATTGTGGTGGGTCAAATCTGAATGATCGGTGTTTGTCATTTTGAGTTAGGGCAGTGGCGTACCGGCCCAAGTAAAAGTAGAGTTTTACAATCAATCGTTACCATTCAGTTTGATTCATCTACAGTGAATACAGAAAATGATTTAACTTGGATTTTACCACATGAAGTATCAATTATATCAGTATTTGTGAATTTAAGTGTGAGGATTACACATTCCGACCGTTAGTTGATATTTTCGAGTGTATTTTATTCTAAATTGAAACACTCGATATTGCGTTAGGCCTAATCGTTATAACGGTGTGCGTACTTAAGTTTCGGTTAGTGTTCTAATCCAGTAATTGATATTTTTGCTTACCAAGTATTTTTTATTAGGAATTTATTTTTATGTTCGAATGTTGTACTTATTTAGCGTGGTTCAAGTTGAGGTTGAAATAATTCTGCAGAATAGTATACGATATTTTTCTTCAATTGACATGTTTACCTTTCAATCATTTATTTACGTTAATGTATTGTTTCGCCAATAGATTTTCCTTGAGAGAGATATTTATGTTACACATTATTTGAGGATTAAATTCGTTTGTTAAAGGGAACTTCCATTTGTTTTATTTTAAATCTAGGGTTCGAGTTTACCGTGGACACCCTACTTGTTACTTGTTTTTTTAAACTCGTGGCGCTCTTTATTTTTTTTTCCCACCCCTTTCTTCACTGAAGCATAGTTGGTGTCGGGTGACAAGCAGAGGTTGTCAAGGATAGATAAGGGAGTGACGGGGACAAACGAAGGACCAAAAGGGTGTGTAGGCCATAAAAAAAAAGAAAAAAAGAGGGTCGCATCTGTATTGAGCTGTTGTGTGAGCATAAGTGTTTGACTTAGCTTCCTGTTTAAAAGGGGCATAACCTATTGAGGTTGATCAGTGTAAATCACATGCTTAGATTTTCCAAAGTATTATTGTGAGTTGTGAAGTTTGATAAATTTAACGCTGTTGGCGGAGCTAGGCATACAGCAAGGCAGAAAATTTTGTGAGGAATAACAAAAAAATACCGGGAAGTTGGTATGTTTTTTTTAATGCCTTTTGCTAAATTGATTCCAATGCGTGATTGTGTTACACAGGAATATCCTGGTTTTTTTTTTCTCTTTGGATTTTGGGATTTCTTTTGGAGTTTCGTTTGGTTCATCCCGTACGTACTTGGTGAAGTCGAGGGTGAAGAATTTTGAGGAGTTTCGTGTGAAGTTTTGTAAATAAGCCTATGTCAGGGATTCTGCATCCATTCTGTGGATTAGAGTCGAATGGGAATTTCATCTGTGGAGGAGTTAATATTGCCACGTGTCAGTTTTGGAGGTTAGGAGAAGATCACGTGACAGGAAGTCAAGGAGAAGAAGAACATGTCAGTTGTCAGAGGAGTAACGAGGAAGAGGAATTTGAGTTTTCATATTTTTATTATACTTGGGAATTTTTATGTTGAGCACTTGTAATGTGGGAATAATTTAGGTAACTCTGATCATTAATTAGAGATGGGTTTTGTTTTGAAATGATTGTTGTGCTCGTTTATCCTTAGTTTATTTTCATCAGTAAAGCAGGGAGGGAAATTTACATTCTAGTAATTCATTGGTAATTTTATTTTGCTACGCATGTCAATATTTTGTGTGGATTGGCTAATGTATGTTTTAGATTTTCTTTCTACGTGGAATCTGCCAGGTAACGTTACCAGCGATTCGACGAAAGACACCGTGATTTTGGTAAGTGACTTTTAACTTTAACTTTTGCCTCTACATAGGTTGACATGTGGTAGTGGCGATACTATTATCTGATTATCATCAGTTTACGGAGACAGCGATATTTATTTTTATGTTCTTTTACTGCTGATGAGAAGGAACTGAAGTGAACGATGAATGAAAGTTATTGATTAGGAATGTGATTTATATTATTCTTTTGTATTCAGGGGTTTTGGTCAAATTATTAAATTCACAACTTTAATATTAAATTCATATAGTTATTCGATTACATTTTCATTAAGTTCAACTTGTATTTTATTTAGAAGGGAACTCGGTTTCCGAATTTTACCAAGGTAAGTTAAGTCTCATACGAACTGAAGGGTTTTAATTATTTATTCGGTGGCGCTCTTTTATATCGTCGAACTCAGCCACTCTATCGGCTGACAGAGGGGTAAATCATTCGGTTCGGGGACTCACATGCCACACGGTTAAATAAATAGTAACGAGTTGTTGTTAATTAGTTATTTTAAAGTTTGATATAAGGGAGTGCCGCCCAGTAGGGTTCTGGGCACGTAACATTGTATAACAAAAAAATATGACTTCTTAACCTTTTTTGTGATATCTTGCTGTAGATTAACGAAGGGTCAAAATTATTAAAAAAATGTTTCTTTATTATGCCTTATTTGTAGTTTAAATTCTATCGCTGGATAATTTTGAGACAACCGATATCAAATTACACCACACGTTAGCACTTAATAAAAAAATAAATTTTATCGAGCGAGCTTGCAAGGAAAGCAGTATATCTAAAAATATTTTTTGTTCATAGCATTCGTGGATAATCCCGATGTTCCAGATGAACATATGCAACATCCTAGAGAAGTACCATAGACGTTTCCAGCATGCAAGAAGAGATGGATTCTCCCTTACTTGCTGCTAGTATAAGTACAGAGACAAAAGGGATTACCTTTGACAGGATGGGTACTGACTTCTACGCGGACAAAATGATATATACGGACGGTTCAAAGACAGAGGAGGGACCGGGGCGGCCTACGTCGTCTACGAGACTGGCGAAGAGACCCACTCTGGAAGATACAGGTTAGCTAACCATTGCACGGTCTTTCAGAGTGAGATGCTCGCGATTAAACAAGCGGTGGAACACGTGGCCCGATCCGGTGGAGGACAGTGGCACATAGTTTCGGACTCCAGAAGCCTTACTGGCCTTTCGAAGCATGCGAAAACCGACAGAACTTATGACAGACGTGATTCGGACCGTTAAAGACACACAGGCGACACTTAAATTTCACTGGACAAAAGGACATGCGGACAATAACAGAAACGACCGAGCGGACGAACAGGCGAGAGCGGCGACAACGAACGGGACAATGGCTTACGAGAAGGCTCCCTTCTCGTACGCCAAAAGACTGATCAGACAAGAGAGACGGAGAAAATGGGACAGAAAATGGACGAAGACAAACAACGGAAGACTGACGTACGCATTTATAAGATCAACGGACGAAAGAGACAGTATTAAAATAGACATAACATACCAGATGACCCAGCTACTAACGGGACACGGCAACCTCAAGGCATACCTCAAGAGAATTGGAAAGGCCCAGGACGACATCTGCTCCTGCGGTCGAGCACCGGAAACGAGAGAGCATATACTGTTCATGTGTACAAACCTGGAAAGACAGAGGGAGGTTGCATATGGCAGATTAACCATGCTGAGACTGGGGTGGCCTGGATCTGTTGAAGAGATTTCAGAGATCAGGGGGGAACCTGCGTTTTGGATGGAGTTTAAGCGCTTTGCTGAGGGAATCCCTACCCTTCGACTGGTTAGGGGGTGAGGGCTGGCTCATTGACCTGACGGTGTAAGATTTGTGACGGACTTGCAAAGACCCACACGAATGAATAAATATGCAAGCAGAGAGAACGAGCGGGCACAGCGGTAGACTTCATTTAGTTTTAATTTAGTTTTAGTTTAGTAATAGTTAACACGATTGTAATTGGGGTGGGTGAAATAAAGAATATTAAATACACCGGGGAATTATTTAGTTTTTAAGGGGGATAGAGGGGTGGGCAAAATACCCTAAATTTCGGAGTACGCAGGGAGAGGAAAATGTGATACTTATGTAATACATTTATGTTGACGATAAATAAATATATATGCTAGTACAAGCAGTGGTGCGAGCAGTGCGCCCTATCGGGATAATTCCACCATCGCTACAAGTACTTTTAAGCCCATTCATAATAATCCATATGGTCACAAAGTATCACGATCCCTGAACATGAAGGAATGTCTAAAAGTTAAATTGTTAAAAACATTAAATGTAACATGAAAAAGAAAGCTTTCCCCTCAAGTAAAGATGTTGCATTCATATGCCCGAGATATTAAAAAAAGTTGCATGCTCAAATTTGTTCTATAAGGAACGTCTTGATCATGCAAATGATATATTTGAAACTATAGAAATGTTTCGGAGTCATATGAATGAATCATCGTATAACTTTTTCATGTCACAGATAAAGTTACAACATTATAATGCTCGTGGAAGACGTTTCTCGATGGAAGATAAAACTTTTGTATTAGCTATTGTTACGGGTCAGAATTAACAATTGTTCATTTTCTGCGACGAGCTGAAATTTGCGAATAATTTGTGGAATAATTTATATTGATCGACTTATAATGTAGATTTTATTTGGTGTTCATTTGGATATTGGGTTGCCGATAACAGGATTTACCGAGGAATTGTTTGAGGGAAATAATTAATTTATTCATTTTGTTTTGTTAGACTGAGTAACTTGAGAATTTTAGATTAGTAAAATAACTATTCGAACCTGTCTTGCTGTATTAAGGAGTTTTTAGTGTGAACGAGAGAATTTCTTCAGTGTACGGATCAGTTTTGAGGTTAACGACAGGTAAATAAATCACTTGTCAAACATCAAGTTCAACGCTGCCAACGTTTGAATAATTCCTAGTCGTTACCGCGAAAACTGTATTCTTCTGTCATACTGTTGGTTAAGTAATGTAGTTTCTTTTTCTCAGTACTTTTCTAGTTACCACACTAGAAAATCATCATTAAGTCTATGATCTGCTCATTAAATATAATTACATCTATTATTCACAAATTATTCTTTTTGCATATTTTTGGATGTTGGCTAAGGTAGTGTTTGGTGGGGATTATTGAGAGTAAGACTGGCAACACTGAGATCTTGTTTTTTTTCTATATTTCCGGGGAAACCATTTTTATATTCTTACAAGTGGTCGCACGTGTATGCACGAGTGATACAAAATTCCTTCATGTATGAAGGGTAAATCCTAGTTGGGGATGATTTAGATTATCACGTGCAGCAGTCTTCTCAGTTGGGGAGAGTTAGTTGAGTTATGTTTGATTTTTGGATTCCTGAGACGATATCGCCGTCAGGCGGATTATTTAATGCACATTTAATGTGACCGGAAATTGAGAAAAGCCAGGAGAAAGGTATGTCTTCATCATTCCTACGCCTTATTAGCTTTTTATGATTCTAATTCGTTGTTTTGTCATGCAGGAGAAATTCTGCCTGGTTTTTTTCTTTTAGGTTTATCTGACCTATTTCATTTAAAGTGATTGTTTGGGCGGTTCGCCTAACGTCTGAACCACGTGACCGAATTATTTCGTTTAATGGTGGCTGTTTTTGTGTGGCTGTTCTGTAATTCCGGTGGAGCGTCCAGTGGCTGCACCTGAGGACTTTCCCGTGAGATTTTCGATCTGTCCGGTTTGACTATTTGGTGGATTTGGGAATTCGAGCGGAGAAGCATTGAGAGTGGGAGGTTGGTGTAACGGCGATTTTACTACTACTGCACGTGCACTCGCCGACCACATGATATGGATTTTTGATGGACGTCCGAGCCGAGAATTTTTGGTTGTATTTTGTTTTTTTGTTTTTGTGGTTATTTTTATCAGAATAATTTCATAGCTTAATTTGAGTCCGGATGTCTGTCGTTTCTGGGCAGTCATTTCTATAATAAGTAGAGTTTTTTTTTTGTTTAGCTACTGTTCGGATCACATCCGTAATTCTCACTAAATTTTTAACCTTCAGTGATCATGAAATTGTGTTATTGCTCATGCTAGTTGTTTATTGTGTTGCACTGTTTATAGATTAATTTACACTACGTTGGAATCGTCCAGGTAGCGCTACCAGCGATTCTACGATTAAGGTAACATCACCGTATTGGGGTAAGTTATATTTACACCTTTCAAACTTGCTGTTTAACACTGGCATGTGTGAGTAAATGACGTGATCAGTAATTTACTTAAATTATTCATATAGATTTTTGTTCTTCGGATTGCGGGTGTGAATTGAATTAAATTTAATTGATTTGATTAAGTAATATATTTTCGGTTTTGATTGAACTTTGTACGTCAGGGCTTAACCCAAGTATTTAGGATACTTTGTCCTAGATAAACTTATTTTCACTTTTGTGTGGGTGAACGTTTGTATTAGTAGCGGTTAGACTTCCAGGAGGAATTATTGTTGTTTTATAGTTGGAAGTTATTGCATAGTACTTTGAAAAGGGTTACAAATTGTTAATATTGCGCTTGTTGAAACTTAAATACTTGTTATACTACATTGTTGTTATGTTCTTTTTCAACCTTCAGTTGTGTTTTGTTAAATAAAGATTATTGTTCGGTAACTTTGACTTTAGTTCTATCAACTATTTAATTTACCTGTGGTTTCGAGCTTTTACCTGCACTCCTTTAGTACTGGAGGGCTTTAATATTAAAGCTCGTGGCGCTCCCTTTACATCTGTTGAACCCAGCCACTTTGCCGGCTGACAGCGGGGTAAGTTTTCCAGTACAAAGACACATATGCCCTTGGTTGATAGAAGGTTTATAGTTTGGTACATAATTTATTGAGTCGGATGTAAGAGAGGGCCCTGGGGGTTTCTTGATTGTAAACATCAGGGAACTTTACCGGTGACACTATGTATTAGGTTGGTGCATAAGTCCTTTCCGTTTATGTTTTGTTTGAAATTGCGCGTTGAAAATAAAAGTTTTTGACATAATATTTTATATCATTCGAAAGAGGATTTCTTGCTCTACAAGATGGTGTTTTCGGTTTCTTTGTTCGGATTAATTTTTGTCATTTTTTAGATTATTTAAATGGAGTGTCAGGTCGACAAAAATACGCATTTTCGACACCATCTTCTTTTCGCGTTTAATCGAGGCGCCAAAGCCGCAGAAGCCGCTCGGGAGATCTGTGCCGTGTACGGAGAAGATGCTATTTGTTAAAACAACTGCCCGGAATTGGTATACGAAGTTCAAAAGTGGCATTTTCGACCTCAGCGACGCTATCCGATCCGGACGACCGACTGATTTTGATGAAGAGCAATTGAATCAACTTTTGCACGAAGATGGACGTCAAACCACTCGAGAATTGGGCGAAAAACTGGGATGTGACCATTCAACAATAGTTCGACACCTAGCGTCCATGGGAAAGGTGCAAAAAGTCGGAGCATGGGTGCCACATCTCTTGAAGATCCACTCTTGCGGCCGGTTTGCTTGCTCGCCATCGTGCAACTCATGGACACAAGCAAAGATTCCTGTACCGAATTGTCACGGGCGATCAAAAATGGTGCCTCTACATCAACATGAAAGCAGCGCAAAGAATGGCTCAGCCCGGACAAACAAGCAACCCCGCGAGCGAAGCAAGATCTTCATCCTCGGAAGACAATGCTGTGTATCTGGTGGGACTGGGAAGGCATTATTCTCTACGAATTGCTTGACCGAAATCAAACAGTGAACGCAGAGCTTTATGTTCAACAGATGCACCGCCTCAACAACGCTATTCAACAAAAACGTCCGGATCGGCAAAATGGTGTTCTTCTCCAACACGACAATGCCCGGCCGCACATTGCCAATATGACTAAAGAAGCGATTCAAACGCTTGGATGGGAAGTGCTTCCGCACTCAATAATGACGTCGAATTGCGGGCTTGGCTGGACGAATTTTTCGAGTCGAGACCGGGAGATTTCTATCGCCGAGGCATCGAGAAACTTGTTGAACGTTGGGAAGAAGTCGTAAACAACGGCAGAGAATATATTATTGATTAATTTGTTTTAACTTCTTTGTTAAAAAATATTTTGAAACAAAAACGGAAAGGACTTATGCACCAACCCAATACAAACAAAGCCCGAAATTGGATAGATTTTTGGTAAAAGTGTTTACTCTTCCATCGAGACAAAGTCTTCAGAGTTTACTGAATTGTATTCCTATTGGTTCGAGAATTAACAAACCAATTATTAGTTTACTAAAAATGCTTGTGACAAGATGTATGAAGACCAGAAGTATTGTTCCCTTTTATTTGACGAAATGTCATTGAGTACAGGAATGTATTTTAATAAAGTTCATTCCTCCATTGATAGTTTTGTATGTTGTGGTGAGCAAAACAAATTACGTTTCGCTGACCATGTAATGGTTTTTATGGTTCGTGGGATACAGATCAAATGGAAACAACCCATAGCATATTTCTTTGTGGAACATGGTATGGGTGTTCCAGATCTAACCAGGAACATAAAAATGATTATAAAACAACTACAGGACATTTGTTTGTATGTTGTTTGCACAATTTGTGATCAACATGCAACTAATGTAAGGGTCATAAAACAATTAAGAGAGGAATCAAATCGTAAACTCATTTTGGAAGGTGAGGAAAATCGCTGAAGTGGTTTCCTGATAGGAAATCAAGAAATAACAAGAATACACCTCACCTTTTAAAATGTGTCAGAAACAATTTATTAAATTATAATGCCACATTCAAATTGAAGGGAACAAACTTCACGGCTTGCTGGTCGGATATTGTGAAGCTACATGAAATGGATAATGGAGACCCTGATAGTAAGTTTCTGCCTAGGATAACTGATTGCCATATTTACGAAAACAAAATGAATAAAATGAAAGTGAAATTAGCCTCTCGGGTGTTTTCAAAGCGTACTTCATCTTCATTGAGATTTCTTGTACGCTATGGCAATGAGTTATCAAAGACAGAAACAATGCTTGGCACTTCAGAGTTTTTATTATTTTTTGATAAATAATTTGATAGTGTAAATGGTTTATCAATTGAAGGTGACAAATCTTTAAGATGTGCCATGTGTCACGAACAGAGTGAGCATGTTGGATTTTATTCTGAAGCCATTGATGTTTTGAGGACAATTCTATTTAAAAGACCTAACGGTAATTTTACTTCACTGTGCATTGCAAACTGGATAAGTACTTTAAAAGGTTTTCAATGCATGTGGAAAAAATTATCCGGTATTGGCTTTAAATATGTTTATCCTCGAAATATAAACCAAGATCCCTTGGAAAATTTCTTTGAATGCATTAGGAGTTATGGTGCTCGTAATGTAAATCCAACATGCTCATCATTTAGGGCATCGTATAAAGCGTTAATTGTAAATAATTTCACTACTATAAATTCTCCTTATTTTAATTGTGAAAAAGATGGTTGTGAAGGGGCACTAAACTTTTTACAAATATTTTTAGCTAACGATTTTTTAACTCCAATAATTACTTCTCCCCCAAATATCTCTGATGTGTTTGAATTTAAAAATTCTTATAATTTTTTATCTCATAAAATACTCCTGCTTACATAGCAGGATATTTGGGAAGACATGTATTAAAGAAAGTGCGGGACTGTAATACATGTAGAAAAGAGTTAGTGTGCAACACAAAAGAGTCTTTCTATTGCTACATTGATTGTAGGGACTACAATAGAAAAGCTCTTTTGAGGCCGAGCACTATTTTTTTTTTTTTTCAAATATATCACTAAATCTTTTCAGATACTTAATTTTTTTGCCAAAGATACGTATTTTTGCTGATATTGTTAAATTTTTAAAATCAAAAATTAATTTATTAAATACAGAAATGTCATTCTCCTGCACAGACCATAATTTGATGATTGATATCATTGATAGTTACATGATCCCCTTTTACATTTATATGTGGGTACAAAATCTATGTAGGATTTTAAAAGGAACTGAACATGTAAAAATCAATGACATTATCAAAAATTTGGTCTTAGTAAAATATAGGTAAATTAAAGCGCGGAATTTGGCTGTTTCAAAAAAGAAACAGTTGATCAAAAGTTAATTTTAAATATTTATAAAAGGTTGCTTTAGCTGTTAAAATTTGGAACAATTTGTATTGATTTTGTTAACAATAATTCTTAAAATTGGAACCTGCTTTGATTAATAAATTATATTATCAGTAATTTGCTTCAGAATATCCACCAATAAAATAATATAGTTTAGAATATATTATGTGTTATTTCACAATTATAGAAGTTTTATTTATACATTACTTTTATAATAATCACATCATAATATGGATTTATTATTTTTCAATGATAAGTTGGAAAGGTGGAAAGACCTCCGGTCGATAGCCGAATCATTTACAAATATAATAAATGAATAAAGATGGTTAGTTAGTTACATATTTCCAAATGTTAAAATAATTAATGTATAATTCTTCGTTTTATTTTTAATAATTAATATTGTTAATTATACTCATTAATTATTTATATATTGAAATTTGAACACACAATGTTTTGTGAAATCTAATTGTATTTTTTTTTATATAAAATGCGTTGTAAATATTTAAATGTAATAATTATTTATAATATATATTTGTACTTTAATTATGTTGTTATAATTTCTCGCATCGCGCGGTTATTCAAATACCGCGCGGTGTTCCCAGCCACCTACGACCCGTATATAGTAGAATCCAGCACTGCGAAAATCCCTCTCCCCCCGCAGCCCGTGACGTTTTTTTTTTTATTGCAGCGCCCCCTCATGGAGTGGTTCGGCGAACTAAACTTACGGAACGTGGAGACCCCTAGGAGTCATCAATCTAATTTAGTCAATGTTGATGAAGGCGGCTGAGCGGAAATCGTGTTGTGGTTATATACCTGATATTAATCATAATAAATTGAAGACGACTCAAGCGCCATCTTTTGCCTAATTTCAAGTGGCATCGTCAACGAACTGAAATGACCATCTAGTTATCCATACGCTAGATGAATGATGGCTGAACATTTCATTAAATGTGAACTTCGTTTCCTGTTCTCACAAGACAAGTTCGCCTTCCTTTAGTGGACGAAACAATGATTCTCGGTCGTCTACCTTGTAGACACAAATCGTTGACGATGCCACTTGAAATTAGGCAGATGGGGCTTGCGTCGTCTTTACTTTATTATGATATTTAAATACCACCAAATATATATAATAAATTATTTCTCAATGTGATGTTAATCCATTAAATTATTTTTTTAGTTGCACAAAAGAACATTTTGACAATGATATTAAAATATGTGCATTATTTAATTATACACAAAGCATAAATACAATTCATTTAACACTAAATTCCAATAATATAGTGATCGTGTCTTCAATATGGATATTAAATAAAATACTTAACGTTATTGACTCGCACACAGAAATCCATTTGTTTTGTTAATTACCACATATTTAAATCATGATATCACTGTCAAATTATTAGAAAAACTTTATTCTATTCAGTTATTTTCTTTGATGTAAATGGACACTATACTTTGTTCACGGTAAAAAGGTATAGTATTCAACTCCCGATTGTTACGAAATCGGGTTTAATTAAACTCGGAAATAAGTAACATAATGTTTATTTATTTAGAGTACACTTAACACATTTATTTACACAACACTGTCACTATTTATTTAAAACGCGATGTTGAGCACTCAGACGTTCGTGATAGACTGACTCGGACTGACTGCATCAGCGCCACTAGCGCTCTCTTATATAGCGTGCTTGCTTCTCGAACTTTCGATGACGCCGCTTTTACCGTCGTTCGCTCTGTGGAACGTTCTAGAGTGATGTTTCTTATTTCTTTTCTTTCACTTTTGTTACAATATAATGCTCCCCTCACCTTCCGCAAACGTGTTCAATACACAAACTGATTATTTTCAAATAATATAAAACTTTCAAATTGCCGACATTTTAATTTAAAGATTTGATGTTAGATTAAATTACACACTATTCATTTTTGTTGATGGCACTATTAGATTTTTTATTACTGCACCGTTAAATTTTTTCTCGGTTGAATGTATGTCGAGAGAGAAAAATATGTGCGAGGACGCTCAGACAGCAAAGAAGTGCAAATGCAATAATATTGCTAAATCCGGCATTCAATGTTCAGAGTGTAAAACTTGGTATCATCATAGATGTCTACAATAAAATGGACTTATTGGTCAGTGATGAGGTAATTGATGCAGTCAATGATCCAAACGTAAATGTGGTTTAGCTGTGATCATTGGTAGCCGAACTTCGCGTGAACTATAGTTTATTGCTTAAAAAATATGGTTTCCTGCGGGAAACAATTACCAATAAGGACGAAGAATTAAGTAAGGCATATGTGAAAATCAACAGAAAAGAGTATTTATTCACTTGGTCGCAGTTATTTAAATAAATTAAATAAAAATGATTTGAAAATAATTAATAAATTATTTTCACATGTAACTCTGTGACATTTTTTACTTACGTTACGTAAGTACTTTAAACAAATGCACATTAAAACAACTACTTCCCGGGAAAATACCCCATCGGACATTGAATTACATAAAGTAAGAAAGTCAAAATATTTTCCATGAGGTGGTCACATTCAACCGTGTAATGAAGAAATTTTAATGGCCGTTATTCGTGGCCCACCCTGTATATAAATAGTGTTTTTTACAGGCATTTTAGATGCACGAGCATATGTAACGGCTTCATTTATTTAGAAAATAGATGAAATCTTTGATAGCCTGAATGCTAATTCATTAGTAGCGCCTGATCGAAAACCTTATAGCCGTGTAGCATATAGAAGCACGAATCAAATTAATAAATAAAATAAAACAGTGGTGATTCCTGAGAAGTCCTGAACAACGAAGCAACAATCCACCCAGCCAAGATGGATTCATACTCTCGAGCAATAGTCAAATAATATATTTTGTTACGTTATATAATTATAATATTGTTTAGGCTTTTATTTGACTTATTTATTATTTCATCGAAAATAAAATAGAATATTTCAAACAATGAAATTTCAACCAAGACGCCTTGGAAAATTTATTATTAGGTCTGGTTGCGGATGCAATGAAAGGCCATCCGTAGCACAATTTATCGGCTCACTAAAGACACAAGTAATCAATGAGCTGACAAATAAAAGTATAAAAAATACAAATTGCCAAGATGAAGATTTTGAAATTTTAAGCGATCTTCGATCATTTTTACTCATCGTTACACCGACAACTCCAACTCCAAAACAAAAAAAATAAATCTTTATTGTGCACTCCACAAGAAATTTCCACGGATATCGAGAAAATGGTCATAGAGGGAAACTTTAAAGTATTTTCATCGGAGATTACATAGTGAAAAGATTATTTTCTCCATTTTAACATCGAACCACCTAGATCTCTGCAACCAATACATTGCTGGATGAGAATTTTTCAATGAAAATAAATTGAATTCTCCATCAGAAAATTTTGTGATTTTATTGGGGAAGGTATCGCTGAAAATGGAAATATTTCTAGAGAAGTGAAAAACAAACAAACGGTACGTGCAATTAACTTAGAACGAGAGTCAGCAGAACGTAGAATTTCAACGAAATATCCGCATTACTTCCCCAATTTTCCGGTGATGGAGGTGATCGAATCGAACATTGGATCGAGAGAATTGATGCAATATAAACTACGCATAATTTTAGCGACGCGACATTATTGATAGTTATAATTTGTAAATTGAAAGGAAGTGCTTTAAAATTTTCTACAACTTTGTCCTTTACAGTTTTTTTCTATCTATGATAATAATAGAGATATATTGATTTCAAAAAATTGACACATTTTACTTTTTTCAAAATATCTAGTTACCCTTGACTTTTTCAAATACTTTGAAAGTGTCATTTTATTCGTCTTATAAAACTACACTTCTTTCCCCATTTAACCGTTTTTCTATCTCTTATAGTTTCCGAGATCCCCATAGAGAACATCGAAAAAAAAAAAAAACAACTCACCCTGTATTGTGTTATTTGCTGAGTATTAATACACGTGCATTCCTATAAGAAGTTGAAGCTGTAGATAGTCATGGCATTTACAGAGACCTTAGTCTAGGCAAGCACACACTTCTGTTTACGTTGCTGGAGGCGGTGAAGGGGGACGTACTCTCATACGCATCATCTAGCAGTTTTGTTTAGACATAAGTTGTCGAGGTCACTAGAGTTGATTTGCTGTAGTTCGTATGAAGCCTAGACTATCTAAGCACGAAGTGGCCAGGACAAAGTTTGCCAAAATCCTAGTGTAACTCAAGGCATACCTGGTTCCACCAACTCAGTCGGCAAACAGTGCTTCAGCTTGTTTAGATGAATATGAATATAACTTTATCATTTGATAATGTTTTTTATAACCCCTTCATTGCACGTAACAATTAAGATCAAATATTCATAATTTATATAATATTTTAGGTATTGATTTGGATGGAATGTACTCTTAGCCATGTATATTCATTTAACACGTACGTTCAGCCATCGAATGACAAACTAAAACATACATAGGAAGTGGAATTTTCTAATCATTGATATTAAACTAGAGTAAGTTAACTTTTAATTAGACTCGAAAATAATTGAGTCCTACAAATGAATGTTTACATGATAAATCTCAACACAAATTAATTAGTTGTTCTTCGTTTCTTGCAGACATGCCGAAAGCTAGGTATGATATTGTAAAATTACATAAACGTTGTTTTGCATGCTTAGGCCCGCATAATATTGCTAAATACTCATCCACTTCCGTTTTTAAGAAGTGTAGCAGTAAACGCCAAATATCTCTATTACATTTTGATAAAACATCATGTAACGTTCCGTTTTTACATATTTTAATTAGCGCGTCGAAATTGGTATATTCAGTTGCAGATAGTACGCGTCTAATAAGTGAATAAATAATTGTTTACTAATTCCATGCGCGAGTAAGTTTTTTTCTTCGGCGTGAGCGGTTATTTTTTGGAACGAGAGGGGATACAGGAGAGCGGCCGATGGGAACAACGGTGCTGGGTGTTGATCGTTTGATGGCAGAGGTTTTCTTCTTAAAGAAGGAACCTCTAATTGGGGGCCGCGTTTTGTGAGAGCGTAGCCGTAGTTAGACCTGAGAGGACCTGACTGTTATAAACCGGAAGCTGCTGCCTGGGGATTTTTTTTTTTTTGGTGCCGAGTTGAGAACGTGGACAGACGGTTGAGAGAGAGGAAGCGTTGCTGTGAGCCGTCACGATACTCACGATTGAGCCAACAGCGTGGAATTCAAAACAACTTCGTGAGCTGAAAGAAGGAGCTGTTGATTACTTCCGGAGGAATCCAGATAAGTATCGCTTATGAACTTTTCCGATATTTAAAGACTGTTAACTCCCGTATATTACGCAATTTGCTCGGTCATATCTTGTTTAGGCTATCGTACGCCCCATACGTATTTTTTTGGGTGGCGCCCATTTTGTTTAGATTTGTTTTTGAACAAGCGTTTCGCTATTTTACTATTTTTTATGCGGTTGGCTAGCCAAGCTTTAGGAAATTTATTATCGAATGTCGGAATATTGTTTATCCATATCGGTTGTTAGATCTAATTTTGGTTTTCGTAACAGACAGCTGCACATCGCGTAATTTAATTAATTTATATTTTTGGATATATTTTTGTTTCCTTTCAAATCAAATTCATTCAATTTTTTTTCTTTTCACATTTTCTTTTGTTGCTGTTCACAATAGAATCCTCAATTTAATTTATTCGAATAAACTTTTAATTTGTTAATTATTAAACAAGCATTTTATTATTTATTGAACCCACACCCGCCCCGCTAATTAAGAGCTACCGGAGCCGTTTCAATCAAACACAGAAAGAATTACTGCTGCTGCCACAGTAAATGCAATCCAACACCACATTTGGAGTACGGGCGCTCAAACATAAAAATTAGATATGATTTGTCGCACATAACGCGCACAGCGAAACACTTGAACTTACTGTTAAGTAAGAACGCTAAATTTATAAATAAATAAATAACATGAAAAATAAAAACCAAATAAGTATTTTTTCTGATTTAATCCATCTAGGTGTTGTGTTGGATCCTGGAATCATTTTGCGCCATAGACGTCAGCTGTTTTTTGCATTCTTTATATACATCGTTTGATATCGGAATAAATGCTATTTTTGTGTTTTTTTTATTCGAGATATCAATTTTAAATTTATTAGGTTAATATTTAGTAGACATTGGTGTATTAGTAATCATCTGAACGAAATAATTTCACCGGAAATTACATCAATTTTCCAAACTTTATATTTTAATTGGTATATGATTTTTTGTAGGTTATACATTTAGTAAATGATCATGTTTTTTCAGTGCTTTTGACAATTATTATTATTTAAGGATTTGTTTTCATATAAATGCCATTATTATAACATATGTGTGTAAATATCATTCAATAATTAAATTTTAATTATATCTGTTCTTAAATTTATTTTAATTTAAGAATATCTGATAAAATTTCACATAAAAATATGTTTATTATTAACATAATTTTAAAATTCGCGCACAAATCGATCGATGTGTTTACAAACAAAAAACATAACCTCTCATGATGGCAGAAGCGGTATCCTATCCCCACCATATCATGCTTCATCTATTTATATACTATATCTATGTTTTGCGCACGCGTGAGGCGGATTTGCCGTCCGCAACACTTGGCATCTGCTCAGCACAGGGTTGGACGTTTTATGTCATTTATTGCTGTGTTAAATTATTGTGCGTCAATAAATAAATAGTTTGTGACATGATTGTTTATGATAAGAAACACCCCGCAATATCAACTAGACGAGTGAGCCGAAGAAAAATGGTATGCAATTTTTGGAAACGTAAAAGGTATTAAATTGGTTAGGAATATTATTTAATTAAATTTTATTATATAAACTTATTTAGGCTGACTGATAATACTCCGAATACCAGTGTATCCGTGACTGAAAATTTGAATGCAGATTCAATTAGGTATGTATGCATTAAAAAATATTTATCGAAAATCTCTATGTTTTTTATTAATGACATAAGATTATGATTATTTGTAGGTACGATACTTGAAAATAATCATTAAATATCAATTTACTATAGTAATAATGCCGTGTTTTATATACATATTAATGGGGATTCTCAGAGGACTCAGTCATCAATTCAATCTTCTACTACACCTCCTTCTATCGGAAACTTTAAAGTATTTTCAGTGGCATACATCGGAGATTACATAGTGAAAAGATTATTTTTAAAAATTTCTTGAGATGTATGCAGCTCAATTAATTTTAACATCGGACCACCTAAATCCCTGCAACCAATACATTGCTGGACGAGAATTTTCCAATGAAAATAAATTGAATTATCCATCAGAAAACGTTGTGATTCTATTGGGGAAGGTATCGCTGAAAATGGAAATATTTGTGGAGAAATATAGAAGTAAAAAACAAATAAAAGGTACATGCAATTAACTTAGAACGAGAGTCAGCAGAACGTAGAATGAATTTCAACGAAATATCCGCATTACTTCCTCAATTTTCCGGTGATGGAGGTTATCGAACCGAACACTGGATCGAGAGAATTGATGCAATAAAAACTACGCATAATATTGGCGACGCGACATTATTGATGGTCATAATTTGTAAATTGAAAGGAAGTGCTTATGATTGGTATCATTCAAGACCCGAAGAAAACAAATATTTGTCTCTTTCTACGTGTTTTCGTACTAGCTTGCACGTTTACAATATCCACACTGTTATGTCTGATAAAAATATAATAAATACTTGATTATTACACCCTAAATCTTTACAATTTATAGAGCGCATACACAGATACCGATTGAGTGTATATGATGATTATAAATATCAGAAAAAAAAAAATGTCTGACACAGTATGTTTGTTCGTTACATGAACTGATGCAGCACTTTTTACACTTTCTGAACTGTGTTCGTTTGTCAGTTCCCTTGCACCGAACCTGCACTTGTTGTCCCTGGTCCGGACTAAATGTAATTAGTGCAGCTTAGAAACAGAAGCGGGAAAGACATATGTCAACAGCATAATTTTTAAATATGGATTCCGTAGAGAATTATATGAATTCAGGAGAAGTTTACGACTGTGAAAAGTGTGGATTCAAAAACAAAGACTACAATATCGTCGCCGAACATGCCTATCACACGATTCTTCCGTTGAAAATTGAGAATAGTTTGCATTTTTCACATAACCTAAACCTAAAAAATAAATTATAAATCACGGAATCCTTTCAGTTACCCCACTCTTGTTCATAAAATACAGTAACAGAATTTTCTTAATCCTTAATTGGTAACATTGTGCTATTCGTTTTCCCAGCGATCATATATATTACTTATTTCGAGTGCACAATTATATTAGTTTATTTGATTATTTAAGACTCTTTAATAATCACTAAATTACATATCTTTAATTAAAAACTACAAAAATTGGGGCTATTCTGTACGAGAAAATGTATCCATTATTCTTCATCATCAAAATCTAAGCAGATTTGGTATTTGTTGTTTATAGAAAATCCACTTCATATGTGAGACTTCATTTATTTACAGTGGACCCTCGTTATAGTGCTGCTCGCTATACTGCGCACTCGGTTATAGAGCGGGTGATATTCGCGATGCGATATGTTCAAACTTAAATTAACAATTAATCCAAATATAATCTAAAAGAAGTCCACATCACCAGTTAAAGATTAAATTGTATTGTGTGTTACAATAATTGAATATATTTTTATCAAACAGATGATTTCAATAACAATGATGGTGTATGGACGCAATAAGCGACAAAGTTATTGATAAAAAATTATAGGATATTTAATCCTTTGGTTGAAAATGGAAAATTCAAATCCCAAAAGAAAATGTGGGAAAATATTTTTTGTCCGTTTCGAATAAAGTATTAGAAACCATGTGGGCGGCCATGGAAGAAGCTGGGAAAGAAGAGTCCCAGTTGGCTATAGATGTAGGAGATGTGGATGAAGATGGATATCCATTTATAACAGTGATTGTTGACGGTGCATGGTCAAAGCGGTCCTACAAATTAAATTATGATACTCTATAGGGAGTTGCATGCATTATTGGTGCTAGAACCGGCAAAATATTATTCATTTCAACACGAAATAAATGTTACTCGATTTGTAAAAGGATCGCTACAAAAAATGACATTCCAGAGCATATTTGCACCAAAAAGTGGAATGGATCCTCTACTGCTATGGAGTCCGATATAATTGTTGAAGGGTTCAAATATAGTATAACACAACATAGTTCTGATTGGGTACGGCGATAGTAGTGTATTTAAAAAGATATGCTTAGCAAAGCCTTATGGTCCGAAAACTTTAATAACAAAAATTGAATGTACAAATCATTTGCTCAGAAACTATTGTGGGAAATTACAGGAAGTGGGAAATAAACGTATGTCTTCAATAAATAAATATGTGACACTTGCACTACGCAAAGAAATAACTTCAAGTATTATTCGTTGTCGAATGGGCGTGAAGAAGGCTATACTTCATTGGCGAAAAGAAGAATTATCTATAGTGGAATTAATCAACAATTTAACTAAAGATATACAGAATTGTCCAAACCACGTATTTGGCGATCACACCAACTGCAGTCAATATTGTCGCACTGGACCGAAGATTGGTGAAGAAAATCTGATTCCTTCGCTCGAAGAATGTGGAGCTCTCAGAGATATATCATGTGGTAGTAGACCAAATCAAAACGCATATAGTCTATTATTAAACATGAACAATAATGCTGCTGAATCGTATAATTCAATCGTTTCGAAGTTTGTAGGTGGTACACGCATTAATTTTTCCATAAAAAAAGTTACGATATCAGGTGTCGAGCAGCAGTAATTTCTTCCAATAATAAAAACGAATATTACTCGACTATAGCAAAAGGTAATCAAGTTCATAGAAATAAATACGTAAACAAAACGTAATTAGAGGTGATGATATTATAGAAATTAAACGTCCCTACAGTATTCCACATTGCACTCCTGAAGAAGCTGTTGAGAACAAAAAAATAAATTATTTGCGTAACGATAATGGTATATTTAAATTAAAATCAAATAATATATATTACTATCAAGTACAAGGTCAGTTAGAAATAACAAACCGTACTCGATGTTATTTTGTTGTGTGGACGCCGAAAGGGATGTGCGTCGATATAATTCATCGCGATGAAAGTTTTTGGAATTACACTATGCTACCTAGATTAGAAATATTTTATAAAAATACATTAATTAAACATTTAATACATTCTATATAACATAAGTCAGCATTATTTATTTCCCTTCATTTCCTGAGATCAGAATATTGTTAATAATATATTAATAGTGGACAATTTACAATAAATAATAGAAACACCTGTTATTTAGTCGCCTAGTTTCGGCAAATATAATAAATAATTTCTAAAAAAGTCTTTTATCGAATAATATTTATAAACAGATTTTTTTTTATTTTTGTATCATTTCTGTTTTCATTTACAGTTATTTTGTAACATTATTACATATAAAATACATTTATTAAAATGTGTAAAATCATTGTGTATGAATTATTTAAAACCCTTTCATTTATCAGTACATTGTTAGATTCCAATTTAACGTGCACGTGCAGTAATCACGCGCCTGTTGTATTTCTAAGCGTTCATAATACAAAACACGTATAATTTTTATTTTCTAAAAATTACAAATTCTAAATTTCAAACATCCTCATTTTCTTTCGGATGTGTAATTATAATGTGGCAGCCAGCTAATTATTATTTATATAAGAAAAACTAATTTCTAATTCAAACTCTTGAACATCCCTTATTAGAAACGGATGTGTCTATTGCTCTGCGCCAGCCACCTTAATTATACATCGAAACCCACGATTTTAGGAATTCATTAAATCTTTACGCTTAGGAATGCCAGGTACCTCAAATTCGGTGAACGTGTATACGTGACACTAAGGGTACCACCCTTTGGTCACGCCCACGCCCACCAATTGAAAGCTGATTGCTGGACGCGTACCACCACCTGTGATTTCTAACACTTCACCCCCACATTATCAAAACTTATTGTTTTTCTGAAGAACCAATGTTGAGCTTGTAACGGAGGAATTGTTCTTCTGAACCTCACACGGTTAACATCTATTCCCGTGTTCGGGTTAACTTTGTTTTCTTTCGCGATAGTTTACAAACTCTAAACTTAGTAATTGTTGATTGTTATAATAGTGTTTAAGAACAATAAATAGTTTAATAAGTAGTGAGTGTCTATCCCTGAGTTGCACCCAGAAAATCCAGGTCTCCAACAACATTCACCTTAAATATACTGTTTAATTTATTAAAAGATTATTTTAATGCTAACGTTTTAAATTCTGTTACATTACATTTTGTTCTATTTTAAAATGCATATTTCAAATGTATTAAAAAACCGGAATAAGTCCCATATTATTATTTTTCGACGTTTTTTTTAATGTTATAAAAACACAATTCTATATCAGTTGTCCGCTTTGTTTGTACTCTCGCATATTTGAGACGGCTCGTGCCAGTGCCTACTAAAGACACAGGCCGGAACATCGGAGAGGGGAAATGCAAAATCTCGGAGTCTAGAGACTCCGAATTCGCGTGAATTCAGTCGCCCGCAGACCGCCGTGACGGAAACATCACTCGCTCGAATTAAATTAAATGCCTTATTTGGTATTATATCATATTTTACAGATACTATAATTTCATTTTTTAATACATTGTAATAGTTCCTACTGGGGTGGGCGCAAGATTTATATTTAAAAAAAAAGGGGGAAAAGATTATGCGAAAAACACGATGTACAATTCTGTATTACGCTGCGTATGTTCTAATTGTTTTGATTTGTATTTAAATTAT
Organism: Philonthus spinipes; assembly: GCA_963082785.1. Classification (NCBI taxonomy): domain Eukaryota; kingdom Metazoa; phylum Arthropoda; class Insecta; order Coleoptera; family Staphylinidae; genus Philonthus; species Philonthus spinipes. The sequence continues at coordinate 16,259,296 of OY720314.1, read as the reverse complement.
GCGTATAAATTAATAAATCCTAATGAATAGACAAAGGCCATAAGAATCCAAAAAGTCACGTACGCCTTCCACTCCAGTTTGTTTAGTCTACACAAAAATTGAAGTGGAAGCAAGAATGCAAGCTCGCGTGAGAATCGGGATTCGGATGACCATATTTGGTAATGTTTAGATAATAGGAATAAGGAATGCAAGCTTGCATGAGAATCTGGATACAGATGACTATATTTGGCAATGTTTAGATTATGTATAGAAAGAATGCACGCTTGCGTGAAAAGCTGTATGTGCATGACCATATTTGGTAATGTTGAGAGAAAAGGGATGGGGGAAACTGTGATGTGGAGAAATAGAAAAAGGAATCAAAAAAGTCGGTTGGGATACGCGAACGGGTGCGGACGTAAATTAAGAAATAGTAATTTTTATGAAAAGTGATTTTGATCACGGGTATAAAAGTTGATAAGAAAAAGGAGTTCGGGAGTTGAAGGAAAGTGTGTGTTGCATGCAAGTAAGTACTGCACTGATATATATGTGATTTTAAAGAAATAAAAATTAATCCAATTTAAATTCAAGGGGAGTGAAATGAATTTATTAGGCATTTGACGAATACGAATTACAACCCGACATATAACTGACATCCGATTAAGGTTTGTTCTGCAAATAAATTGCGGCCGTCAACCGTAGTTGAAATGCCAAGAATAAACCGAACAATCACATAACTAAAATAATGTTTGTCCCGTTAATTTAATTGCGACTCACAACCGCAATTATACGTGCAGGGCCGAACGATCACATAAAAATAATGTTTGTCCCGTTAATTTAATTGCGACTCACAATCGCAATTATACGTGCAGGACCGAACAATCACATAACTAAAATAATGTTTGTCCCGTTAATTTGATTGCGACTGACAACCGCAATCATACGTGCAGGGCCGAACAATCACATGATTAAAATATGTAATATATACGTAGGATGAAACGAACTAACGTTCTGACTAATTGACAATCTGACGAATTGACAAACTAACACGATGCGTGGTATATTTATTTCGCTCCCACAAATACATTTGTTTAATTTTGGTTAAATTAATTAGTTAAATCACATGCTCCGAGGTGGTTGTTTTAGTGGGTTTTTTCCAGCCTCTCGTAGCGAATGCGGAGCAGAAGCGCGCAGTCCCACACATTTTTTTGAGTTTAAATAAAAGAGCAAGGGACATGTAAATTTGTTACTAGCACGATAAGGCGGTAATTTTTGTAAATTGTAAACTTCTAATGTCGTTATTTTATTTTTGAGCCTTTTTTGCCTTAAATGAATAAAGATCGTGCTGCTCATTTTAAACTCATTTTATGACTTTCATTTGTTGTCCACCTTCACAATTTCTTTTACAGAAACACAACACGGTAAGTATTGAAAATGCATATTTACACAAGTATCGAACCTGGGATAAAAAAATTTCGGGTTACATAAAAGAACACAACGTAGGGCCTGAAGCAAATTATAAATTTGCACAATACCGGGGATGGTATCATTTCATTGGTGCCGTGACCAGGATACTTGTGATTACAATTAATATGCATTTAATAAGTTTTAAATCTTGCCGTGTTGTGTTATGGACAATAAATCAAATGTATTTTTATAAAGCAGAGAAAAGAATGAAAATTTAAAGTTATAATAAGGCTGATTTGTTCAAAAGAAATAAAAAAAAAATATTTTATTTTAGAAATTAATAATCAATGTTAAAATTCCATTTCAATAATTCAGAAATGTGACCCATTTTCTTAAAATAGCTAAAAAAAAAAAGATGTTTTCACTAATGTGCCCTTGATGAACTCTTGAAAAAATGTGTGGTGACACTTAAAAAGATTTATTTCACTGAAATAAGGGGAGATCAATGCCCTCGAATCAATAACACACACATGTGTTCGTGCTTAACAATGCAGTGCAACACACACAAGAATAATATAAATAGTAAAAATGATCAATTCGATTAAACGAAGTAGCTTTAAATTGTGGAAAATTAATAAATAAAACTAAAAAAAAAACTATAGTCAGGGGGAACAACCTTTCTATAATATATTTTTTGGCTATTAAGTGAGGGTATGTGTACTGAGATGTAATTTCATGTAGAATGCATTCAAGTTAAATTATAGTAATAATAAGATGAAAAAAAAAGTGTATATATATATGTGTATGTATATGTTGTAGCGTAATTATTGTTCCTTAACATTTTTGAATATTCGCGCTAAATTATTTTGTTACTTTTTTGTGCGCATTATTTTCTTTAACCGACCTCTTAGCAGAGCTCGGCCATTTGCTTCACGACGTTCTTTGCGATCACTTGTGCGAACCGCGAATTTCTTAAAACAATTGTTAACAACCTTTGGTGCGATTTGTAATTGTTTGTGATACTAAACAATTTACCCAGCCTGGTGTTAGGTAAGCTAAATACTTTATTGTAACCGGTTGCGTGAATACTTATGTTGTGTTTCTTTTGTTAGCGTTGTTATCAAGAAATAAACCAGAGTTCATTTGTATGTTTAAATCAGTCTTTTACTAAAAAATACTGTGTTTCCCGCAACCCTGAGCCTGAGCAAACCGGCGCCCAAAATCATTACGTAGCAATGTATATATTTGTATATTTGTATGTATGTATAATTAGATAAACATTCTATAAAGCAATGCAAACGGGCAATAAATGTAGCAAGTGTGTATATTAAATCATTAAACATGAGTAAACATTATTGAATGGACATGATTAAGAATAAATGATTGACAACACTAGTAAGATAAATAAAATAAGTTCATCCCCACGAAAGTAATAATGTTTATAAGATGCTTGTGGGTGCAAATTAAGCCTAGATTGATAAGCTTAGATAGCAGACTAACCGCGATTTGATATCTGCTTTTCAGAAAAACCAGCATATATATCTCTAACCGGAAGTATACAGAGACATCTATATAAGCAGATATTAAAATGCCCAGGGGAAGAAAGACTATCCCACCTAGGGTAGAAGATCAAGATGAGGGGGAGAATACAGAAGGGTCGTCAGACCCAACATGGAACGACCACGCAGACGAATCCACAAGTGATATCGACAAATTTATGACAGAAGTAAATGGATGGCGCTCCGAAATGAATGAGAGGCAGGGACAATTAAGCGAACAAATTGCAGGCATGTTAGACATATTGAAGACAATTGGACAACCTGACCACAGAGTGGCCCAATATCCTCGTGAGGAATCACCACAAACAGACACCTCTAACACTAGGGCATCAAACAATCAAACCGGCCACCGTGAAGAACTACGACTCATTCCACAGAACTTGGACAGAGCCATCCTGATATCAACAGCGCCTCCAAGACCTTCATTCAGTGGAGCAGAATCGGAAGATGTCATGGATTTTATTGAAAAATTGGAAAGATATGGTAGACACTTATTTTTGCCGGATAATCAGCTTCTTGTGTCTTACGGATAGTGCTAAACATTGCATGGTGATGTTCAGACGATCATGGATAAAATATGACGACTTTAAGAAACAACTGCTGCAGGTGTATTGGTCGGAACAGCAACAGGCTGAAGTTATATATGAAATGAGTACAGCTTGCTGGGACTCCACGAAGTTTCCTAGGATGATGGATCATTTTGCATTTTATATAAACCAAGCGAATAGGTTATCCACCCAGATACCCCAAGAAGCACTTATAGAAAAAATAATGCGACATTTCCCCCCCAATATACAAGCATTATGGAATTTGCACGAGGGCAGAACGATTACTTCAGCTGCTACTTTTTTTATCAAAACAAGATATGATATGGAATTATAAACCCACGAGAGAGGTGGAACAAAGAAAGAGAAAATTAGAAGAATAAAAAAAAGCTGGTGACCAAAGACGACAGGGAAACGGATCGCGATTGGAAAAAAGAGTCTAAATCCAATCGAAAGCACCCCGGCAGACCCACTACATTGCAATAATATTACGTTAGAAACAGAGGATTCTCAATATGACAATCCGGGAGAGAAAATCATGCGACATCTAGGATGGAAGCCGGGACAAGGGTTAGGAAAGAGAAACCAAGGAATAAAGGAACCAGTCTCTATCCAGTTATGCTTTCATGGAACATCGAAAGAAAGATTTAAAAGATCACACATACACTTTGTTAGAGAGCATGAAAAAGAAATAACAAGGAGAGAAGTGCATACAATAACAAAAAAATGCGACAAATAGGACGGAACATAACTCGCTTCCAGAAATTCAAGTAACCATAGAAAAAAGAAATATTTTAGTATTGATTGATACTGGTAGTGAGGTGAATTGTATCGCAGAAGAACTTTGGAATAACTTGCTGTCTGATGGAATCAAATGCTCTACATTACCGGTCACTTCAACATTTGTAAAAGGAGCAGTAGGAGTGAGAAGTCAAAGAATAACCACACAGGTATATTTGGAGGTAAATATTGAAGGTATCTCGGAAAAGGTGGTGTGTCTGGTGGTTAAAAACTTAATTAAACCACTAATACTTAGAATGGATGAGAATGATAAAAGCCCAAATTAACTTTGAGGAAGAAAATATAAAATTTCAAATAAAAGACAAAACAATTAAGATACCCTTCGCAGAAATCAAAAACATCGAATCACAACAAGCTATGATAGAGGACGAGTTCATGAAAGAAATGGAGATCTTCCCCACCATAGTGACGAAATCACGAGATTACACAACAATGGATATAGACAATAAAGTGGAAGAAGCATGTTTGATGTCTTCAAACGAAAAACAAAAACTAGCACAGGTTTTAAAAAAAATATCAACATGTATTTTCTGGACAACCTGGCCTCACAAAATTGTATCAGCATGCAATCAAATTAAGCGATGAAACACCGTTTCTTAAAAGATCATATCCAGTACTATTTCAGTTAAGGGATGCTGTTGAAAAGGAGTTGAATGAAATGGTTGAAATGAAGGTCATAAAAAGGGAACCATCTCCATTTGCCAGTCCCATTACAATTACAAAGAAAAAAGATGGGGGCGTACGCATTTGCTTGGACGCCCGACATTTAAATCAAAGAATGATCAACGACTGCGAAACAACAGAACCTGCGGATGTTATCCTACGAAAATTCCATAATGTACGGTGGATGTCGAGCATAGACCTAACAAAATCATTCTGGCAGATTCCCTTGACCGAGGAATGCAGGAAATTCACTTCTTTCCAGTACAATGGCAAATCATACTCATACCAGGTACTACCGTTTGGACTCAAAACATCAAGTGGGTCGTTTAGTAGAGCACTAGATATTATCCTCGGACCAGAAGTGAGGGAGTTTACTATAAATTATATTGACGATATTTTAATCGCTTCAAATGACTTTGACTCCCACTTGTACCACATAGATGTGGTATTAAAGAAGTTAAAGGTAGGAGGACTCACCATAAACCTGGAAAAATGCCATTTCATAAAGAAGGAACTGAAATTCTTGGGACATATCATCTCGACGGAAGGTGTTAAGGTGGATCCCGAGAAGGTAATTGCCATTCAAGAGTTTCCGACCCCGAAAAAAGTTAAGGAGCTCCGAGGATTTTTAGGAATGTGTAATTTCTATAGGAAATTCTCTAGCAAATTCAGCGAATCAACGAAAGATTTAACAAATTTATTAAAGAAAAATAGTCCTTGGCAATGGAGTGAAAGAGAAAAAAAAGCCTTTGAGAATACAAAAAAAATGTTTTTGGACACAGTGATGTTAAAACATCCCATGATGGATAGACCTTTTTTTATACAAACCGATAGTTCGGGATATGGTCTGGGTGCGGCAATAACGCAGAAATTGGATGATGGAGAAATAGGGGTGGTGAGCTTTGCAAGCAGGACATTAAGAGGAAGTGAGCTACATTACACGACTACGGAAAAAGAATTGTTAGCAATAATATTTGCACTTTTAAAGTTTCGAACATACATTCAAGGAAGAAAAATAGTTATTCAAACTGACCATCAAGCTTTAACCTTTCTTCACAAGTGTAAATTATTAAACGAAAGGTTAACCAGATGGGTCCTGTTGTTGAGTCAATATGATTATGAAATCGAACACATAAAGGGCAAGGATAACATTTCTGCCGATGTCCTATTAAGATACCCGCAAGACTATATATGTAGAGATGATAACTTTCCCGTTGTAGCTCTTTTTACAGCCGAGGGGATTGACATCACCGAAGAGTTAAAACAGATTGGAAAACTGCAACAACAGGATGAGCAGTTAAAAAGTATATGGAATGCAAAGATAAATGAAGAGAACGTACACGATAAGAAGTTAAAGGGCTTAGCGTCAAAGTTAATAAATTTATAGAATATTATCACAAAATACTTGGGCATTTTGGTACATCACCAGAAAATGTGATATTTGTCAGAAAGCGAAGATTTCTCATCAAACATCAGGAGCACCTATTAACCCAATAATAGTGGAGAATGTCGGAGAATTAGTAACAGCTGATTTTTACGGACCACTCCCACCAAGTAGAGGAAAGGTTGCATATATTCTCGTAGTAATCGATACATTTTCCAAATGTATCCAATGAGAAAGGCGACAGCAAAAATGGCCGCTGACAAAATAATATTGGATTATTCAAATATTATTAAGCCGAAATGTCTACTTACCGATAGAGGTACGCAATTTACTGCCCGTATCTGGATAAATCGAATGAAAGAAGCAGGTATAAAAATAAGTCATTCGTCTATCAGGCATCCACAGAGCAATCCGAGTGAGAGGGTTATGCAAGAACTCGGAAGAATGTTTAGAACATTTTGCCACCAAAAACACACTAAATGGGCATTGATATGCCAAGATATTGAAACCTGTTTAAACACGATTCCTCATTTGAGTACGGGCTACCCACCATTTGAAATTATATATAAAAGGAAGCCTCAATTACCGCTAGATAAATTGATAGACAAAATCAAAAAGCCGGATAATTCACCACATGATATCATTGAACGGGTGCGACTGAATATAAAAACTAATGCAGAAAGGAGAAAAAAGGGGGCTGATGCAAGAATTAACCATAGAATCAAATACGAGATAAATGACAGGGTGTTACTGAGAAACAACAACCAATCAGATGCAAGTGAAAAAATCATATACAAGTTTCAGCTCTTAAATAGCGGGCCATTTATCATTACCGCAACGCCGTATCCAAATACTTATGAACTGACGGATCCGTTTTCAAAAAAGTTAAAGGTGTCTACAATGTGCGACACTTAAAATTTTATCACCGCCCAACACACCATGAGTGCAAACGGAGACAGACCTACACAAAACGCACAGATCGCTAGACGCACGCCGCTCAAACGAAAGCACGAAAGAAAAACCACGATGGAAAATAATAATTCAAAGAAGAGGAAGATAATAGTAAAAATTCCATTGAAGGTGTTAGAAGACATTTCATATATTCCGTGTCCTGATGTGAATGAAAGACCGCCAACTCCGGGCAAATCAATAGAACATCTAATAATAAAAGGGAACAATGAAGAATAATGAAGAGCGAGAAGTGACATGCATTCAAACAACGCAACGAGAAGAAATCAAGGTGAATCAATCCAAAAGGGTTAGTCAGAAATCAAAGAAGAAAGTGGAAATAAATCGGATGAGATCAAAACAACGGCGAAGTTGGATGAGGAAGAACAAGAACAAGAAAGAATCAGAAAAAATGGAATAATAATAAAAATTATAAAATTATAAGTAATTTAAGTGTTGAGTGTAGGTATAATAATTATATGATATGAAATTACGTCTTGTTTTCGTTGTTAGTATTTTAAGATTTTAATTAAGATGTTAAATGTAAGTTTATTTTCAAGTTGCTAATAAATAGATCATAGAAAGGGAGTCTTTATTTTTATTTGTCTGTTGTAATAAGGATTAAAGTAGTCAGTACAATTCACAATGGGGGCGAAAAAAAAGGGGTAGTAGGGATTTGTAAACATTAGACACCAAGTCGTGGCTAAAAAAAAAAAAAGAAATAAGGCGAGTAAAGTAAAGAGAAAACCGCGAAATACGGGTAATCGTTCCGCGATCCTGCGATGAAGGTTCAACATAGAAGCCATGAGACGAGGAGGACAGCTCGGAAGCAGAACCCAAAAGGCACCCAAGGAGGTTTGGACCACCTGTGAGCGGCACATCATCAAGGAGAGCAGCAAGGACCCAGAGAGCGGCGATTTATCTACTTACGACATTGGCTGCATCCAAAAGGGGAAGGAGATACAGGGGAGTACTTTTTTTTGCATGTTTAAATAAATTTTCCAGAAAAACGTAGATGAAGCAATGACAATAACAAATTGAATTCAAGGAATTGCAAAACTTATAATAATATTTGATTGACATAAAAATGTTAAAAAAAGGGGGGAATAAAGGTGATAGCTAAGGAAAATATAATAATAAGAATTCATAATTCTAAACAAATAATAATCTCATCACAACAGTTAGTAATAAAATAATAATAATAATAAAAAAAGAGGAGTCAATTTAGTAGTAAATTGAATAAAATATATTTTCTAATAGATATTTAAAATATATATATTGTATGTATAAAGAAAATAATAGCTTACATATTTGTTTCGATTTTCTCATTAAATCCATAAAATTATAGAGAATAAATCCTTGAATTAAAATAAAATAATATTTCTGAGATATATATGTACGTGTATGTGTGTATATATGTATACAAAATTAATAGTTCATGTAGTAAAAAAAATGAGAAATAAGGAAAATTTAATTATTACATATTTAAACAATAAAATCAGGATTTTTTGAAATAAGAACACAAAGTGGGAATTATATGAAAAAAAAAAAAAAGAATACTATGAGAAAATCAGAATGATAATAAAAAGAATGGCATGTCATTAATTCAAAATAGAAAAGTTTTTGTGATAATTCTTATGTTAAGGTAATTAAAAAAGGAAATAAGTAGAGAAATAGAAGAGTAGTAATTTGCAGCTCAAAATAAAGTAAATAATTATAAAGATAATTTAAATGTTGTGATTAACTTAATTTGACTTTTAGCATTGAAACATTAAAGTAATTGAATATTAAAAAAAACTACCTTTAAAATTCAGTAATAACATTAATAAACACATTAAGTGGTAATTCACAGTAAATACAATCAAGGGAGAATTAGATTAAAACTAATAATAATAATAATACAGCATTACATTAATATATTTAAATAAATAAATTAATAAATAAATAAGAAAATTTGTTTATATAATTTAATTAGTCTTAGAAGATTCCTAATAAAATTAAACTTAAAAATTAAGAAAATAGTGCTTTAGGATTATATTTTGTTAAAAATAAAATATGAGTAAACTGTTAGATTCCAATCTAACGTGCACATGCAGTAATCACGCGCCTGTCGCATTTCTAAGCTTTTTAATACAAAACACGTACAATTTTTATTTTTCAAGAATTACAAATTCTAAATGTCAAACATCCTCAATTTCATTCGGATGTTTAATTATAATGTGGCAGCCAGCTAATTATTATTTATATAAGAAAAACTAATTTCTAATTCAAACTCTCGAACATCCCTTATTAGAAACGGATGTGTCTATTGCTCTGCGCCAGCCACCTTAATTATACATTCAAACTCACGATTTTGGGAATCCATTCAATCTTTATGCTTAGGAATGCCAGGTACCTCAGATTCAATGAACGCGTGTGCGTGACACTAAGGGTACCACCCTTTGGTCACGCCCACGCCCACCAATCGAAAGCTGATTGCTGGACGCGTACCACCACCTGTGATTTCTAACACAGAAATGTGGGGTGAACATTATCAAAACTTATTGTTTCTGTTAAAAAGCTAATGTTTAAGCTTGTAAGACAGAATTGTTTTCTTGAATCACACACAGTTAACATCCATTCCCGTGTTCGGGTCAACTTGGTACCTTTTCGCGACGCATTACTAGTTCAAACACAAACTTTATAATTAAGATTGTAACTAGTGTAAGAACAATATAGTTGATAGTTAGTGAAGTTTGAGTATCATTGTGCATAAACCCCAAAGAACCCAGGTCTCCAACAAAACATTAAGTGTTTTCAGCCTAGTAAAGTTAAAAAACAAAACCTTCTCAAATTCTCATTTCCGTCAACAAAATAAACGATAAACTAAATAAGATGTTCTTCGTTAATACATAATATTTGGAGAAAAAGGGCAAGTCCAGCAAAGTAAAAAAAAAATAAAAAAAAAAACAATTTCAACTGTTTTTTTTTATAAAAAAAAGGATAAAGATTTGAATGTCATATCTTTATGATTTCTTTAAATTTTGATGAAACTAACCAAATTTAAAAATAAATAATAATAATAAAATATTTGATATTGTTTCGATTAAAATTATTGACATAATAAATGATTAATTTGAAACAATTATTAATAATACAAAGTTTAAAAAAAAATCAGAATTAATTTTTAATTGATTTCTGATGTGAAGTTAAAATGTTTTCTTTGTTTAAGACTCGTATGCCCTGACTAAAAATAAAATAAAAATAAAAAAAAGAATTGGTAGTCACATATTTTGAAATAATTTGAAAAAAAAAACAATCATAATAATAAAGAAAAATAAATTATTAACTTGTTGATTTAAATCATTCTTAAATAAAATTTATATTACATGGATTTTACAAATTTTGAAAGAAAATGTTTTTTTAATAACAAACATTTTATGACAAAACGCGGGTCCATCAGAAAATCGAGACTTTACTATTTTGTTTGTTTTAAAGACACCACGGACATCTCGTATAAATAAAGTAATCCACAAAATTTTGCAGAAAAAAAAATATATAACAACTGCACTTAACATATTATTAGATTATTTATTGCACTTGTCGTTGTTTAACAAAAAACATTTCTAACACAGCTTCACTAATACAAATTAAGCAGGATTATACTTCGTCATTCACTAAATACAGGTTGTTTAAAAGAATTAACATTTATACAAATAACGATAGTTCGCCCACGTAGCTTTCGATATTCGTTAAAAGAAAACAGCTGCAGCCGATTAAAAATAATAATAACAATAACACGTCGCGTTATTCTAACAGAACATGTTCGTAAGAGGCAGTTTCACGACAGACTAAATTTTAAAATATTTTGCCATCTGATGCTTTTAGACCACCACGTGTTTTTTTAAGAAATAGTGAAGAATGGTAATAGGGGAGGAAGCAATAAAGTTTCGCTTGAGCACAAAAAAATAACGTGTCGGACCGCGTACCCTTGACGAATTGACATATTGATAACGGTCTATTGAAAATAGCCAGATTTCGTTTCCAGACGGGGTAAAAAAAAGGGAAAACAGGCAAAACAATCAGCTCCAGTGATCCCAAATATGTTAATTATTTTAAGCTATCAAATTACGAAAATTCAAATCAGAATACTCCTAATAATTAATTGTATTAAAGTAAAAATCAAAAACTAACAGTTTCATTTGATTCAAATGGAGTTTCATACAATAAATGCCTTTACAATAAACAAAAATAAATGTTAGGTTCTCATTTAAATATTGTCATAGAGATCACTCGGAGGATGAGATGTGGTAACACGACTCGATTAAAACACATTCACAAGTAATCAATATCATGATTTAATTAAGTGGTAAATCATAAATAAAGTTAGAAACTTCATTTAAACCAGCACTAACGGCAAGTAGATTCACGAATAATTCATGGATAAATCACAATAAAGGATTAAATCAGACTATATAAAAAAAACTAATCTTTGAAGAATTAAAATGAAAGTATGCGTATTTCTTAATTGGAAGTGAACAAGATAGTAAAAAAATGAGGTATGGAGTAAATAAAATCAAAGTTGGTAAAAAAAAAAACATTAAAACAAAAGAAAAAGGAAATGAATTAAACTTCAACGTGCTGTAGTAAAAAAAGGGTATAAGGTTTGTCTCTCAGTTCTTTTCGAATTTTCAGAATTGTTAAATAAATGGAATTATGGCCATTCCATGAAGATTGAAGGATTCTGGTCATTTTTTTGAAGCACCGGTTACGAAACTGGAAGAACCCAGAGAATCATCCAACAAAAGGAATGGAACGGAAGAACACCAACCAAACATGAAGAAAGGAAGAGGACATAAAGCAAAAATACCGAGATTAGGGAGTTTTAAAATAACAAAATTAAACAAACTAGTTAATTTCGCATTTTAAAAGGGGGCGTCTGTAATAGTTCCTACTGGGGTGGGCGCAAGATTTATATTTTAAAAAAAAAGGGGGGAAAAGATTATGCGAAAAACACGATGTACAATTCTGTATTACGCTGCGTATGTTCTAATTGTTTTGATTTGTATTTAAATTATGCCTATAAATTAATAAATCCTAATGAATAGACAAAGGCCATAAGAATCCAAAAAGTCACGTACGCCTTCCACTCCAGTTTGTTTAGTCTACAGAAAAATTGAAGTGGAAGCAAGAATGCAAGCTCGCGTGAGAATCGGGATTCGGATGACTATATTTGGTAATGTTTAGATTATGTATAGAAAGAATGCACGCTTGCGTGAAAAGCTGTATGTGCATGACCATATTTGGTAATGTTGAGAGAAAAGGGATGGGGGAAACTGTGATGTGGAGAAATAGAAAAAGGAATCAAAAAAGTCGGTTGGGATACGCGAACGGGTGCGGACGTAAATTAAGAAATAGTAATTTTTGGGAAAAGTGATTTTGATCACGGGTATAAAAGTTGATAAGAAAAAGGAGTTCGGTAGTTGAAGGAAAGTGTGTGTTGCATGCAAGTAAGTACTGCACTGATATATATGTGATTTTAAAGAAACAAAAATTAATCCAATTTAAATTCAAGGGGAGTGAAATGAATTTATTAGGCATTTGACGAATGCGAACTACAACCCGACATATAACTGACATCCGATTAAGGTTTGTTCTGCAAATAAATTGCGGCCGTCAACCGTAGTTGAAATGCCAAGAATAAACCGAACAATCACATAACTAAAATAATGTTTGTCCCGTTAATTTAATTGTGACTCACAACCGCAATTATACGTGCAGGGCCGAACGATCACATATAAATAATGTTTGTCCCGTTAATTTAATTGCGACTCACAATCGCAATTATACGTGCAGGGCCGAACAATCACATAACTAAAATAATGTTTGTCCCGTTAATTTGATTGCGACTGACAACCGCAATCATACGTGCAGGGCCGAACAATCACATAATTAAAATATGTTATACTTACGTAGGATGAAACGAACTAACGTTCTGACTAATTGACAATCTGACGAATTGACAAACTAACACGATGCGTGGTATATTTATTTCGCTCCCACAAATACATTTGTTTAATTTTGGTTAAATTAATTAGTTAAATCACATGCTCCGAGGTGGTTGTTTTAGTGGTTTTTTTCCAGCCTCTCGTAGCGAATGCGGAGCAGAAGCACACATTTTTTTGAGTTTAAATAAAAGAGCAAGGGACATGTAAATTTATTACTAGCACGATAAGGCGGTAATTTTTGTAAATTGTAAACTTCTAATGTCGTTATTTTATTTTTGAGCCTTTTTTTGCCTTAAATGAATAAAGATCGTGCTGCTCATTTTAAACTCATTTTATGACTTTCATTTGTTGTCCACCTTCACAATTTCTTTTACAGAAACACAACACGGTAAGTATTGAAAATGCATATTTACACAAGTATCGAACCTGGGATAAAAAAATTTCGGGTTACATAAAAGAACACAACGTAGGGCCTGAAGCAAATTATAAATTTACACAATACCGGGGATGGTATCATTTCAACATTGATTTATAATTATTCATTTTTAGAATATATTTTTGCAAAAAATAAATATTTATCATTTCAACTATATTCTGAAAATAATTGTTAAAATTTAACCCGCTCGCATTACAAGCGAGCGCGAGACGAGCGGGCGCACCAAGGCCAGACATACATATGCATTTGGGAGTCCTCCCCACTCCAACATTCCGGCCTGTGTCTTTAGTAGGCACTGCTCGTGCACGCAATACTCGATCCCCACCACTTAACATCATACAGAATCGAAAAGTTCACCGCCCACCAAAATCGACGTTTGGCTCGAAGCGGTAGAATCCCATTAACATGAAACATATTAATTAATAATTTTCAAATTCTTTTTATTTAATTAATTTAAATAACTGTGACCAAGTGAATTTTTCTATTATTACCTATATTAATACTTCGGAATCAGATATAATCGGGGATATTCAGTACAAGAAAATGTTATATTTAATACATTCTAAGAAGGTTTGGCAACCTGGAGGTTGCTGAAAATTATTAATAATAATAATTTATTCTGGCAATCAAATATTATAGATAACAATCCTGAATTTAGTTTTTGAAATTCATTGGAATTTTCAAATCTGCTTATGACGTAATTTGTTAATTCCCTACTCAATCTAAAATGCATTTGGAATATTTTGTCCGCATAACTTGATACCACCTTTAAAACTTAATCATTTCATTTGATTAACATTTAATTTATTTATATATACTTACTTCATCGCAATAGCCTTTTATTAAAATAGAAGGATTTTTTTAGTGCAGTTAATGCTAGTATTAATTTATTTCAATCCTAAGTTTGAAAAAAAAAATAACAATCCTTCCAAATTCTAATGTTTTATTAAAATCAAAAAACGATCAAATTTGTCATCTAGATATACGTATAAAATACTTCGAATATCCAGAACATTTTCTCACAAGTCACAAAGCCGAATTCGAAGAACAAATTATCCTGGCCGGGAATAATAAGAACTGTCAATATACAAAGCTACATATTGAGGGAAACCACTTAGAAATTCTACCCTTTAATCAATGTTTGGCTGTATTTCCTGTCAAAGAAGACATCAAAATAAGTTGCGACCATGGAACCGATAATAAAAATGTAATCGGCGTTCACTTCATAAATCAAGGAAACTGCGAGATCTTCCGAGGACATCAAATCCATTATTAAGATTCAGCCCTGCCATAAGTTGCAGCGAATTGCGTTTCGATTAATTAAATTTTACGAAATTTAAAATATCTCTACAGAAGTTAAAAATCCAATAAATCCAAGCAGTCCAACAAATTCTAATTACAATGGGAAATATTTGGACATCGATCCTGTACCTACTCATCATGATTGCTTCCAGATAGTTAATTCTTCGTACGATCCAGACAAAGAAGAAGATGCCAAGTCAAGAAGAAAAATCAATAGAACTCCACCTTTCAGGGGATGCAAGAATTTAATGGGGCAGGAGTTAGCTATCACCCACACAATACATTTTATTCACTTATAATTATATAAACTTGTTATCGGCGCTTCACACACGCCGTTAACACATATCGAAAAATTATATATATATATATATATATATATATTGTAACGGTTACGATTTTTGAAATCATTATTGGCGCGCTTTTGGTTGTCGTATTTGGTTTTTGAGCCTGCGCGAGCTCTTGAGATGCTGTTCTAGGTCATTAGTGTGTGCGCTGTGCAGCTGAGCATATGTGAAATAGTGTGCAAGACGGCGCAAAATTCTGTTTTATCACATGTCGGGCCTAATTTATTAGAGGTAATTGTTAACATTCATTTTTATAGTCAGCTAATTTAGTTTTGTCGTGTAGAGGCCCGATTTTGGCAGACCCGAGAATTAGCCATTTTGGCAGACCTGAGATTTAGCAGTTTTAGTAGATCCGGAGAGTGATCGTTAGGAAAGAGCATAAGGAAGTCCGTTAGAAAGAGCGTCAGGGAGAGCGTTGAGAGAAATTTAGTTTTTGAGCTGCGAGAAGGCTGCCGTTCGAGACGCGCCACGCATCGCTGTGGTTGTCCGCACGCTTAGGATTTGAGCCTAGCAGGAATGCGAGTGCGCTACTTGGCTACCGTTTGCTGTTCGCTGCCTACTAGAAGTGTTCGCCGCTGTGTGGAAGATGAACGCACGCTAAGTCAGGCCAGTTATTGTTATTTTTTTTAATTCTCTAACCTTAACCCCTACAATATTTAAGTCCGGAAATTTGTTTCGCCAGAATCTACGCCAGTGTTTTTGTTTAAATTGTTTAATTGAGATTTTGTTTGTAATTTCTGTTACGGAATACTAATCCTTCGTCGGTTTGTGTTTAATTCCTGCGTTTTTCAGTAAGATACGTTTTTATTTAAGTGCGAGATGGCCATCACACACGAGTGATAAATACGCGGAAGTCGATTGAAGTTTGCGCGAGCGGCGATTAGTAATCTGACTTGCATTTGGTTGTTGATTAATTAAGATTGTGAATTTATTAATTAATGTCTATTTTAATTCACTCTTTTCAAATTTATTAATTTAAATCATAGCTACCATTACTTACTACTTTTTATTTCTTTTTTCCAATTACCCTAATTAAAGTTGTTTAAACTATCGCTATTTTTTTATTTTTTTATCCTAGGCTCTCTCAACTTCTCGATTTGTTGTGAGAAAACTATTAGCCCTTTTAAATCGAGTGGTGCCCAACAGTGATCTCACACTTGCAATTATTTGAATAAATTTGTGTAAAGTGCATAAATATTACAACCCTTGCCCAACTCACCGCAATTATAGCTACCGGTCAGTGGCTTTACGTCACAATATATATATATATATATATATATATCTTTATTCAGACTATATAGATAATTTTAACAATATAACAATATAAATAATAACAATACATGTAGGTGTTAGTCTGTCTGGGCTATCGACCAGAGGTCTTTTTGCCCTGTCGTGAATTTATGATGAAGTTAAAGAAAAATCTATGCTAGCTAGCTGAACTGTCCTGATGATTTGCGCAAATGAATTGATGAATGGTGATTGTAAGATATTTGTATTTAGAAAGGATATTAGGGTTACGGTCGAAAAATTATTTTATTACATTTTTATTTTTCTCATTCCGTAATTATTCAAATGAGTAAAAACTGCACCACTGCTATGTAAATTGCGTTAACCCGTTATTTGTTTGCTACAGCTCCAAGAGGATCCCCCGCCGGGTCATCACATCTGGCACATCTGGCATATGGACACAGCTTAATATATATTTTAGTTATTAATCAGCGTTTATAATTTAATTAGTCAGGAATAATCAATAATATAAAAACATGTAAACGTAGTTGTAAGTTAATTACGATTGTACCTTGATAGGTGTAACAATAAACAGTTTTTAAAAAGTTCCGCGTTTCCACGTGTTGATCCAGGTTGATCTGATGTATACCCCTCTTTTTGAAGTTTTCTAAATGGCAATATAAAAACAATTCAATCCATATTGTACTCAGTTTGAAAATGATTACAATGTAGTCGAAACTAGTCACAATGAAATAAATTGTTAAGTGATATTTCTTTATCCTAATATTGAAATTGTACCACGAAGTAAGCTCCTCATTGTATTGTTTAATTAAAGGGGAGAAATAATGATGTGATATAAACTTTCTCGTCTTTGGATGTGCCAAGCAAATCTGTGTGCGTGTGTTTGTTTCTCATTTTCACTGGAATGTCTCGCTAAATTATTAGATTATTATTTAGTAAGGAATATTTTATACTTTAAATATTTCCTGTTGAATGATGTTAAAAATATTGCTTTTAATATATAATTCTGTTATTATTAATTAATTCTTTAAATATATATATATATATATATATATATATATATATTGTGACGTTCATGTTTTCGAAAGCACTAAATTCAAATTCGAATTAATGAGCGCGCGCGCTAATCGGGGATTTTGAGTCGTTTTTGGGCAAGAGCGAGTATGCGCGAAGGTCAGGGGACATCTTCGGCCGCTTAGCGATTGTGAATTTTGTGTTTTGTGCGTCAGAATTGTTTTCTGCAATTTTTCCGCGTTTTGTTGTTTGGAGCGTTTGAGACGCGTTCAAAATAATCCATGGCACTACACAATACTCGAGAGAGCCGAACAACTTCTTAGGCTCTCACTTACGGCTCTCACTTACGGTCTGAGATTTTTATCAGCTCGTACATTTGAAAAACCCTTTAAGGATTCGTCAATTTCTATTGCGATGAGGGTCATGTAATTGCTGTTTGGTCATCAGTCCGGTGCTACGTTATCAGTCAGGAAGTTCACCCTGCCCGATTAAGAAAATTTGCGAGGCGCGGTGTTGAACGCCGTCGAGGAGACCGCTATCAGCGGGCGGAGGACGTTCGTTCGCGAAAGAGAGGACATCGCAGGATAAACAAAAAAAGGCCAGTTTTTTCTATTTATTTTTCTACAAGTTGTCAATTTAATTTTGTGCTAATGTTTACAAACAATCAATTGTCAGCTTTTGATTTTCTTTTTGTTTGAGTTGTGTGTCGACTACGGCCTTGTTAAATTTGTTTAATTAGTTTTTTTGGCAAGAGTGAAAAGTTATTCACGACATTAAGTAAAAGTTACGGTGCTAAACTGAAATATTTTTGTGTGTGAATATTTTTATGGTCAAATTTATTGAATTATTGAAGAATAATTAATATATTTTGTTGATGAATCATTGTTAGGAGTGTGCTAATCCGGCGGGTAATTTTGGTAATTTTAATTGAGTTTGATCTCTTATTTATCCGTTCGGATTTTACAATGGCCATTGTTATAACCCCCGAATTGAACCGTTGAATAGTTTTGTCATTTTCGGAGAGCGAAGTTGTCGCTATTGGAAATAGCAACTCTAGTATCCTTGTGTTTATTTTATTTTTATTAAATTCAATCGTAATATTAATTCATTCTTATTTACTATTTTTTTATTGTCACATTACCACATTTAATAAATCCATATATTGACTTATTTTGATTGTTCATTTCTTGTAATTGATTGTTTAATGTTTCCTATTTGAACTGAACACCAAGGTTTAGTAGTTTTCCTTAGCGTCAATTCCTGATGGGGCAAAATTTATAAGACTACTTGGCGCCTCAAAATCTTTATTTTATTCGAACCACCCCCCATGCCCTGACTAGCCTATATCGGGAATTTTCAAGCAACTAAATATTTTTTTTTAAGTTCAAATCTGGAAAAAAAATGTATGAAATTGAATACAACATTTAAATAAATTTTAATTTTAAATTTAACAAAAAAGAATAAAAGAATATATATATATATATATATATATATATATACAGAGAGGTTTTTTTAACAGTATACATATCCCTTATGTATGTATACATGTAAAATACCCAAGTCAAACGCATTGATGTATGTGTTGCCTATAATACGCAACCCGAACAATCGATTCCTTCAACTAGGATAATTTAAAAAAAAAACAATTTAACAATTTTCTATTTTGTTTATGACAATATCGAAATGCACAATGTGGAAGAATTTTCACTATCGTTTGAGTTAATATCTTGCAGTTTGTGGTGGTCATTTATAGTATTTATTCTAATTATTTATTTCAAGTTTATTGTTCTTCACTCTTACTTTTCTCTCAAATTGTCTTAATAAAATCTCTTGATATTTTTTACCTGTAATTTCTCCATAATAATAAGTGACGTATTTTTGATAAAAAAGGAAATTGCTTGTGACGGTAACGCATGCAGTGTTAGTCATGATTTATTTCGTTGCGTTTTCCAAAGAAAATGTTTTAGTTTAATAATTTTTAGGATTATCCTAACTGAGGTATTCGGCCACTTTGGATTCATTTAAAACATGTCTTATCCACCTCTAGTACTGTTGGAATTGTAATACACGCTTGAAATTCGACTTTTTCTTCATTTGTATACATTTTTGATCAAATATTTCACACATTTTGAAGTTTAGCGTTTGACGTTTAGTTGTGCATATAGGCAACACACATTATTCGGCTCAATGCGTTTGACTTGGTTTTTTTGCAGGTATACAGTTCGCCTAATGTATACTGATTAAAAAACCTCTCTGTATATATATTGTAACGTTCCCATTTTCGGCAAATTTAATTAATTAACGTATGTATTGTTGCATACGACATGACCCCGGCGATTTACGATAATTTTCGGGCATGCGGATGGCGCGCGGAATATTTTTGGGCTGAGGTGGAAATTCACGTGCACCAGGCGGAGGAGATTTTTCTGCACGACGAAGTACGGCGTGCGAGTGGCGGCGTGATTTGAGACCGTGATGTTGAGTTTTGATTTTGTGTTTTGTTGTGAATCAGTGAAAACCAGCCAGGTATGTGGTTAATTTTTATTTAAGAAGCGTTATTTAAGACTGCAATTTGAACAGGGGTTTAAACCTGGCACGTGGACGGAGCCGGTGTTTGTGTACAGAGGTCGTGGGCGTGGACGGAGCCGGTGTTTGTGTACAGAGGTCGTGGACGTGGACGGAGCCGGTGTTTGTGGTTGTGGGCAGAGCACGTAAACGGACCTGGTTTGTGGACGGAGCCCGTGGATGCGGACGTTCATGTTGACGTTGACGTGAGGGATTAACACCTGTCGGAGAGGGAACGAAAGTGCCGTCTTCAAGTCGTAAGGGATTCAGAGGCTGCTTCCTAGTTCTCCGGCGTCGTAACCCGAGAGCAGAGTGCCGCTGCCGCTAATCTTTTTGGATGCACGTGAGCCTATTTGGAAGAATTCCGTCTAGCGGTTTTACGATATTTTCGCTCTTAAGGTGCCCTCGATTTTACGGCGTCATTATGATTTAAAGTGTTGTCGTTTAGCGTTAATAAGTCTTTTCGTCATTACCTAGCCCAACATAATTTTAATTAATGAGCTGCCAAGAGAAAAATTGCACAAAGGAAAGTTAATGAGAAATATGTTGCAATGTATAATATGTAATTGAGTGTAGTTAATTAGCTGTTTTTTTTGCTCATTTTAACTGTAGAGAGGGCGTTGATTTAACGTGCATTAATAGTATTAGGCGAATCATTTTTTTCGTCGACCTTTAACGCCAGGGGCCGGGCATAATAATTTTGATTGCAGGACAGTTGAGAGACAGGATAGCGCTATCTCCGGGCTCAACACTCCTGGGTAAGTCTTGTATGTTTTTTTATTATCTTTTTGCCGGCCGCTGTTGTCTTCAGGACGACTGATGTGATATTCCCATTTTTACGATTAGTGAACGCCCGGTATTATTATTTTTTATGCGCCAGAAATTGACGCCTCTTTTTATATTATTATTTTGTACCACTATTATCGGAACCGTTATTACTAGCTATTTAATGAATAAACATTGTTAAAAGTTATCGACGACTCGACTTATTTCCTGGAGGTTCTTGATTTCCTTCCAGGACACAACATCATTTGTTCTCTACCGAGTCCCCGGTTTTTTTTATTTAGTTAATCAAGTGGCGCCCACTTCACCTTAATTTCTGTCTGACTGAAAATTTTTTTGGGGTTTAGGTAAGTAAAGCTAAAACCGTCCTGCGACCCAGCCTACCGACAAATGAGCTCAGGCATATAGCGCTGTACTTAATCTATCTTTTTTTCGAAGACCGCTACATCTGGCTATCTGATTTTCCCTCGCGGATATAAGCGAGCGTTATAATATATATATATATATATATATATATATAAGTAATCAGATGGTCACACAATGCTATTGTTCATTTATTCCTTTGTTAGATAACGGATCCTCTTTGTTCTAAATACATTTCTTATTATAAATAGGTAGTAAGTACTTTATAATCGTACACTAGAGATAATCGTAATTATAATTATATATATTCCATTAATTTTAGTTTATTCTTAGGTTTTATAATGAGCTAACATCTCGAATAAAAATTGTTCTTAAATAGAAAAGTTGCTCCACGAACTTGTAATTGGCGCAATCGGTAGGATACCCAAAAGAATAGTGTTATTTTGATTTTAACGATTAATTGGGTATCAGTGTAAATTCGCTCGACCGAAGTACCTAAGGGTTCACTAAAAATCGAGAAAGCAGCTCAACAGACCCCGGAACGAAAGAATTGCAGTCATCACGTCACCTGGAGGTTCTCAAAAAATCGAGGATCCACTTTACAAGGTCATCAGCAATTTCATACGGGCCGATTGGCTCGCATTTAAGGGTAAAAGCCCCAGCTGATCTAAACGCAGGTCTTAACATGTTAACAAATGACTTCCAAACAGAAATTATTTCCAATCAAACGTCTAGTATTAAATTAAATCCTAATCGTACAAATTTTAATCAGTTGACTAGGCCCACAAATCCAAATAACAATGCTTTTTATAGACCAAGTTTTCAATATAAAAGAGGAAATAATAACATTCCCACAACTACTAATCAAATTCAAAAGAGAGTAAAGCCGAATTACCCAAATTCGTCTAATTTTCATAATAATAATTACAGGCCAATTTTTTATTAAAATCTTAATAACAACTATATGAACAATCAAAGTATGGCCCAACAAAATCAGCCAACGCCTATGCCAACTACAACGGCTCATACATTCTGACCTAATAACCCCAATCGCTAAGGTCATGAACTCTATAATATTGAAGAACAAGCTGACCAGAATATTTTTTTATACTTAGACACCTCGATTCAGAATCCCGAATCGAATCCTTCGGTACCATATACTTGAGTAGCAAACTTCCGTATATTTATGATTATAATAGAAAATTAAAAATATTAATAGATTCTGGTAGTACTAGATCATTTATAAATCCGCAAATAGCATACAAACTAATTAATAAAAATATAAAAAATGATTTATTTGATGTAACCAGCGCACATGGTACATCAAATGGATATAAAAGCACCGAAATCTCATTTTCGGAAACATTTAAAACTAACTTTGATTCGAAATTAAAATTATTTTAATTAAATTTCCATAAATCATTCGATGTTCTTTTAGGGTTACATCATCTTAAAAAATTAAAATTAAATATTGATTTTGGACATAATTTGTTAATTGGTCCTAATTGTGAAATTACATTTAAATATGTAATTCATTAATAATTCCATATTTAATTGTAATTTCACAATATATATATACAGGGTGTCCCATTTTAATCTTTCAGGTGGAATATATCGAGACAAGTGCGCCCAATCGAAAAAGTTGTCTAATGCAAAGTTTAGTGGTTTGCAGGGGGACATTAGATTCTGTTATCAATTTCACCCCTCACCCCTCAGGGGGGTGAATAACAGGGGTAACTTCTGAATCTTAAATGGGAATCCCCATTTTTATTGCAAATTCGGAAAGTGTGAAAAAAACTATGTAGGTTTTGTTCAGCAACTTTTTTGTATGGGCAACAGGTGGCGCTGTAATCGTCAATATTAGATTATTTTACACTTAATCTAGAATTGATGTAAAAATGCCACCTAATGATTATAAAATAATCAGATTCCAGACATAAGCGCCCTTTGACACCTTGATGCATTGCTGTACGCCCGACCGCCCCCCCTCCCCAACCTTCTCTACCGCCAAGATTCATTAGGGCAATTGTATTGACAAAAAAAGTTAACTTCGAATGAGACGACTAGAAATCGGGGGGAGAGGGGGGGGCTTACAACGCATGTCCATTTAGAAACATTTTTATTTTTGTCAGTCAGCCTTTGACATTTTGAAGTTGCACTTCTTAGCGAAAATGTCAGATTACTTGCCAGATGAAATTGTTGATATGATTATGTGTGTCGCGTTCGCAAGGCTTGCAAGGCGGCCTTCCTGCGCTTTTGGATGACATTCCGTATGCCACAGGGTTAACGATGTGGTTTCAGCAAGATGGTGCACCTCCGCATTTTGCATGAATTGTGCGGAATCATTTGGACGCCGCATATCCACAAAAGTAGATTGGTCGTGGGGGGCCTGCGCAATGGCCACCTAGATCGCCAGATCTAACGTCTCCAGACTTTTTCCTCTGGGGATGTGGTCACATTGAACACCTCCTAAAATGATCTTACTCAACGAAGATTTTACCTAAAACTGATCCGTATAAAAAAAAATAATAATTTTGACATCTTTCTCTTTGAACTGCACAATTTCATTTCGAATTTCTATTACCCTTGTACCTTTACAGACGTCAAAGTGGTGGTGGAGTGGTGGTGGTAAGTAGATTGGCTTTTTCAATTCAATTTGTTTAAACTTTTTCTCTGTAATCATTAGGTGGCATTTTTACATCAATTCTAGATTAAGTGTAAAATAATGTAATATTGACGATTACAGCGCCACCTGTTGCCCATACAAAAAAGTTTCTGAGTAAAACCTACATAGTTTTTTTCACACTTTCCGAATTTTCAATAAAAAATGGGGGTTCCCATTTAAGAT
The DNA here is from genome assembly GCA_963082785.1 of Philonthus spinipes. NCBI lineage: Eukaryota > Metazoa > Arthropoda > Insecta > Coleoptera > Staphylinidae > Philonthus > Philonthus spinipes. Next base: position 16,235,123 of record OY720314.1, on the reverse strand, counting down.
TCAGAAGTTACCCCTGTTATTCACCTCCCTGGGGGGTAAGGGGTGAAATTGATAATAGAATCTAATGTCCCCCTGCAAACCACTAAACTTTGCATTAGACAATTTTTTCGATTGGCCGCACTTGTCTCGATATATTCCACCTGAAAGATTAAAATGGGACAGCCTGTATATATATCTAACTCACAGGCTAAGCAAATTTTAGTACCTGTCCAAAGTCAGCAAATTATTGAAGTATAATATTTCGTATGGTAATATAATTACCTTGTATGAGGATAGAACATATCGAAATTCCTGAAGGTTTAACAGTTGTGAAAAACAAGAGAGCTATCTGCTCTGTAATTAATACATCCAACGTTTATAGTAACGTTATCTTAAAAAAAGATATTGTTTGGTACTTATCGCTTATTTTTGCGCATGTCACTTTTATCCCAATTTTCCCTCCTACCAACCCGCTTGGAGCTCACTAGCACAAGAAGAGCAGAGGACACTTAAGTCGACCTTGCTGCACAAAAACCGCGTGGAGTCCGCGTGTGGTCTGGTAATTAGTGCTGTTAGTCGATAGTTCGCTATTTTTATCGCACAAGTACCGCAAAGCCCTTCAGCAGTATATAATATGGATGCAAAATAAACTGGTTAGCTTCCTCTAAAAATTTCCCATATATTTTTCTAGCGGTGAAAAATAAACGATACACGCTAAGGGGCCCTCATTACAGCTTGCTTCCCCTTAGGGATTATCTCCCAACACTTATACATACGGTCGTAAGGCTCATTAGAAAACATTCATTTAACAAAAACTGATTTTAATTAAATAAACATATTTCAGTGAGTTACAACTCAAAAGAACAATTGGATACAATCATTAAATATTTGGTCGAAACTAAAACATTACATGAAAAAATTAAAAATATAACAAATACATGCAATAGAATTCCCAATAGAAGCAGTAGGCGATATAGCAGAATTTGAAGAAAAGTTACTGAGTGAAGATATGGCAAATGAAATAGTAAACATTTGATGTATTATATAGGATAATTATAATAAGTACACAAAAAATCTATCCTAAATAACAAACAATCAACGGGGTTTGCCCGACATTGCATCACATCCAATCATTTTTTTCAATTCAGACGATCTTCAAATTTTATATTCAGGTAATAAGGGACAAGAATTAAATGTTAGAGAAGGCCTGGAAATTAACAAGGCAATAAAACAGGGAAAATACATTGTAAATGAGTACGAAGACATCTGGAACTCTCTAATTCTTAAAGCCCTTATTACCTGACCTTCACAAAAAATATGTATATATATCTTGTAAACATTTTTTTTTCTGTATTACTCCTTGAGAATGACGATAAGACGAAACTAGTCGGAGAGAATAAAAAATAGTAGTGAAACAAACCAAGTGACTTTTATTTAATTATCAATATTATAATAAGAATTATGCAGCTATATTACTTTATTTCTTGTCAATGTTCCTTTCCTATATCTTATGGTTTGTCTATTACATTTATGAGATATTATTTTTATTACTATTAAAACTAAATTACTTTATTTTCAAAAATGTATTTATCATAACTTTTTTTCTTGCTTCAACATTTCATATTCACTTGATTATAATTTTTATCATTAGATGGAAAGAACTTACATTTAAATGCTCAAATTTGTGTAGTCGCCGTTTATTTGTAATTTATTGTTTCAGCCAAAAAAGGATAATTAGCGATAATTTCCCAACAACCGTTTATCGTCGAAGGAATTAATGAATATAATCTCCTTCCGACTAAGCATTTAAATACAAAAAATAAAACTAACACACACATTAATTTACTTAATACCAATAATTCAAAATTTAATTTTTATCTCATACGTGCAGAGCATATGAACGATTAAGAAAAAAAGATTTATTAATAATTTAATATCTAATGATTCACTAATAAAAGTAAACATAAAATAATTACTTCTGATGTAAATACTTTTCCTGTGTACGTAAATGGCGTATTGTAGCGGATTATCGTAAACTCGATGAAAAAAACTATTGGTGACCGATATCCTCTGCCGAATATTAGTGAACTTCTAGACAAACTTGGTAAATGTAAATATTTCACAACCCTCAGCCTGGCGTCAGGGTTTCATCAAATATGTTCCAAAAACCCATTTAATACTCAAAACGGGCATTATTTCTAAGAATGCCTTTCGGTTCAGAGAATACCCACACTTGCTATATTTCAACACGTAATGGATGCCGTTTTAAGAGGGTTACAGAATAATATTTTCCACTAGCCTTCAAAAACATATTGTTCAATTAAAAGCAGGTTTTAATGGATTACGCGAATCAAATTTAAAAATTTAATTAGATAAATCGGAATTTCTCCGCAAAGAAGTAGAATATTAGGACATATTGTTACACCAAAAGGAGTAAAACCTAATCCTGACAAAATCCGTTCTATTCAAAACTTTCTTATACCAAAAAACCCAAAACAATTAAAAGGACTTTTAGGGTATTATAGAAAATTTATCAAATATTTCGCGGCTTTCACAAAGCCGTTAACAAAATGCAAGAAGAACGATGCAAAAATTGATATTGAAAATCCAAAATATAAGAGTTGTTTTCATTAATGTAAAGTAGTATTGTATAATCAGCCTTTTCTTCAATAACCAGATTTTACAAAACCTTTTATATTAACCACCGATGCTAGCAATTATGCTATCGGTTCAGTTTTATCTCAAGGACGAATTGGTAATGACCTACCCGTCGCTTATGCAAGTAGAACCCCTACCGAATCCCAAATAAGTTACTCCACAATAGAAAAAGAATTACTGGTCCGTAAAATACTTTAGAAATAGTTACTGATCACAAGCCTCTTCAATGGCTTATGAATATTAAAGAACCAAACTCGAAATTAGTTAGGTGGAAACTTAAATTATCAGAGTATGATTTAAAAATAACTTATAAAAAAGGATCATTAAATAAAAACGCAGACGCTCTATCAAGAATAGAATTAAATGTTAACGAACAGTACAAAGAAAATGAAAATTCGCCGGTAAACCTTTAAAATTAAAATTTAAAATTACACCAACGGCAGTCAAACCATTTCAAATTGTTCATATAAATAGCATCACAATAGAAAATCAAAAATTCTTAACTTTTTTTTAACTCTCTTTCTTTTGTAAGGAATATCTCAGCCGCATTCATCCGAACGTCCCATTGAGAGGAGAGGTAATTATCATTATCAAATTAATTGCAGTTTTTTGTTTGTTTATACCCATCTTTTTTTTTTCATTTCAGGAGTTCGGGGACTGTTTGGTTCCATGAACCAAAACAGTAGCAACATGTTTGAGAGAGAAAGAATGTGCACGGCATGTGCCATCGTGGACGTGTGCATATCCTCTCACATATAACCCAGAGAGTGAACGTCGCAGACCGTTGACACAATCATCTTGATCGGCGATCAGCTGTATCAAGGATGTATCCGTGCTCGTAGGAGATTCGCATCTGAAGAAAGGCACGAGTACCTGGCCATCGACGAGATTACAAATGAAAGTTGTTATCGTTTTGCGATAAATGACTTGATATCGAGTTATCGTTTTACAGAGTCGATAGACGCCTCAGTATACGGATATTTTCGAAAAACAGAAGGCGAGATGTTGTGCCTGAGAGATGGATTTGTGCAAGTCAAACAATGGCGTTGCGGAGGAATGTATTGCCCGAAGAAATGGAGGAATACGTCTTCGTCGATTCCCATCCAAGGCCTGCCTGCCTGCTCTCTCCAAATATCGCATGAAAACAAGGAAACATAAAGGCGACAATGCTTGTCACTTAGTATGCAGTACTCTGGAAGAATTAACGATGATTCTTTTGGAGGAAGCGTACGGTGTAAATCATTCGGGACATTGAATTATATAATGTACACCTGCTGTTGCACATTAATAAAATATTGCATAATGCAACAAATTTTGATCCGAGAAAAATTTAATGTGCGGCGTGGGTATTTGCCTGGGAAGTAGTTGTTTTAATGTGCATTTGTTCAACGTACTTACGTAGCCTAAGTCAAAAGTCACAGAGCTAAATGTGGAAATAATTTATTACTTATCTTCAAATCATTTTTATTTAATATATTTAAATAACTATGACCAAGTGAATGAATACTTTTTTCTATTTAAATTTGAAACGATTAAATCTCGAAGACATTCCCGGACACGCTCGAACACCTAAAATGTACAATGTACAAAATGTTAAAAATCAAGAATATAAAAAGGGCATCGAAATCTCTCTCCCAGGATGTTGTAACGAACTTCACTTGCATCGATTGTCATAGATGATAAATAAAGATTTATTGGTTGGCAATCGATACCAGTTGTACATCAATATCATAATCATTTGATGAGCGTGTTCGTCTTAATATTATTCTATTGTTGTTTGCAATTACTTAACAGTTGGCAATGCTTTTGTGGTCGGATTAAATATTAGTTTCCTTAGATTGGTTATACTTTTGTGATAAAGTTGTTTTTATGATCGTTGGTCCGACCAAAGAGGATATTATAAAGAGTGGCAATGTAATGTATAAAATATGGACCCACTTTTTCTAACCGAACTCCTAACCGAGATTTGAGAGAACCGATATCAGCGATTCTTTCTCTATCGCTCGGAATATTATTGGTCGACTAATTTCATTCACAAATACGCGGCGCGCCGAATATCTGAGAATGCGTGTGTGTATGTGTGTTCTGGCGTTGAGCGGAGACGGTTTCATATTTCAGTGTAATTCGATATGTTGTTTGGTTTTCAATAATGAAAGAAGCAGTAAAATACTTTTTTTAATGAAAGAATTAAAATATTATTCGAACGGAATAGTAATAAAGTTTACGATCTGTACAAATAGTGATCGCAATTTCTGCAAACGGATTAGTGCTTTATATAATGGGATTAATGTGTACAAGATTTGTATGTTCCTGCCAGGTGGACTCAATGTCCAGGTAGAAAACTGACAAATTTATGCAAATTAAGCTTAAAGAAAATCCAAGTATTGTAACCTTAAATCATATTGTAATAAATATTTGTACAGTGTCTTTAAGTTGGCAGGTAGGATTTAAGTAATTGAAAGAACAAAAAAATACGTATACCTGCAGCAATTTTACTTTTTTTATCTGGTTTTGTCAACATGTTTTTCGTTTTAGAGACAGGATGCCATTTTATTTTAATTGATTTTTATAAATGAATTGTTTTTTTAAACAAACATTTGAGACTAATGCAGATAATATTGTATCTACTTACATAAAATAAGCATTAACTACTTTTGTTTCATAATTTGGTCAACACATGAATTATTGTTGGATTTTTTTAAAACTTTTTTTTTAATGGAACATGTATTTTTTTAAAAACTTAATATAACACCTAACCAAATGTATTATCTAGAGACTTGTAAAACAAAATATTATATCGATTAACGTTAAAAACTTTTTCCTAAAAAAATAATTTATTTGCATGTGAAATGAAAGATTTTTTTTAATACTCAATCGTCATTTTCTGTTTGGCATAACTCCTCATAACCAATTATAATTATTTAAATTACAGCGGATTTATCTAAGGTGTTTATAACATCTTCCTAAAATAATCCTATAATCCTTCTTGACGGTACCTGAAAGCGCCAATGGGACCGAACGGTTACTTTCTTTTGTTCGGTCACGAATTGCCGTAATTACGGAAAATTCCAGGATTAAGGGCAGATGTTTAGGCTACCAAGTTTATTAACAAAACAGAATAAAGCATTAACGCAGTCAAATTCAAAACATGTTTTGATCAAAATTAATTTTAAATTATAAATATTTAACTTTATTTCATATAAGAATGTAATGTTAAATCAGTTCTATATAACGCGGATTAGTTAATTCATTTTGACAAAAAAATCTTATAAGGAAAATTACAATCAAATATTTTATAGATATGATTACATTTTTTTAATCTTTTTGTGTAAAATACTAACAGTTGACATTACGTACACATTTATAAAAATTAACCGATTGTTATTATTATTATTTTAGATATATTTTAAAAAAATGTTACTGTTTTCTTTAGTGGTAAAGTGAACTTTAATGAAGAACAATACAATATTTTTTAATTATTATCTATTTCAAAATTAATTAACAAATCGCGTTACCAGGTTTATACTTATGTGCAAAAATAATGTATTTTAGTATTTTTTATACGTATTAATTGTGCACAAAATCTCACATCACCATCTTGATCCTCGGGCTAAATATTTCATAAACATCAGATGACTTTTTTGAATAATGTGTTTTAAAACACATTAATTTCTTAATAAATACTCTTTATTTTTTATTTAAATAGATTGGAAAATTTAAATTAAATTTACAATTTTCGAGTACGTATATAAAACAAAAATTAAAATTCAAGTAATTTATTTTACAATATATAATATAAATATTTGTACACAATACATTGCGAAATTATAAAAACGTTATTAATTATTCTAAATTTAACGTAAAAACATGTTATTGAATACTACTTTCCCCAATAAGACCATTCCTCTATCACATAAGAAATATTATAATTATACTTGAAAGAACAACGAACGAGTACAATTGAATTTGAGAAATTCGACAAATCTTGTTTAGTAGTGTTTGATTTAATTTTATTTTAGATTTGGTTAACGATATAAATTTTGTTTCCTGGACAATGTTTTCGTTTAACGTGGAAACAAAATTTACATAGCTAACCAAATCCAAAAAAAAATTAAATCAAACGGTACTTAACAAGTTGCTTTGTCGGGTTTCTCAAATAAATAATTCCAATTATAATATTTCTTATTAAAAAATTAAAAACTACATTTGTAAATTTATAAAATTTAATTATATAATTAAAATTTGAAGTTATGCAACCAGTTAGAAAAAAAAAACAATAGTAATAATAATTTATCTCCTCACGTAGTAATTTATTATCATTAACCGTAGTAGATAGATGTCAACATAACGTAAACATATGACAAGATTACTTCAATGTTTAAAAACGATTACAGCTACGATTAATTATTTGCTAGTTGCATAACTTCGCAATTTAATTTATTTTTGGCTATTTTAAAACTCGTTATTAGACATTTGTCAGAATTTTTAGTTTTCGTAAATTTTTTTCATCTCTTGACAGTTTTGATGCATTTGTAATTTGTGACAAATGTCTATTTAATTTACTAGTAATTAATGTTTCCAAAATACACATTTTGTGGTCCAAACACGGGTCATTCTCTACAATCCATGCATTATCACTTAATTTATTTTTTAATAACGTTCGCAAGTTTTTTTTTAAATTATTCTTTGACGCATTCATTACGAAAAAATCATTAAATGCATGAAGACATTTAATAAAAATATTTTTGAACATTTCATTCGGTCTCACTAAATATTGAATGTCTTCCGTGCTGCCATAATCCCTTAATTTTGTTAAGATTTCTTCTTCTGTAAAGCCTCCTGTTTTAATTAATGCTGATTTGCATAAATTACAATTCGTTTTTTTTAAACATTTTGACAGCACATACCCAGCATAATAAATAACATTGTTAATTTCTAATTTTGTCATATTGTTAACTGTTTCTTCAATCTCTGCTCCATGTTCGATTGTCTCCGCAGTATTTGAATCCATTTCTTCTTCTTCAATTTCTTCTTCGGATTCGTCAGTTGATAATGGCGTAATTTCATTGCTAGAGAAACAAAATAAATTATTAAAATATTGCATACACTAATGTCGGGGAAGTCGGGTTTCATCAACGCCACTTGAGTTGACGAATAGTAAAAAATTCTAATCGATAAATAAATGTAATCAAGAAAAATGCTTTAAAAGGTAGTTGCTCCAATCTAAACTCTAAAAACTCGGAAAATTGTTGTCTTTACCACATCCTTATTTACTGTTGAAAATGTCTAAAAAAAATGGTATACTTAAAGAAAATTATACACTTTTTGCTTGTCGTAATAAAATTTTCAGATCTCTTTCGTTTTTAATAAATAAATATTAAACATTGATTTTTTTTACATTCTAAAAACTATTCCTTGTGTTAACGTATTTTTTTATAAACAATTTTTAATAAATTTTTATTGTTAGTAATAAATCAAATATTGTTCTGCATGATGCGCTTAGTTAGAATAATATATAATATAATATAATATAATATAATATAATATAATATAATATAATATAATATAATATAATATAATATAATATAATATAATATAATATAATATAATATAATATAATATAATATAATATAATATAATATAATATAATAACATATTTAATTACATTAACACATGTTTATTTAATAATATGTTAGCAAACAATAGAAATAGAGCAATTAGAAAATAACTGAAATGATTTTCTTTGGCAGATGAATAATTTCCTAAGCGACCTTAAAAGTGTCTACAAATATTCAACGCACTTTTATTATTTTGCTCATTTATTTATATTAAATACTTTCATTTTTTAATGAAATAAGCGTATTTAAATTATTCTGATGAAGCGCACCAAGAAGAAAAATAATTGGTTTATTACTAACAACAATCATTTGCTTAAATTATATATTAAAACACTTTAACACAAAATACAATTTTTAACAGGTAAAATTATATTGCCCTTTATAAAAACACATATAGTATATAACATATTGAAGAACTAAATTAGACGATTTGTGATTTTTTTAATTTAATTATTTACTATAATAAACACACTAGAATATATCCCATGAATCTATTATTAACATTTTCGGAAAATTAAATTTTGGGTCACAACCCTGAAATTTCATAAATTTTCATCAGTTATTAAGGAATCCACCTCATTATTCATTAAAAACATCACTATACCGAGTTTTCGACATTTATATAGGTGCATACTACCTCTTAATTGTTGAAAAATGTTGAAATAAAAAAATGGTATTCACCTGGATAGAATATCTTCTGATGCATCAGCTAGCAACTTTTCGTCATCATCTTCTTCGCAGTTTCCGGTGCCCATACTGTCCAAAAGTCGTATATGCATATTTTGTTGTAAAGCCTGACGAAAAGCTTTTGCCGTTGGATTTGGATTATGCCCGCCTCTAGATCTAATACTTGAAAAAGTATTTTCCAACGCATCTTGTTGGACACGTTTCGTTACAACATAAATTTTTTGTCCACTTGGTAAGCAATCTTTTAAATATCTATGCATTTGTAACACGCCATTTATTGTTTGTGCGAAGCCTTCGTGGCAATAAATATTTTTAATTTCTTTATTTTGTTTATTAAACATTTTGATACTTTTCATCATCTGGAATCCCTCTTGCAAGGTTTGTATGACAATTTTGTTGTCATCGTTAACAGCACATTTATATACATTTCTGCTGAATAAATTGTAGCTGTTTAGAGAATCGAATAAATTATTAATTTTTAAAACAAACCATGCTGTGTTCGGCGCCGTTGCAGATGATAATGCATTTGTTGCTATTGCTGTCTCCATTGCAGTGTACATTCTTCTACTAAATATCTGCGTCGCTAGGCTAACACTCATTTTTCTAAAATTAGTCGGATTTATATGTTTATCGGTTATTTTTGTCAAACCTTTAGCCAATTGACAGTCTTTATTAATATCGTATGTTTTTCTAATATCATTCCACGATATTTGTTTATCTTCCACAAATATATCTTTACTGACCAAGTTATTTCTTATAGATTTAATTAAGTGGGGAGTATCGAATATAGCGAATACTTTTTCATTATCCATTTCGAAATAAGGCTTTTCTGAAGAAACCCCCAATAAATTATATACTCGCCTATTACAAGGTCCTTGGTCACACACAATTACACATACTTTCAAGCCAATTTGAAAACATTTCTTTATATTTTCGAAAATTAAAGCTTTAAAGGTTTCTCCTTTAATACTGCCACCCTGCAAATAATAAGAAATTGGCTGTTTCCAATTCTTAAATAATCCACGGACCATGAAAACCATTGCATGGTTGGCTATTTTTTTATTTCTTCCACATACTCCCAAATCTTCATATCCCTCAACCAGATCTAGTGGTGAATTATATTCTAAACCAACTTTAATTTTCATTTCGTCAAACATTAATACACAATATTTTTCAGTGTTTTCCATATGTTTAATTTTATTTTGGAAATGTTTGAATAATATTGTATTTGTCCCAGTTGGTAAATGAAACACTTTCAACCATTCTCTTATTGTTCGCGGTGATGGTAGCCTCAATTTTGATTTATGGTACATAAATTTATAAAGCGAAGGAGATTTGTAAAAGTATGCCAATGCTAATTGTTTTTCATCAAATGTCCATTTAATTTTTTTATTATGAAAAAGCTGCATTTTCACCAGTGTCCTTGAATCATTTGATGAATTTTTTAATAGCTTATTTAGCATTGATGGAAAGACAGTTTTCACTTTATTTTTCAATCTAATATTTTTTTTATTTTGTTGCTTAAATAAATTCCTTTTCTTTGTATTGACTTTGTTTTTTTCAAAAGAACTTTGTTTAGTTGGCATTATTTCATTATCTTTTTTGTTTTTCGTAGGAGTTAGGAAATGGATTTCTTTTCCTTCAACTCCATGAGGTGGCGAGTTTTCCTTACCCTCTACAACATTTAATTTTGCTCTTTGATACGTCCTTTTAATTGGAAGATTAACTGACAGCGGATGGTCCATGCCTTCTCTCGATGTTGACGGTTGCGCTTCATAATATGCATAGGGCACAGCATTGTTTGATAAAATCTTCCTGTTGGAAGTATTCAGTATATACTTTGCATCGAAATGTCTTTCACAAATCACTCTATTAAATATCAATTTTTTGTCCAACACTTTTAACTTAACATTTCCACTTTTTTCTATCCACAAATGTTGATATAATGGATTGGCCGGAATTTTAAAAAACGTTAAATTACTGCTATTTTTTCTCGTATTTGTGCAATTTAAATACACACAACATTGAGATTTTGTAGTCGCGAACTCCATTTTAACGATATTGATAACAAAAAGGTTTAATTTTAACTAACGTAGAAAAGGGATAAATGGTCAAGGGTGGATGGTGTAATAAGAGTGGTGGTAAAAAAAATAGTGGGAGAAATAACACCCCATTAGCGATTAGAAGAGAAGTTGACGCACCCAAATAATAAAAACAGTCTCAGCTGATTTGGATTTTGTTTTGATACAATTTTAAGTTTAATTAAGTTAACAGAAGTACTTTACCCTATAAAAACATATAATTCAACACATACATACACAGCCCTAATTTAGCCAATAACAATAAGTTAAATATTAAACATTTTTAAGTTTTACTTTGGAAATAAATGGTTTTGTTTAAAAAAATATACGTGCATTTTTTAAACAGAATAATTTATTTCTAAAATAAAAGCTAAAATGTATTATATTATTTACATGTTTACGTTGTGTTGACATCTATCTACTACGATTAATGATAATAAATTAGTACTTGAGGAGATAAATTATTATTACTATTGATTTTTTTCTAACTGGTTGCATAACTTCAAAATTGGAATTATTTATTTGAGAAACCCGACAAAGCAACTTGTTAAGTACCGTTTGATTTAATTTTTTTTTGGATTTGGTTAGCTATGTAAATTTTGTTTCCACGTTAAACGAAAACATTGTCCAGGAAACAAAATTTATATCGTTAACCAAATCTAAAATAAAATTAAATCAAACACTACTAAACAAGATTTGTCGAATTTCTCAAATTCAATTGTACTCGTTCGTTGTTCTTTCAAGTATAATTATAATATTTCTTATGTGATAGAGGAATGGTCTTATTGGGGAAAGTAGTATTCAATAACATGTTTTTACGTTAAATTTAGAATAATTAATAACGTTTTTATAATTTCGCAATGTATTGTGTACAAATATTTATATTATATATTGTAAAATAAATTACTTGAATTTTAATTTTTGTTTTATATACGTACTCGAAAATTGTAAATTTAATTTAAATTTTCCAATCTATTTAAATAAAAAATAAAGAGTATTTATTAAGAAATTAATGTGTTTTAAAACACATTATTCAAAAAAGTCATCTGATGTTTATGAAATATTTAGCCCGAGGATCAAGATGGTGATGTGAGATTTTGTGCACAATTAATACGTATAAAAAATACTAAAATACATTATTTTTGCACATAAGTATAAACCTGGTAACGCGATTTGTTAATTAATTTTGAAATAGATAATAATTAAAAAATATTGTATTGTTCTTCATTAAAGTTCACTTTACCACTAAAGAAAACAGTAACATTTTTTTAAAATATATCTAAAATAATAATAATAACAATCGGTTAATTTTTATAAATGTGTACGTAATGTCAACTGTTAGTATTTTACACAAAAAGATTAAAAAAATGTAATCATATCTATAAAATATTTGATTGTAATTTTCCTTATAAGATTTTTTTGTCAAAATGAATTAACTAATCCGCGTTATATAGAACTGATTTAACATTACATTCTTATATGAAATAAAGTTAAATATTTATAATTTAAAATTAATTTTGATCAAAACATGTTTTGAATTTGACTGCGTTAATGCTTTATTCTGTTTTGTTAATAAACTTGGTAGCCTAAACATCTGCCCTTAATCCTGGAATTTTCCGTAATTACGGCAATTCGTGACCGAACAAAAGAAAGTAACCGTTCGGTCCCATTGGCGCTTTCAGGTACCGTCAAGAAGGATTATAGGATTATTTTAGGAAGATGTTATAAACACCTTAGATAAATCCGCTGTAATTTAAATAATTATAATTGGTTATGAGGAGTTATGCCAAACAGAAAATGACGATTGAGTATTAAAAAAATCTTTCATTTCACATGCAAATAAATTATTTTTTTAGGAAAAAGTTTTTAACGTTAATCGATATAATATTTTGTTTTACAAGTCTCTAGATAATACATTTGGTTAGGTGTTATATTAAGTTTTTAAAAAAATACATGTTCCATTAAAAAAAAAGTTTTAAAAAAATCCAACAATAATTCATGTGTTGACCAAATTATGAAACAAAAGTAGTTAATGCTTATTTTATGTAAGTAGATACAATATTATCTGCATTAGTCTCAAATGTTTGTTTAAAAAAACAATTCATTTATAAAAATCAATTAAAATAAAATGGCATCCTGTCTCTAAAACGAAAAACATGTTGACAAAACCAGATAAAAAAAGTAAAATTGCTGCAGGTATACGTATTTTTTTGTTCTTTCAATTACTTAAATCCTACCTGCCAACTTAAAGACACTGTACAAATATTTATTACAATATGATTTAAGGTTACAATACTTGGATTTTCTTTAAGCTTAATTTGCATAAATTTGTCAGTTTTCTACCTGGACATTGAGTCCACCTGGCAGGAACATACAAATCTTGTACACATTAATCCCATTATATAAAGCACTAATCCGTTTGCAGAAATTGCGATCACTATTTGTACAGATCGTAAACTTTATTACTATTCCGTTCGAATAATATTTTAATTCTTTCATTAAAAAAAGTATTTTACTGCTTCTTTCATTATTGAAAACCAAACAACATATCGAATTACACTGAAATATGAAACCGTCTCCGCTCAACGCCAGAACACACATACACACACGCATTCTCAGATATTCGGCGCGCCGCGTATTTGTGAATGAAATTAGTCGACCAATAATATTCCGAGCGATAGAGAAAGAATCGCTGATATCGGTTCTCTCAAATCTCGGTTAGGAGTTCGGTTAGAAAAAGTGGGTCCATATTTTATACATTACATTGCCACTCTTTATAATATCCTCTTTGGTCCGACTATAAATATAGCTGCCGGAGCGCTCAAAAATCAGACTGCACTGGAACTTGAGCTATGCATAAGCCTCCTTCCAGAGTAGCCTCCTAATTACTTCTTTGCTACGCATAAGTGGGTTGTAATTAGCCGGCTAGTGTTCCGAAAGGTTACTGCTATGCATAAGCGTACCTGTTCGTTTGAACGGAGCATACCTGATTCCTGTCCCGTTGAATTCAAATATCTGTTTTAGAGAAGTCTGCTACGCATAAGCGATCTCTCTGTTGAATTCAAATACCTGTTTTAGAGGAGTCCAGCTAAGCATAAGCGTTCTCTCTCTGTTGAATCCAAACACCGTATTAGAGGAGTTTAGCTGCGCTCATCTCTTTCTAATACGTCCGATTTAGTAGCGACCGGGGTTCTGCAGTGCAAGCGTTCTCCGCTACCCACTCGAAATCGTGCTCCTGTTTACTGTGTACTGCCACAGTGGAAACGTGTTCGTTCGCGCATCTGCTAAGCATAAGCGATCGCTAACGAACATCGGAAACGGGCAGCCCTTTCTGTTAATGCTGCTAGGCATAAGTGCTACAGCAGGAAGGTCTTGAATTGTACATACATTGTAAATATATAATTATTGTGTCGCTACAGTTTAAACACTTTAATAATTATTTGTCTATTTAATTTTCCCGCAGACAGCGACATCTGTGAACGGCGGCCAGAATAAGCGACAGAGGAGGAATCGTCATTACCGACCGAAGGATTTATTTTTAGTTTTCCTTAAATTTGTATATATTCTTATTATTTATTTTATATTTTTATTAATAAAGTTTAATTTTATAAAGTACAGTATACATTATTTCTACACTAATAAGAACTCTGATTGACCTGAACCTGGACCAACCCGAGGTGTATCCTTACAGGGGGGTTTAAACCGTTACAATGTGCAAAAATCTAAGGAGTGAGGAGTAACTAGATTGTCACATAATGCTATTGTTCATTTATTTCTTTATTAGATAACCTTTCCTCTTTGTTTTAAATACATTTCTTATTATAAATAGGTATTAAGCACTTTGTTATCGTGCACTAGAGATAAGCGTAATTATATATAAACCATTAATTTTAGTTTAGTCTCAGATTTGAATTGTAATGAGTTAACATCTCGAATAAAAATTGTTTTAAAAAGCAAAATTGTTCCTGCGAACTTGTAATTTATATACCAGGTTATTCACGCTATTCGAAATCGAGTATTGTGGCCAAAGTACAGCACTTTTAAATTTTTGATTTCAGGAGTGTATAGGGGTCTATAAGGGCTACTTTCTAAAATGATTGTCATGTTATACAGGGTGTCCCAAATACCATAAAAATATCAGTTGAATTTTATTTTTAATTGAACACCGTATATATTATTATATTGTAACGTTCGCGTTTTTCATTACCCGGTTCTAATCTTTAAAATGGTGGGGAAATAATGAAACAAGTGATAAACAAAAATAATTAAATTAAATTAAAAAAAAAGATTTATTATAGGCAACCAGAGTATCTCAAAATGTCTTAATGACGTCCGTATGTGAAAATTCTGAGAATCATTTTTTTTATTTTTTCACGCCAATTTATTCAAGAAAATATCCCATTTAGAATTCCCAATTTTGGTGGTTATGTTTTTAGCCGTTTTCGCGTGAGAACCGTGTTTCCATACTTTGTAGCGACCCTGTATAATCAAACAGCATTAAAAATATTTATCAGAGGATTACGTGGTCAATTACAGTCAATTATAATTAATAATAATTATAATTGAAAAATCCAACATCATTGGATAATGCAATCAGATTTGTTGTTGAAGAAGAAAATTTTCAATATACACTTGAGTCTACCCCAAATGCTAGACCTAATAGTAATAATGCATTTAAACAAAACAATAATAGACAATATTATAATTCTAATTCACATAAATTTAGAAATAATTATAATTTAGTAAAACCATTTAACAGTAATATGCAGTTACCAAATCCTAATTTTCGTAATAATCAACCAAATTTTGAACAAAGAAATGTTTTTGCACCAACAAGTCAAAATTTTGAACGATTTCATCAACCTACGTCTGTAACTCAAAGTAATAATAGTCAATTTAAATCAAATAATAATAATTTTACACCACAACCTATGTCCATGAGCACAAATAACACTCACAATAAATTTAATAATCAACATAAATTCCCCAGACAAAATTATTATAAACAACCTGTTCAAAATAATTTAAATTCTCACGAATTAATCTATTTAAATCAGAATAAATCACAAGATAATAATTTTCCTTCACAATATTATTTTCAAACTGAACAACCGTTAACTGAACATTCAACATTTCATAGTAATCAGCAGTGTCATAATCCTAATGATAATCACATTGACTATATTCCTAATGATAATAATAATAATCACAATTTAAGTAATAATCAAAATTTTCATGTAACCAAGAAACGAGATTACCCAACATAATTAAAGTAAATTCTCAACTTAATACAAATCCTTTAGCATACATTAAAATAAGTAATCCCCCTTTAAAAATTATTAATAGATACAGAATGCTTTACATCAATTTTAAAACCAAGTATTGCAGAAAAAAATTTATCCTAATTTTATTTACAATAAAGAATCTGCAATAAAAACTTGTCATGGCGAATCAACCACACGATTTAGAGCAAATATTCCAGCATTTAAAGAATTTAATATTAATAATAACATTGATTTTGTTTTATATGATTTTCATGATTTTTATGACGGATTAATTGGACTTAAAGATTTAGTTAATTTTGGACTTTTAATAGACCCTGTAAATAATTTATTACGAAATGATTTTATACAAATTCCATATTACTATAGAGAACAGTTTGAAATAGATAAAAATATTGAAATTAATTCTAATGAAATTCGATTAATAAAAAATCCTGTTACAATCCCTAATGGTGAAATTTTAATTCTAGAAATTAAGACAAATAATTATTATATTCCATTTTCATTAACAGTAGCTAAAAATGGTTATGTTCATATTAAAGTTCATAATTATACAAAAAATATTTCAAATTTTAAAATAAATAAACCATTGCGTTTAGTAATGAATTATATAACATTCAAGATTTTGATTTTAACTCGAAACAATTAAGTAATAATAAAGTATGTATAGATAAATTAATTAGAACAGATCACTTAAATATAGAAGAGGAAAAAGCAATAATTAATGTATGTAATGATTTTTAAGATATTTTTCAAATATTAAGTATTAATTAACTTTCACAAATGCTATTAAACATTCAATTAAAACTTCAGATGAAATCCCTGTACATACGAAATCTTATCGATATCCCTTTATACATAAAAATGAAGTACAACGTCAAATTTGTGAAATGCTTGAAAATGGTATTATTAGACCTAGTACAAGTCCATGGAGTTTCCCTATTTGGATTGTCCCTAAAAAATCAGATGCTAGTGGAATACAAAAATGGAGAATTGTGGTAGATTATAGGAAAATTAACGAAAAAACAATAGATACCCACTTCCTAATATTAATGATATTTTAGATAAGTTAGGCCGTTGTCAATATTTTTCAACAATAGATTTAGAATAATATACTAATTATTCCCCAGTAGAAATGTCACAGAATGAATTAGATGAAATTTTATGAATAAAAAATAACCCCTCAGAAAAAGTTAAAATATTATAAGATATTCAAATTCGACCACCAATGACTAATGAAACTGTTCATACCTCAGTTGAAAATCCAATTTGTGAAATTCCTATTTCTGAAAAACCGCTAAATAATTATAAAAATTAAATAATAATCAAAACTAATGACACTGATAATGTATTTATAAAACACTTTAAATTATTCGATACAAAAGAACGAATTATTATATCAATATCAATTAAATCATTTCAATTCGAGTTAATTAAATTTATTAAAGAAAAGATTGTTCCCACAAAATTATATGCTATATATTTTGATGATTATAAATTAATGATATATTTTACAAATATTATTCAACAAACTTTTAATCATATTTTATTAAAATTTATTGCCTGTTATAAATTAATACCAGACATAACAGATGAAAATGAACAAAATTTAAAAATTCAATATGCTCATGAAACAAAAACATGTCATAGAGGAATTAATGAAACTTTGAATTATTGTCAACGTTATTACTGGCCTAATATAGCAAAAATGGTCCAAGATTTTATAAATAGATGTGATATTTGTCAAACTGGAAAATATGATAGACACCCTGCTAAAATTAAGTTTGAATTAACACCAACATATTCTTGTCCTTTTGATCCAATTCATATAGATATTTTAAAAATACATAATAGAAATTTTGTAACAATCATAGATGCATTTTCTAGATATGGTCAGGCATATCCTGTAGATTCAATTGTAAATATTAATATTATGAATAGTTTATTAAGTTATATAACACATCACGGAATTCCAAAATGTATAATTGCAGACCAAGGTAGAGAATTTAAAAATAAAGTAATGGAAGAATTTTGTGCATTACATAACATTCAAATACATTATACTACTACTAGAAATTCAAATAATAATTCTCCAATAGAAAGATTACATTCAACGTTAGCAGATTCAATTCGTTGTTTAATTCAAATGTATCCAAATGAACACATTGATATTATTATGAAATATGCTTTAATAGGTTACAATAATTCAATACATAGTTCTACTCACAGAAAATGAGTTGTTAAATGATTACACATATAAACATAAATTATTAATGAAAACTCTTCATTACAAAGTAAAAAGTTATAATGAAGAAAAGAAAATTAAAAACATTACTAAATTAAATCAAGACAGAGATAATCCAGAAACTTATTCTGAAAACCAAAATGTATTTGTTAAGCAATTACCACGTGCAACAAAACATAAATCAACGTTTTATAAAAGTAAAGATGTAACTAATTCAAATAAAATTTAATTACTGATCGAGGTACATTACATAAGAATATAATTAAATTACCAAGAAAATTTAATTTTGAGACATTTCTAGTTTATATTTGGATGCATAAAAATAAGTTATTTATATTTTGTTTGATTTTCGCTTTTGAATATTATTTATTTTATATTCTTACAATTTCATTCATTATTAATTATTTAATTATTGTTAAAATTTATAAGTTACATAATTATATTCCTTTCTATCCTATCCTACTCGGCACTTGAAGATGAAGATTATTTTATTGAATATTTTTCCCCAAATATTCAATCTTAAGGAGGGAGGAGTTATATTAAGAAGATAATCCACCTGTATATGGAGCGCTGTTGTGGCTGGACTACGCACTATTGTCCTCATATATTTTTCTATATGTTTTTTGAATAGTTTTTATGTTTTAAATTAATATAAATAGAAATTACTCAATGTTAAAACCCTCTTAGCTATCTTGTTGCTGTACAATTGTCTGTTAATTTGAATAAAAAAACCTCAAACGATTCGATATATATAATTGTAGTATACTACTTTTTTCTAAATATTTACTCAAAATAGAAGGGCATTGATATATTTGTAATGTTTGGACAATGTTATCGAGAGACCTTATTAACCAATAGAAATAATACATATACTTTTTGCTAAAGAAATAAGTAATTTTTAAAGAGACTATTACACCGATTTATAAAAAAAAAGGGGATGAGAGTTATAAAAACTCATTTATTAGGAAACCTGTTACTTTATAATAATAGAATTGTGAATATACGTAACATCTAACATTATTCTGATAGAAAAGTAATTAGTAATCAAAATCAATTGTTGCTTGATGTGAAATAGAGGGTCCACATTTTATTCGATTTATATTTTTCACAAAGACACAAAATGGCATGGAGTGAATTTGTAAGCTAAAGTGACGTATTAACTAAAACATTTGACATTTCTAAATTCCATAGCCAACTAAAATTATTAAAATATCAATCAAAAATGCACTCCAAATGACGTAAAAACCGATTTTATGCCTTTTTCGCAAAAACTAAATGTTTAAGAGCTTCGAGTTATAGGAAACTTTTGATAAATAATTGAAACGTGTATTTAATGACAACTTAAAAAATATGGCATTCCATTTGAAAAAATCAAGTCCTTGTTTAATTATTTTAAGTTTTTAGGCCACCCTGTAAATATTTTGCTGTTTTAATAATTGGAAAATAAAATATGATCCATTCTTTAACTTCACTGAAAAATTCCTAAATATTTCTCAAATAATTAAAATTTAAAAATTAGGTTAGATTTTAAGAAAATTGCAATTATTTCATAAACCGTCAGGTTTAGGTACTAATAATGTTATTGAAAATAATAATAATAATTTTGAAAATAGAATATAAAAATTTAATAATATATAGGGTATTCCATTTAAAAAACACAACTTTCATACTTTTATGGTATATGGGACACCCTGTATAATATGAAAATAATTTTAGAAAATCACTATATACAGCCAAAAAATCAAATTTTAAAAAGTCGTGTCCTTTGGCCACAATACTCCGCTTCGTATACCGTGAATAACCCGGTATAGGCATCTCCTCCAGGTATGAAAACAAATGTTTTTAAAACAATAACATATTTTGGAACTGTAAGCAATAAAATAAAAAATATCTTTAAAAACGAAACGAAAATGTCTAAATTCGAAATATACAGATTAACCTGTGCAGATTGCGGAGGAATATACATCGGGCAATCTGGTCATAATTTTAATATCAGATTAAAAGAACATATGAGGTCATACAACCAAAATAAAAATAATTATACATTTGCTAACCATCTAATTGAAACAAAACACCACTTTTGAGAAGATGTACTTTCAGTAATCCATCTCGCTGATTGATTTATTGAAAGCACTGGAAAACCACAAGGCCAAAATTAATCCTGGAATTCTTCTGATTAACGACCAGGTTGAACTGATGTATACCCCTCTTTTTGAAGTTTTCTAAATAGGAATATAAAAACAATTTAATCTATACTGTAAATACTCAGATGAATGATTACCGTGTGGTCAAAACTAGTCACAGTGAAATAAATAAGTGGTATAAAAATATAAAAAGTTACTGTTTTCTTTATCGTAATATTGAAAATGTACCACGAAGTAAGCGCCTGAAAGATTCAAAAAACCGTTTAATGTTTTTTTTTAATTATTATTTTATTATATATATTTTATTTAAAAGTAATTTCGTTTCTTCCCGACAGATGATTTAATTGTATCTTTTTGCACCCAACTTCACACTTAAGCCGTGTATAATTTTTAAATTTTTATATGCTTTGAGAACCCATATTGCAAAGCATATATTGTGTGAAAAAGTCTAATTAATTCTACGAAGTAGTTTTTGGTTGGTGCTCTTTTAAATATGAAGAGCGATAAGCAGCATTTTCGACATATCTTACTGTTTTACAACAGAAAGGGTAAACATGCTGTTCAAGCTAGAAAGAAATTGACCAATGTGTATGGAGGTGTGTTGACAGTACGCCAATGCCAGACTGGTTCGCTAAATTACGATCCGGTAATTTTGATGTAGAAGATGCAAAAAAGATGAACCGTCTCAAACCATTTCCAAAGCCGATATTCACCAACGGCCAATATCTAATTTAATGAAATATTATATTTGTTTATTATATGAAAACTGTCTTTCATTTCCACAAAAAAAAAACGAAATTACTTTCCGAACAACCCAATAATTTTATTCACAAGTAAGGTTATGTTAATAATTTTCATTTAATGTTTATTTTCAGGCTGCTGTTAACTGATGTGTTCTTCCATTCTTCAATCAAAGCAATTTTGAAATGTGCTGCTAAACCAAATTTGGATGGGCCGGGGGATAAATAATGATGTGCTACAAACGTTCTTGTCTCAGGATGTGCTAAGCAAATCTGTGTGTGCGTATGTTTGTTCCTCCTTTTCAATGAAATGTCTCGCTACATTATTAGATTATTATTTACTAAGGTATATTTTATACTTTAAATATTTCCTGTTGATATATTTATTTTATTCATTATTCATGATAAATTTTTATATTCTCTTTTTTTACATATTTCTTTTTGACTAAAATTAAGGTTGGAGCTATTGACTCTATAAGGTAAGAAACTATTTTACAATTCATGGCTTATACATCATTTGTGTTACTTGCCTTACAGAGAGTCATCTGCCGACAACTTCATTTTATGCAAAAAGTAATTTTCAAAGATTTTAAAAAGCTAAAATATGATATTGTATTTTTTCGCATAAATGATCGGAAAAAAAATTGCCGCGCGCTGTGATAGTAATGACGGGCAAAAGAAGGACGCGCGTTCTTGCATTGCATTTCACAAACAACTCCTCTCGGCTCACTATCTGAGCGCGCGGTAGGTGAGGGTCGCTCTTTTTTATTAATTTGATTCAATTCGTTTCGTTTAATTTTATTCAGTTTTTATTTAAGTTGAATTAATTTGGTTTGATTTAATTTCACTGCCTATAGTTGAATTACTGGCAAGGGATAGATTCCGAAACACGTGTCTGCAGATGGCCGTATATTGCGTAACGTTCTTTTTGTTGTTTTTGCATTACATTTTTCTTGGATTAAAAATTTGTTGCATTATGCAATATTTTATTGATATGCAACAGCAAGTGTTCATTATTCTATGTCCGGCGTGGGTATTTGCCCGGGGAGTAGTTGTTTTAAGGTGCATTTGTTTAACGCACTTACGTAACGTAAGTCAAAAGTAACAGAGCTAAATGTGAGAATAAATTATTAATTATTTTCAAATCATTTTTATTTAATTTATTTAAATAACTGTGACCAAGTGAATGAATACTCTTTTCTATTTAATATTACTAATTCTGGTTTACTGTCATTTCTACAGTTTTCCATGGCAAATCATTTAATTGATTCTTTAAGCATATACTAGATTTAAAAACTGTTTATCATTCTTTCCTAAATAGAAAATTTTAGAGTGCCATTAAAAAAAAAAAAACAAAAAAAAAACAAATTTAAGCTGGAAAATTAATACATTTAACTATGTTTATACCATGTATAAAAATATTCATATTAAAAATTGTTCATACAATCTATAAAAAAAATAAAGTTTGAGAAATTCAACTTTGATAAAATCCCCATAAAACAATTGACAAATAGGACAAAATCAAGATAAGAGAAATAGTAGTGGTTAGGGATGAATTTATTTGATAAAATTCAGAAAATATTACAGTAAGTATGCTGGTGAAGGAATGATTTAAAAATATTGATATATAAACTTTTTATTAACCATTAACAAAATCTTACACTTACACACTAGTGTTTTGGAATTATATACAAAAGAATATGATAATTCCATTAAAAAAATGTAATAACTTATTAAAAATTTTATAAACAAATTTTATTTATATTTAAAACTTTATATTTAACATATTCAGAATAGTTGTTGTTATGTTCTTAGGGTATAATTAAAAGTCGTTTGAATTGTCTTATTGCCACCTCAGGTTAGAATTTTTCTTATTTCACTTGGAGGGACCTTCAGTCTCCCTGCTCGACAACAAGTGACAAAAGGCTGGCACCGGTTCAAGAAGCAGTTGCAGTTACTAGTAACTTCTGAATCTCAGAGGAAAGTCAAGTCGTTTTACATCAGAAAGAAGACGATCGAGAAAGAAGAATGGGCTGATAACAACTTTTCTAATTCAAGTCCAAGTATATATCCAATACCTCAATTTTTTATTCCTTTTTAAAAATCGTTATTGAGGGATGTTTTTTTGTAATCACTTTTTCATAATTTAGCCCAAAAGTTGAAAGGTTATGTTACTCATTTTTATCTTTGCCATAATAAGAAGCTGTAACGCCGCTCCCTTAACACTCGCGAGCGCGCTCGACCCTTTTCAGGTAGCCGAGTGTACGCACCACCGCTCGCATCCCCTACCACGCCAGACACGTGACGACCACGCCGGACACGTGATGCCCACACCACCCCTACCAGAAGACCACCCGCTGGAAACCCTATAACCCTATTTTTACGCCGCCGCCGCCGCTATTTTAATAGTAGTATTTTGCTTATTTAAGCATTTTTTCAGCTACCTTTTTCTTCCCCATCCGTTTTTTAGTTAAACTTTTTAGTTTAAATTTTACAGATTTATTTTCATCACCCTCACCGCTGCAAAAACTCTGTTTTTTGCACCTGGTGCAGGCGCCTCCGTGGAGAACGTCTCCGTGGCTAGCACGATATTTGACCGTGTTGGCACCGGAAGGCGCGAACGAGGACTTTCTGCGACCTTTTCAGGGGGACCTGCTTAGGTTTCGGAAAGTCAGCACTTCCGCTAGAGCAAGCTGACCGGGGATTCGGCCGTGCTTTCCCCGTAAAAACGGGAAAGTGTGGGAATCGCCGGAAAGGCGGCCGTGAAATCGGCACCGCTCAACGGCGGAAAAGGCCAGGGGGACGTGCTTAACCCTGGCCTCCCTTTTCACTGGGTAACTTAGCCGAAATACGGGCTGAGTTACCTTCCCCGCCATGTCCGCCCCCGCCCCCACGACGACGTCCCCGCAACAATACTCCGAGGAGGATTTTTATAAGCTGCTTGCAGCTTATAATGACCTCAAAGCGGAATTTGAGGCCTTTAAAAGGCAACAATGCCCCAGCCCTTCTTCGGAAGATAATTCCGCCCCCGTTTCGCCTTCAAACGCATCATCTGACGTTATGTCAGATGATAACATTTCGTTAAATGACGAAATTCCCCCCACGGCCGCCGAAAAGGCGACTTACTCCGACCCCGATGAGTCGAACAACTCATCAGACAACCCTGATGACGGCTTCCAAGTCGTCAGGAATAAGCGGAAAAACCGCAAATCCGCTTCCCCCAAGACGGAGACTAAGCGCTCCCGAACCCAAGCCACGCCAAAATCCCCGGCAGACGGTTGCATAAATGAATGCAACCGCGCCTCCACCATTTCTCAGGAAAACATCTTTCCTGAGAATCGCTTCAAAAAAGCGTAAAACCCAAAGAATGGTGGCAAAACCGCCATCACCACCCCCAATAATGGTGACGAAACCGCCACCACCGCCCCCAAAAAACCCGCCCAACCCAAGAGAGCGGCAGCTCTCAAAACTTTTGAGATTGGCAAGGCCAATAAGCCCGTTATCGATGATATCGATAACCTAAATACTGACATTTATGTCAGTAAGCCGCCCCCTGTGAATATCACAAACAAAAGTTTGTGGTATAAGCTCTCCACAAAGCTAAATAAAAGACGCATCACCGTCTTAAGAGCCCGCCCCACAGCAGATCACATAAGTATTTATGTGCAGACCGCCGATAACTATCGGAATTTAATTAAATATCTTAAAGAAGTCAAAATCGACTTCTTTACTTATGCTCTAAACGAAGAGAAGACCCTCAAAGTCTGTGTTCGTAAAATCGACACAGCAATCCCTGATGAGGAAGTCGTAGAGGCCCTTAAAGCCACCGGCTTACCTCTTATTCGAGCCCGCCGAATGGGATCGCAAAAGCGCCCCTACCCCATGTTCCAGGTTATCCTGGAAAACACCCCTGAGGGACGAGAGATTTTTAATCTCGAATACCTCAAACACTCACCAGTGTTAGTAGAGGCATTAAAGCCCTCCAAACGCACGAGACAGTGCACAAAATGTCTCAATTTCGGCCACACAGCAGAACGCTGTAACGTCACCCCTCGTTGCATTAAATGCAACGAAAATCACCACACGAGTGATTGCACTCGTGTAATAGCCCCCAATAATCCAGCAATCTGCTGCAATTGTGGCGGAAATCACACCGCAAACTATCGCGGTTG
This sequence comes from Philonthus spinipes, assembly GCA_963082785.1. NCBI lineage: Eukaryota > Metazoa > Arthropoda > Insecta > Coleoptera > Staphylinidae > Philonthus > Philonthus spinipes. The sequence continues at coordinate 16,209,517 of OY720314.1, read as the reverse complement.
CCCAAAATACCCGAAAAAGGCTCGCACTTACGCGCAAGCCACGTCCCCGCAAATGCCTGCTAATCAGCAGGCACAACCCCAACAAATCTCAAACAACCCGATATCAGGCGTAAAACAGATCGTTGACACGCTTTCAAAATCCCTTATGTTGATGTTAAATCAACTCCAGCAACTTACACCCGCCCTTAACAATATAAATTAATTGTTATAAATGGCTAATCTAAAAGAGGTTCTCCCCTGGTGCAGAATTTGCACCATTAATATGAACGGTCTACGAGCCCGTTTCCACGAACTTGGAGAGTTTTTACTCGATCACAAGATTGATGTTTTACTTTTAAGTGAAACAAAAATCTCAGATACTCGTGGCCTGTTTATAAACGGGTACCGACTGTATTCCACCCACAGCCCTACAACACAAGGCACTGCTATTTACGTGCGTGATAGCATTGACCACTCTGTCATCCCAAATCCAGATTCAACGAATCTGGAATCAACCTCGATTATCATCCGCCTTAAAGGCAAACAAGTTAGGGTAACGAGCCTATACCAGTCTCCTTCAAAACCCTTTTTAATCGACGATTACAAAAACATCTTTCCCGCAGATGTGCCCACTGTAATTGGAGGCGACTTTAATGCCAAGCATCCATGCTGGCATAGCCGCCTCACAAACAAACGAGGCCGTGAATTAAACGATTTTATCGTTAAACACCCCTTTCCGATTAGAGCAGTAAGCCAAACTGCTCCTACATTCTACCACCATAATGGTAGTCGTCCCGACATAATCGACTTCTTCCTTTTAAACAGAATCGAGCACAATATCGACATTTGGTCGATTTCCGAGCTAGATTCTGATCACAACCCAGTTTTCCTGGATATTTGTGCTGATCTAGCAAAACATCGCCGCACAGTTACTAATACTAACTGGCGAAACTTCCACAATAATGTGCTCGATTCGCTCGTTAAAATTCCCAAAACCGGGAATATAGAGCAAATAAATGAGGGAATTAATTTCCTCACCCACACTATTCAAACTGCTCTTTCCGGCGCTTCTAAAACTCGAGTTGTGTCGGAAAAAAGTAGTTATCTCCCCCCTGAAATACGCGAAAAAATACGCGAAAAAAATCGCACACGGCGATTATGGCAGCGAACAGGCTGCCCCGTCACCAAAACCCGCCTTAATCGTTTTCGAAACGAAATAAAAGAAGAAGTCCGCGCTTTTCGAAGCGCACAATGGGCTCGTTTAACAGACGAAGCCTCACAACACCGCCCCCATCTCTGGAAACTTACAAAAAAGTTTTCAAAAACGCGAACGACCGTCCCGGTTATTCACGGCCGCAACGGACTTGCTTTCCTTTCGGAGGACAAGGCCGATGCGTTCGCGGAAAGCCTAGAACGACAGTTCGCCCCGAATCCGCTTACAACAAGCGATGAACTCCTCGACGAAGTCGAGGAAACAATCGAGCGTCTTGAACGCTCGCTCCCCCTTTTCCCCAAATTCACATCTCCACGTAAGATTAGTGAATTTATCAGAATGGCGCCCAACAAAAAAGCGCCCGGCCACGACAATTTAAGCTACACTTGCTTAAAAAATCTCCCTCCAAAAGCAATAGTTTTCCTGTGCAATATCTTTAACACCTGCCTTAAAACAGGTTATTTTCCGGTCGCATGGAAACATGCGACAGTCATTTTAATCCCCAAACCAGGCAAAGATCTGAAATATCCTCAGAACCACAGGCCGATATCTCTCCTCTGCACACTCGGAAAACTATTCGAGAAAATAATTCACGCCCGCCTCAGTGAGTGGACAAACGACCACCACGTTATTCCAAGCCACCAACTCGGCTTTGTCAAAGGCATGTCCTCCACCCACCAACTGACCAGAACCACTGATTTTATAATCACTGGTTTCGATCGTGGTCACTCCACTCTGGCCGTATTTCTCGATATTGCGAAAGCATTCGATCGAGTATGGCACGAAGGACTGGTATACAAGCTCGCCTCCCTAAATTACCCCCATTATTTAATAATGCTGATTAAAAATTTTATCAGCAATCGCACGTTCTCTGTCCGCTACGATTCCTCCACTTCTACACCTCGCAAAATGACTGCGGGTGTACCACAAGGTTCCGTGTTGTCCCCTTTGCTCTATAATATATTTGTTTACGACCTCCCTGTCGTTACAAATGTATTAACAGCGCAATTCGCGGACGACACGGCCTTTTTGTATAGAGGTAAATATTTACCATTTATGACGGCCAAACTTCAAACAGCCCTCGATAAATTCGAGGAATGGGCCAACGAATGGCAACTCTGTGTTAATCCAGAGAAAAGCCAAGCTATCCTTTTTACGAAAAGTAGAAATAACCCCACAAAAGATCTCTGTTTAAGAGATATCCCCATACCATGGGTAAACCAAGTGAAATACCTTGGCTTACAAATGGATCGCAGACTTACGTGGAGCTCACACATAACTTCTGCTATACAAAAAGCCAATGCAGCATTTGCAAGGCTAAAACCCCTTCTCGTTAATCGTAGCACACTACTTTTATCTTGCAAGGTGCTCCTCTACAAGGCAATGATACGATCAAAAATGACGTATGGTTGTCCTGCTTGGAGGAGCCTCTCCCACACACAATTGCGCAGGCTGGAAACCACACAGAGTAAGATGATCAGACGAATCGTCCGTGCTCCGTGGTTTGTCAGCAATGCTCAATTGCGATCCGATCTTAAGCTGCCGAGTGTGCAAGAGCACATCCGTCTATTGGCAAAAGCCCACTTCTCCAAGTTCGAGGTAACGATCCTCCACGATCACGTTGAACTCTCCACACGGAGAGGAACCAAACGTCCCCACGAGATTATTTAACCTCACCATTCTCGTTCCTTAAACAGGAAATAAACCTCTAATCGAGCCGGCTATCATGCCCATCTCCAACGTCTCTAACCCTCCACTTCAATAAAGCCGAATAGAATTTATTTATTCTCTAGGTTTACGGGGTTTTTTAGTCAGTAAAAGTCTGACATACCCTATCATAATCCTTTCAATTTATTGGAGGGATTATGGAAGGGATGCTATGAGCATTTTTTATTTCCCCGCTCCCCCCCAAAAAAAAAATAAAGGACAGACTATTAGCGCTCGTCTTTTCGGCCTAATCGTCTCTTCCTACGTGATTACTAGCACTCGTCTTTTCGGTCTAGTATTATCACTCTACAAATTATCAATCTACGAAGTACCTCCACGCTCTCACAAACACTCATCCCGAACGACGCTCTGTTCCGGGACGACGTACTGCCACGAGACGCCGCGTCCATCCGAGACGACACCCAGGCTACCACGCAGAAGAGGCCCTTCACCGCTAGCCGCTCGACCCACGAGGACTCTACTGCCGCACTACGCCCGCACCCACCCGTTAACGACGAATCGACACAAAACCGATCACTCTGTACATACTTTCTTGTAAATAAACTCTTTTGAAACCACCACACGCCTTATAAAGCATTATTTTGTTACATTCCTCGCTTATATCACATTACATACCACTTTAGTGCAGTTGAAATGCCTTATAATAATGATATTTATCAAACATGTGTTGTTCATAGAAACACTATCGCACAGATCAACTTGTTATCATCAGTCAGTAGTAAATTTCATTTTATTCTTTTTATTTAATTTAAACTCTTGAGTAACCTAACTTTTTAAATTATGAAAATGCCCTTTTTTCTTTCATTTAATCAATAATTGAAAATTCGTTCTTAAACTTTGTATCTACTTTTAAAAGAGCCAACTTAAGACATTTTAGGATTGCCTAACTATCTCTTATGGATGGCGGGAACAATTTTTTTATGGCCTCCATAAAACTAAGGAAAATATCATTATTCTTATTATTTTTCCTCCAGACATATTCAAAGAGGTAAGTGTCAAATTGCCCCTTGGCATATTTACTGAACTTAATAGAGTGATTTACTTGGAGATGCCTGAAACCTTTATCATCTAAGCAATCGTAAGCTTTCCAACAACCACTTATTACAGTGGTACCTGACTGAATAATTTTTTTAATTATGTTCAATAAAACATACTTATTTCGTTCACTCACTACAGTCATAAAGCATTCCTTACTCTCTCTTTCAATTCCTCCAAATTCCCATTCTCCTTCTACTCCATTTCCTCCGTTATGCTTCCTTTTATTAACACGTTGACGGACAATTGCGGCTATAGCCGTCAAAGCGAAGTTCACAATGTGGCATGACTGCTATAGCCGTCCAAAACGTTTTTAGACACTACGGCTATAGCAGCACAAATGTGCACTTACTGGCGTATACGTAGAAGCATAGTGTCGTGTTTTGAAAACATCTTTTTAGGTTGAAGTTCATATTTCACCTGTTATACGAGTTGCAGATTCAGTATGCACGTGGTTGTGAAGGGAGTAGTGCGATCGTGTTTTCTATTGAATTTATAGTTCTTATTGATACGTTTAACGATATTTATTATTATTTATATAACTATACTGGTATGTATTTGTTTATTATTCATTTTATACTTTAAACAGAAATAAAAAAACAAAATTTAGCATTTTAGGTTAGGTTAACGATACTATAGGTTATACTGTTTACTTTTTTTTTTGAGTTTTACATTTGAAATATAAATAAATAATGATAATGTAAATGATAAATATATATTATATATATAATATACAATAAATAATAATACAAAATAAAATGTTTTATTCAATATTTACAGAAAACGGACAGTTGGGAAAAAGATCAGGCTAGGCTGCTGAAGATTGTTGAGGAAATGAATAGTGGATCAAGCAACAGTAAGTCTGAATCTGATGCTGACAGTGCTGAAAATAACAATTCGGATAGTGAAGATGATGAATCAACTACAGATGAGAAATATGAAGCACCAGAAGAACCAGAAAATGATGAGACATGGCATACCAATACAACATCTATAAGAAACTTTTCTTTTGATGCAGATGCCGCTGGGATTCTTTTGGATATAGAAGAAAATGTTTCTCCAATTCAGGTTTTTGAAAAAATATGGGATGACCAAGTAATGGAAATGATTATAAAATCTACGAATGATTACGGCATAAAACTTTGCAATCAAGCACGGCCACATACAAGGCATAGTAGAAAGGCAAATTTCAAAAATACTGATATGATCGAAATGAGAAAGTTTTTAGGTTTGTGTTTGCTTCAGTCCCAGCTAAAATTCTCCAGCATTAGAAAACTCTTTTCCATTGATGCATTACATTACCACCCAGCATTTCCGTCACAAATGTCTGGAAGGAGGTTTGAGCAAATATTGAGGTGTTTTTGTGTTGAGGAAGAAAATTCAAACGACCCTTTGAGGAAAATAAAAATATTTCTTGATTTGCTCATACAAAAGTTTGCGAATGCATATGCACCAAATGAAGCATTATCATTAGATGAATCGTTGTTATTATTTCGAGGAAGGCTTTATTTTCGCACGTACATGAAAGGCAAAAAGGCAAAATACGGAATTAAATTCTATGAACTTTGTTCAGCCCAAGGTTACGTTTTGAATATAGAAGTATACAAAGGCCATCGAGAAAACGATGAAAACATGACAACTATTGAAAGTCTTGTGATGCGATTGATGCAGTCATACTTAAACAAAGGCCATCATTTGTTCATGGATAATTATTACAACAGTCTACCATTGTCTAACAAATTACTTAGCAAAAAGACACATGTGACAGGAACTCTTCGTGTAAATAGGAAGGGTCTGCCACAAGAAATAACACGTCGTAAGCTTAGAAAAGGAGAACATGTATGGCGACGCCAAAATCAGACTTATGTGTCCAAATGGAAAGATAAACGGGATGTGCTATGTCTAACAACAGCTTACCACCCAAGCATGATAAACACAGCTAACCGGCGACAACAGGAAAAGAGAAAACCAATTGAAATAGTGAATTATAATCAGAATATGTCAGGTGTAGACAGAGCAGATCAGATGATGTCCTATTATTCCTGTCCACGGAAGACAATTAGATGGTATAAAAAGGTAATCTTTCATCTACTGGATGTAGCAGTATGGAATTCTTTCTACATCTTTAAAGAAAAGACAGGTTCTCAAATGAAGTATATAGAGTACAGGGAAGCAATCATACGATCTCTAACTGGTATAGATAATAAACGGGATGGAAGAACTTTGGTTCAATTTAAACGTGCACAAATCCAAACAACATCATCATCATTAATCAACAACAATGGAACACAGCATTTTCCTGAGAAAATTTCACCTCCTGAAAATTATCAGCGAAAAACATATTTTCAGCGTTGTAAACAATGTTATAAACAGGGAATAAGGAAGGAAACATCATATTGCTGCAAGAATTGCATGTCAAAACCTGCACTGTGTCCTGCACCATGCTTTGAAACATGGCATACCGAAAATAATGTATAATAATTATAAAATTATAATAAATTTTTTTGATGTGTGTGAAGCTGGCAATGAATCCAGCAATGAACCCGGCGCCTCCACACTGAGACTTTTTTTTTCTAAAATATTTATTTCAAGGAAAAGAACACTTGTTTAATTGTTTATTCATAATTATAACTAAATGCAAGGCCAAGTGAATGGAACAGAATCAAATTTATTCCTATAAATTCTAAAATATTCATAATATATATACTTTAAAAATCGGAAAATACCGATATCTTTATAAACAATATTTCCCAAACAGCGCACTTTTTTCGCAATTTTCTTTCAGAAATGGTTTAAACAATGTTTTTAAAAGTAATATAAACAATCAAAAATGCGTGCCCATTAATAGTTTGTTTATAAACAAATCCATTGCTGAGTCGTATTTCCAACACCTGTCGGCGATTTTCAAAGTGTCAAATTTCCCAAACGGCGCACTTTTTTTCCAATTTTCTTTTAGAAATGGTTTAAACAATGTTTCTAGAAGTAATATAAACAATCAAAAATGCGTGCCCATTAATAGTTTGTTTATAAACAAATCCATTGCTGAGTCGTATTTCCAACACCTGTCGGCGATTTTCAAAGTGTCAAATTTCCCAAACGGCGCACTTTTTTTCCAATTTTCTTTTAGAAATGGTTTAAACAATGTTTCTAGAAGTAATATAAACAATCAAAAATGCGTGCCCATTAATAGTTTGTCTATAAACAAATACATTGCTGAGTCGTATTTCCAACACCTGACGGCGATTTTCAAAGTGTCAAATTTCCCAAACGGCGCACTTTTTTTCCAATTTTCTTTCAGAAATAGTTTAAACAATGTTTTTAGAAGTAATAAAGACAATCAAAAATGCGTGCCCATTAATAGTTTGTCTATAAACAAATCCATTGCTGAGTCGTATTTCCAACACCTGACGGCGATTTTCAAAGTGTCAAATTTCCCAAACGGCGCACTTTTTTTCCAATTTTCTTTCAGAAATAGTTTAAACAATGTTTTTAGAAGTAATAAAGACAATCAAAAATGCGTGCCCATTAATAGTTTGTCTATAAACAAATCCATTGCTGAGTCGTATTTCCAACACCTGACGGCGATTTTCAAAGTGTCAAATTTCCCAAACGGCGCACTTTTTTTCCAATTTTCTTTCAGAAATAGTTTAAACAATGTTTTTAGAAGTAATATAAACAATCAAAAATGCGTGCCCATTAATAGTTTGTTTATAAACAAATCCATTGCTGAGTCGTATTTCCAACACCTGATAGAGATTTTCAAAGTGTCAAATTTCCCAAACGGCGCACTTTTTTTCCAATTTTCTTTTAGAAATAGTTTAAACAATGTTTTTAGAAGTAATATAAACAATCAAAAATGCGTGCCCATTAATAGTTTGTTTATAAACAAATCCATTGCTGAGTCGTATTTCCAACACCTGACGGCGATTTTCAAAGTGTCAAATTTCCCAAACGGCGCACTTTTTTTCCAATTTTCTTTCAGAAATAGTTTAAACAATGTTTTTAGAAGTAATAAAGACAATCAAAAATGCGTGCCCATTAATAGTTTGTCTATAAACAAATCCATTGTTGAGTCGTATTTCCAACACCTGACGGCGATTTTCAAAGTGTCAAATTTCCCAAACGGCGCACTTTTTTTCCAATTTTCTTTCAGAAATAGTTTAAACAATGTTTTTAGAAGTAATATAAACAATCAAAAATGCGTGCCCATTAATAGTTTGTTTATAAACAAATCCATTGCTGAGTCGTATTTTTAACACCTGATAGAGATTTTCAAAGTGTCAAATTTCCCAAACGGCGCACTTTTTTTCCAATTTTCTTTTAGAAATAGTTTAAACAATGTTTTTAGAAGTAATATAAACAATCAAAAATGCGTGCCCATTAATAGTTTGTTTATAAACAAATCCATTGCTGAGTCGTATTTCCAACACCTGATAGAGATTTTCAAAGTGTCAAATTTCCCAAACGGCGCACTTTTTATCCAATTTTCTTTCAGAAATAGTTTAAACAATGTTTTTAGAAGTAATATAAACAATCAAAAATGCGTGCCCGTTAATAGTTTGTCTATAAACAAATCCATTGCTGAGTCGTATTTCCAACACCTGACGGCGATTTTCAAAGTGTCAAATTTCCCAAACGGCGCACTTTTTTTCCAATTTTCTTTTAGAAATGGTTTAAACAATGTTTCTAGAAGTAATATAAACAATCAAAAATGCGTGCCCATTAATAGTTTGTCTATAAACAAATCCATTGCTGAGTCGTATTTCCAACACCTGACGGCGATTTTCAAAGTGTCAAATTTCCCAAACGGCGCACTTTTTTTCCAATTTTCTTTCAGAAATAGTTTAAACAATGTTTTTAGAAGTAATAAAGACAATCAAAAATGCGTGCCCATTAATAGTTTGTCTATAAACAAATCCATTGCTGAGTCGTATTTCCAACACCTGACGGCGATTTTCAAAGTGTCAAATTTCCCAAACGGCGCACTTTTTTTCCAATTTTCTTTCAGAAATAGTTTAAACAATGTTTTTAGAAGTAATATAAACAATCAAAAATGCGTGCCCATTAATAGTTTGTTTATAAACAAATCCATTGCTGAGTCGTATTTTTAACACCTGATAGAGATTTTCAAAGTGTCAAATTTCCCAAACGGCGCACTTTTTTTCCAATTTTCTTTTAGAAATAGTTTAAACAATGTTTTTAGAAGTAATATAAACAATCAAAAATGCGTGCCCGTTAATAGTTTGTTTATAAACAAATCCATTGCTGAGTCGTATTTCCAACACCTGATAGAGATTTTCAAAGTGTCAAATTTCCCAAACGGCGCACTTTTTATCCAATTTTCTTTCAGAAATAGTTTAAACAATGTTTTTAGAAGTAATATAAACAATCAAAAATGCGTGCCCGTTAATAGTTTGTTTATAAACAAATCCATTGCTGAGTCGTATTTCCAACACCTGACGGCGATTTTCAAAGTGTCAAATTTCCCAAACGGCGCACTTTTTTTCCAATTTTCTTTTAGAAATGGTTTAAACAATGTTTCTAGAAGTAATATAAACAATCAAAAATGCGTGCCCATTAATAGTTTGTCTATAAACAAATCCATTGCTGAGTCGTATTTCCAACACCTGATAGAGATTTTCAAAGTGTCAAATTTCCCAAACGGCGCACTTTTTTTCCAATTTTCTTTCAGAAACAGTTTAAACAATGTTTTTAGAAGTAATATAAACAATTTTATTGAAAACAACAAATAAATATATAATATATTATAAATAAATTATTTATTTCAAAGAGGTACTCCTTCATCGAGTTTCGAATTTTGCACAGCGATTTTTAAGGTGACAAATTTCCTAAAATGTGTTTTAATAAAAAATAGTTGTTCACAATAACAGAATATATTATAATTTAGTATTTTCAGGGATATGTATTTCTAATTTTAATTTCAATGTTGATAATTTTAGAAATTTCTTCGAAAATTGTAGCAGTCGGTTTTTTTTAAATTACCGTCTTTGTTACAATTGACAGATTTACCATCAACAGTTCGATTTTAAAATTAAGAATAATATGACGTGTCTTAAAATAGAAACAATAAAGCGGCCATGGACAAATTAAAAAAATATTTATTATTATCTATATATTAGAAACAAGTTCTATCATAAACACAAAAAGTAACCGACAATAAATTAAATAACTACTTTACAAGAATGTATATCAATATCATTGACATAAATAAGTAAATATAAAAGTATGTTTAAACGTAAGATATAATTACTTCAGTAGTAACTAGTGTGTATGTATGTGAATATATGTATATATTTATATGTATAAAATAAGGGTTAGATAATTTTAGAAATTAATAAATACATATTTCTTATTATTTTAATAAGTTTAATGTTTAGCATATAAGTTGTAGATTGAATAACGCTGACCCTACTCTCGCTTCATAACTATGCCATTTGAAAATAATGGTATTTTATTATTATTATTAATGATATTGCATCAATTTTAAAAAGACAAGTTCACACAGGTGAATTTTATTCATTTGATAATTTTTCAATGATTCAAATAATTATGGTGATTTGTTACAATTTCTAATATAAATTTCAATTTGACATATTGAAATTAATATTAAAAATCTCAAGTAAATCATTTCATAAAACTAATTGCAGTGGAAGCAATGACACGTCAACAATGACAAGAATAAACAATTTTTGCTAAAACTATCTTACACGAAATGTTTTTGAAAAATTAAGAATCTATATATTTCTATTACGAATAAGGAACAATAAAGCCAAATTCCATTTTTCTGGAAAGCATAAAGGGTGAATCGGTACACAGTTAACCTGTCACATTTACGAAAAACAGATGACCAGTTTTTTTTAACGCCTCCAGCTGGGCTATTGACCGTTGGTCAAGAACAAAATTATGATTATGAGGGAAGAGAGGAGGCACATCTTTGATTTTCTAAAAATATAAACGGAACATATAAGAACATCGTTCGTAAATTAGTTTAATTTTCATTTTTTTATTTATGGAGTTACGTGAAGATCAAATTAAATTGATAAAGCAATAATAACATTTCTTCACAATGTGTGAAGACAAACTATAAACGGGCACGCATTTTTGATTGTGTATATTACTTCTAGAAACATTGTTTAAACCATTTCTGAAAGAAAATTGGAAAAAAAGTGCGCCGTTTGGGAAATTTGACACTTTGAAAATCGCCGTCAGGTGTTAGAAATACGACTCAGCAATGGATTTGTTTATAGACAAACTATTAACGGGCACGCATTTCTGATTGTTTATATTACTTCTAGAAACATTGTTTAAACCAATTCTGAAAGAAAATTGGAAAAAAAGTGCGCCGTTTGGGAAATTTGACACTTTGAAAATCGCCGTCAGGTGTTGGAAATACGACTCAGCAATGGATTTGTTTATAAACAAACTAATAATGGGCACGCATTTTTGATTGTTTATATTACTTCTAGAAACATTGTTTAAACCATTTCTGAAAGAAAATTGGAAAAAAAGTGCGCCGTTTGGGAAATTTGACACTTTGAAAATCGCCGTCAGGTGTTGGAAATACGACTCAGCAATGGATTTGTTTATAGACAAACTATTAACGGGCACGCATTTCTGATTGTTTATATTACTTCTAGAAACATTGTTTAAACCATTTCTGAAAGAAAATTGGAAAAAAAGTGCGCCGTTTGGGAAATTTGACACTTTGAAAATCGCCGTCAGGTGTTGGAAATACGACTCAACAATGGATTTGTTTATAAACAAACTAATAATGGGCACGCATTTTTGATTGTTTATATTACTTCTAGAAACATTGTTTAAACCATTTCTGAAAGAAAATTGGAAAAAAAGTGCGCCGTTTGGGAAATTTGACACTTTGAAAATCGCCGTCAGGTGTTGGAAATACGACTCAGCAATGGATTTGTTTATAAACAAACTAATAATGGGCACGCATTTTTGATTGTTTATATTACTTCTAGAAACATTGTTTAAACCATTTCTGAAAGAAAATTGCGAAAAAAGTGCGCCGTTTGGGAAATATTGTTTATAAAGATATCGGTATTTTCCGATTTTTAAAGTATATGTATTATGAATATTTTAGAATTTATAGGAATAAATTTGATTCTGTTCCATTCACTTGGCCTTGCATTTAGTTATAATTATGAATAAACAATTAAACAAGTGTTCTTTTCCATGAAATAAATATTTTAGAAAAAAAAAGTCTCAGTGTGGAGGCGCCGGGTTCATTGCTGGATTCATTGCCAGCTTCACACACATATTTTTTTGTCATTTCTTTATTTTTGTTTGATTAAGAACTAACATTTCGTGTAAAACTCCCAAAAATACTTTGTTGCATACAAAAATTGCTTGTTTGAACCATTAAACCTGTCATTTACGTTTTTAAATTTTTGCTGTTATAGCCGCCATCGTCCCATCACTTAGTGTATAGAGTCCGCTGGCGCCATGACGGTTATAGCCGCAACCTAATTAAAGGTACTAAATTAATCAAAATTAAGTTTATTTAAGCAGAAAGAGTAAAACTATACTTCTAACATTCTAAAAATCACAAAAACATATAGTGTCAATTTTCGAACTTCGCTTGTTCCTACTGTCCGTCAACGTGTTAAACTTCTTTTCATCAATTTCTACTACCTTGCCTTCACCTCCAATCATAACATTCTCAATTGAACATATATCCACACATATCCCTCTGCAAAAACTAGTCCAGTCAGTCACAGTTTGTTTCGCACACTTTAATTCTCTCATTATCTCTTCTTGCTTAGCTTTCATACACCACAAATAAGTTAAATGCAAAATCTCTTTCATCGTCAGTTTACTCAAAGCAAACCATGATCCCTTCCTCCACGTCTCTTGAAAGATACAATCGGGCGACTTATTTTTGAAATTGATCTTCTGCTTTATAAATAAAAGCCCTATTTAAATAACAAGTTTCTTAAGCTAGAAATGTCCGGTAAATTGTCATTATCTCCAAGTGTTAAGTTTGTATAGCTTAATTAACACTGAACTGTAAAACATTTTTAATATATTATTTGGTATTTTTTGTTATACATAAGTAGAGTTCAATGCAATTCTTAATTAATAGTTTCATTCGACCACACCAAAGGCTGGATTCTGAATGAATCAATCCCATCTGTTACAACTAAAAACAAAGTTGAAGCAGGACCGAACTACGTGTAAAGTTCGGTTTGCTCCTTATGTTGCACAGTAGAATGCGTAAAATAATGTTATTAATTGTCTTGGGGCTTATTTACTCAATAACTAATTTTCATGATAATGTATGGAGTTTTTCAGTGAGAGCGGATGTGTGATGAACTGTATCGACTAAGTGCAGATGCAATTGCTATAATAAACACTCATTAATCATTTTACGCTTTGCTTCAGCATTGCTGGGACATTGTGCACCGATTTGTGCTGATGTTACTCACAGAATGTAATTTGTTGTGATAATATAGTGAACTTATTACTAAATTAATTGAGGTCAATGAACTGAAGTAAGGGGAACACAATCAGCACACGTGTCACAGTAACACTGAACGTACACATTAACTATTTTTGTTTGCTTATCCTATAAATCAATCATCTGTTTAACAGGTGAAATTGTTAGGTTATGAACAAGTGTCAGGCGTGCAGTTTAACCAACTTTGATTTTTTTCGAGATATCACATAAACCCTCTATGGTTCATCGGCTGTTATAGTTATCTATTTACCATCATTCATATTTAAACTTTTATCTTACATCTTCTTTCCGAAATGAATTTCTGCATTTGTTATTAATATTAGTAAACAGGAATAATGCGCATTTAATATAAATGTGTGAATATTTATCATCAAGAAATTATCGTCTCACAGATATATTGTGAAGGTGTTAGTACTGTTGCGAAGCAGTTGGTATTTTGGGATTTTTTGTTATTCTTTCTTTCTGCATTTCCGTTAAAAATCTGATCGAGATGGAGTTTTTTTAGGTTTTTTTAGGTTTTCTATGGATGGAGTGTTCGATTGATTTCTGTATTGAGCTGTTGTGTGAGCATAAGTGTTTGACTTAGTTTCCTGTTTCCAAAGTATTACTGTGAGTTGTGAAGTTTGATAAATTTAACGCTGTTGGCGGAGCTAGGCACACAGCAAGGCAGAAAATTTTGTGAGGAATAACAAAAAAAAAAAAAACGGAAAGTTGGTATGTTTTTTTTTTAATGTCATTTGCTAAATTGATTCTAATGCGTGATTGTGTACACAGGAATATCCTGGTTTTTTTTTTTCTCTTTAGATTTTTATTATTGGATTTTGGGATTTCTTTTGGAGTTTTGTTTGGTTCATCCCGTACGTACTTGGTGAAGTCGAGGGTGAAGAATTTAAGGAGTTTTCATGTGAAGTTTCGGAAACAAGCCTATGTCAGGTATTTTGCATCCATTCTGTGGATTAGAGTCGAATGGGAATTTTATCTTTGGATCTGTGGAGGAGTTAATGTTGCCACATATCAGTTTTGGAGGTTAGGAGAAGATCACGTGACAGGAAGTCAAGGAGAAGAAGAACATGTCAGTTGTCAGAGGCGTAAAGAGGAAGAGGAATTTGAGTTTTCATATTTTTATTATACTTGGCAATTTTTGATGTTGAGCACTTGTAATGTGGGAATAATTTAGGTAACTCTGATCATTAATTAGAGATGGGTTTTGTTTTGAAATGATTGTTGTGCTCGTTCATCCTTAGTTTATTTTCATCAGTAAAGCAGGGAGGGAAATTTACATTCTAGTAATTCATTGGTAATTTTATTTTGCTACGCATATCAATATTTTGTGTGGATTGGCTAATGTATGTTTTAGATTTTCTTTCTACGTGGAATCTGCCAGGTAACGTTACCAGCGACTCAACGAAAGACACCGTGATTTTGGTAAGTGACTTTTAACTTTAACTTTTGCCTCTACATAGGTTGACATGTGGTAGTGGCGATACTATTATCTGATTATCATCGGTTTAGAGAGACAGCGATATTTATTTTTATGTTCTTTTACTGCTGATGAGAAGGAACTGAAGTGAACGATGAATGAAAGTTATAGATTAGGAATGTGATTTACATTATTCTTTTGTATTCAGGGGTTTTGGTCAAATTATTAAATTCACAACTTTAATATTAAATTCATATAGTTATTCGATTACATTTTCATTAAGTTCAACTTGTATTTTATTTAGAAGGGAATTAAAGTATTTGATTTAGGGTATTTAATACTTGAAGAATTTCTTTAACCGTTATTACTCTTTCCAACTCGGTTTCCAAATTTTACCAAGGTAAGTCTCATACGAACTTAAGGGTTTTAATTATTAATTCGGTGGTGCTCTTTTATATTGTTGAACCCAGCCACTCTATCGGCTGACAGCGGGGTAAATCATTCGGTTCGGGGACTCACATGCCACACGGTTAAATAAATAGTAACGAGTTGTTGTTAATTAGTTATTTTAAAGTTTGATACAAGGGAGTGCTGCCCAGTAGGGTTCTGGGCACGTAACATATGGTTCATCAAGAGAGAACTCTGATGTAATTAATTCGCCGAAACTAAACAGCAACTGCTATTGTTTTATATAACACACAAAATGATAAAGTGAAATCCGCTACATATACAACATTTATAGGTTATGTAACGTCTCCTTTAATCAAAGTGTTATGCGATTGATTATATAAATACCACATGCAAAATACACCTTTTCACAAATTTAATAGTTACAACCGCTTTGATATCAACGTTATTTTTTCAGAATAATACAAGGAAATGTAGCAAAAAACACTGATATGGGTTAGGTTCATTCAGAATGGCAAAGTATAATCCGTCACACATAAAACATTTATGAGTCGTGTCACGTCACCTTCAACCAAAACTGAATAAATCCTAATAAAAATGTTTAAACAACCGATAAATAAATATTCTTTACTTATCAACGACTCATGGGTTTGCTTACTGCCATGACCTATCCAAGCCGTGTTTACAAAAGCCACCAGCGAATCTAAAAATTAAAATTAACTGTATGTATTTGTTAATAACGTTTCATAACAAATTACTGTCACATAATTCATTAAATAATTAACCACACATAGTATAAAAAATTGGAACATTAATAATATTATTAATAATAATAATAATAATAATAAATAAATACAGTGTAAAACTGACTTATAAAGAGACCAATAGATGGCGACGGAATTTAAAATAATTTTAACAAAATTGTAAAAGATAAAAAAGTGTCGGGTGAGTTTCCTTTCATTATATAATTTTGTAGTAATAGAGATTACGAGATATTAATTAGAATTTTCAAATAAAAGTATTAATTTGTATTCTTCGTTAGGTTATTGTGACATCTGTTGGTTGAAGCCGGAATTGATGTAAAATTAAATAAAAATTAATGCGTATTTTAATCAATAATTATGTTAAATAAAAGAATTTGTTAATATTTCCACTATATAAAATATAATAGAAAGAATAAACAAAGCTGCAGTGACGTCAAAAGGTAACATGCTTCAGAAATCAAAGCCATCTATTAGCGCCTATATACACTTGCAAAAACGACCTCTTATAATTTCTATTTCTTATAAATATATGTTATCTGTTAATTAATATACACATTAAATCAAAATACTCTATGAACGTAAACATTTTATAACAAAAACAGAAGTTAATATGGCATGATTTATGAATATTTTAACACATGACTTATGAGCAATGTTGCCAAATCTACTTTTTCTCCAGTAATGTTACAATTTTCTTGCGAATAGACTGTGTATCCATTAATATTTTACATGTAATAAGGGTTTTTCTGTGTACAAGTTTAACGCATTTGCTATTTTTATCATCATAGTCTAATCATGTACATATTAATAAAATATGAAGTTCATTAATAAAGTACACGTTAAACTTAATATTTCATATGCGATATATATATATATATAAGCTACATTTTACTCTATGATATTTATTTTGTAAGTAGAAAGAATTACGTGTACTTCAATTACCACATTGCCGTTTACAGAACTTCCCAGATTGTATGCGTAAAATATGTGTGAACATTCGGGGCTATTTCGCATCGAAAATGTTAAATTTAACGTGTACGTCATTATTTTACTTTACTATCTATGTATAATATATCTATCACAAAAGCTGCTTGAGACTGTGATGACAATAAAATAACGTACACATTAAACTTAACATTTTCCTTATATAATAGTCTTCACAACTAAGGTATTGAATATATTATAACTCAATTGTATCAACAGCTTGTTAGATCCTATGACGTTACATTAGAATTTCTCATGAAATTATTTGCGTGTCGCCTTTATCTATCTATATAATACACTTTCTTTTATTTTTGTCATGAAAATACACTTGGCAACACTGTTGTGGTGACATGGCGGTACATATTCATCGATGGCCAACACGCCTAACAATTTATAAATTTTTAAATGTCGATAGTCTCTGTTATACTTATAAGGACCATTTATTCTAACTTGGTTGAAGGTGACGTTACACGGCTTGTAAAAGTTCTACGTGTGGCGGATTATACTTTACCAATTTGAATAAATCTAACCTATATTGCATTATTGTTATTCAGTGAGTGTATTGTGTAAATTTTGTGACGACCAAAACTAAAATGAACTAGATATCAATGAGCTTCTGTGCTAAATTTAATGTTGGGTGTTTTTTATTTTATCAATTACAGGACAATTTGATTAAAGGTGACGTTACATGATCAGCAAAGGTTATACATGTAACGGATTAAACTTTATCATTCTGTCTTGTCTGAAAGGATTTAGTAATCTCAATCAGCAATCAGAAAAGATCTTTACACTCTGTGATTTTTCCTGAGAGTACCATAGCGAAACATCGTAAGGTGCAAGATAAACTCATTACTATGTTGTAACAACGATTGTGACCCCTGGGTGTGTTGAATGACTCAGATGCTCCACAACATTTCTTTATTGTTAATATAACTTTAACGATACAAATTTGTTATTGTAACTTGATATAAGGGCATGACGATATAGTAACTTTCGACGTGAAATTGGAAGGAAGATGTTACACGATCTTCGTATAATTCGAGAGTGACATCAAAACTATTACCAAATATACTTTAGGAATAATCCCTACCAAAATTATATTGATCAACGTTCAAAAAAGGGGCCTACATGATCAAACGGGCATACGATCGGAGAAACAAAGAATGATAAGATTGGAATGTATTTGTTTTTGGTGCTATTGAATTTAAATGATAAAAATTATTGGAGTTGTCTCTGATTTTATCAGCGTTTAACAATTTATAAAATTATATACAGGGTGTTACTAATTAAAATGAAATAGGAATACGTTACAAAGTAATGACTGCCAATTTATTAAATTTTGAGGCAGTGTAAAACAGAATTCATGTAGTTTTGGGCTCATTTGTGATACAAAATAAAAAAAAAGGTTAAACAATTATTTTTTTATTGAACATTAAGTAGCAATGACAGATTGTGGCACTCGGGAAGAATAAATCCTTAAAAAATGTTGATAAGTCTCACTCAAATTTATGTCTTATGTTTAATTATATGAAAATGCTAGACATTAAAAAGTCACACAAAAAATATATGTAGCCATTTTGTAAAATGTGCATTTACAGCATGACACATTTTTAAACATTCAGGCAAATATAAAGTTATTTGTTGTTTCCTTTCATTAAATATTTTCGACTGAAACTGTTGCAAATTGCAGTAATACTTAGTACTGCTGTGCAACAAACAAATATCTCTTGTGTAATCCAATGTCTGGCACTGAAGAAAGAGAGCAGTTTGACGGAGATGTTGTTCTCAGAGTTTTTTAGGCTCTTTGGTGACTCAACTCAATCTGATTTTATTTCATAATGTCGTGGCTATTTATATTCAAGTTGTATTTACATAGTATACAGGGTATCCCGTTATTGTTGGGAAATGGTGTAACCACAAGTTCCTGCGACCAAAATATTATGATTTAACCAAACTAATTTATATACAAAAGCTAGAAATCAGCTTCAAACTTAAACAAAATATTATTTGTTTTATTAATAACAATTGAACGCTTCCTTCAATTTTTATGAAATTTACCATAGTTTAATATAATAGTATAATAAATCATTTGTTAATATTTCCACTATCAATTAATATTAAGTGTGGAATATAATAGTTCCACTACATAAGCATTTAAATATCTTTTTATTCGGACACACAATTGAATTAAAAAAAATATTTTACTTCAAAGATTAGTTAATTCGAAATATTTTTTGTCTTTATAATTTTCAATAAATTTTGCAGTATTTGCAAAAAAATAAAACTCCAATCAATTACATTACATAAACACATTTATTTCCTTAGAAAATAAAATTTAAAATTAACATGTTCATAAATTGGTAATGATTCAACAACTAAATACAAATATGTAATGTAATAATTACATTAATAACTAATAAGTCATATTTATTTACGTTTGATTTTATTTTTTTACGACCAAACTGCAACTTATCGAAATATTGAAACAGACAAAAAAAAAAATATTCGAAATTGAACATAAATTTAGGTATTTATTTATAAGTTATGTTATATTTTACACTTATCATCAAGTAATAATACTCAAATTAACTCAAATGTTGTGTTATATTATCGTATTAAACCATTTCAAATTTCATTCAAATCGAATAAAGTATTCAATTGTTATCAATAAAATGAATATTATTTTGTTTGAAGATGAATTCCGGCTTGACGGTTAACTTTTGTATATAGATAAGTTCAAATCGTCATATATTGTGGTCCCAGGAACCTGATCATGTATATACATCATGATCCTAATGTACAATTTCTTATAAAAAGCCTACGAAATAAAGATAATTATATTTACAATCATAGTTATCGAACGATCCGAGTGCGTTTAGTTAGAGATAAGGCGGCGCACTTATCTCGTCTTGGTCGTTCGATGCCTTCGGGTCAAAAATTATAATGAGGAATGTGAATTTTTATTAATTGTTGGATAAGACTCCAACACTTACAATTAGTATACACTCAAATGATCAAGTAGGTATCCAGGGGGGAAAAAGGACAAGCCTTCGAACTTGTATCACCACAGAGAGGATATGGGGCGGCTGGTGGGTGTAATAAAATGTATTATGTTTGTGGCATTCTTATATCTTATTTTTTATAAACTGATAAATATTTTTTTATATATTAAAAATATTAGGGCATTTTATAAAATTTTCATTAACAAATGATTTGTTACCTCCTTTTTCTAACGTCAACCTAGCTAATTTACTTACCGAACCCAGCACAGTTGATAGAGTAGGGGGCCCCTGGTGTAAAATATAGTAGTGAGCTCCAAATAGTTAAACACTTGGTAAGTAATTGGGTTAACCTTAACAGGAGATTATGAAAAGTAAAACAGCAGCTCTTACACACATCTTTAAAATTCTCAATTAAACTCTAAATAAAAATTTATTCAAATAATGGGAATATACAGGGTGAGTCATCGAAGTGCATGTCTTCGATATCTCCTTTATCGTTAGATTTTCAGCATTAATTTATTAATAAATCTTGCTGGATTTCTGAAGACGCATATTGTAAAATTATACTCATATAAAGGGCAGTCCATTTTGCTGGAATTGATATTAACTTTATTATTTTAAATGGAACACACTATATATTATATTTTTATTCGATTCCTCATGAAATTGTCTTTACATCAATATAACATGGTTAATAGTTTTGACTAGACGTTACTGCAGCAAAAAATATTGTGTGCTAAAAAAATCATTAGTTTTTTATTTTTTTGAGATAGAGAAATGAAATTCTGTATGCATACTAAGTACTATTCTATGCAGTGATAATTTGCATATTAAATGTGAAATATTTTTGTACAGGGTGTTTGAAATATTTTTTTTAAATATCACCCTTTACTTTTCAATTGTTTTTTAACTTGTCATAAAAAGAGGAACATTTTTATAGCATGTTATATGCTTATCTTTCATGGTTTTCAAAATATTTCACATTTTATACAGAGAAATGACAGTAAAAGAAATAAATAATATAGTTTTATATTATTGTGACAATTAAAATTTATGATAATTTTGGCTTATCTATAAGAAGATTTCCCATAACGCTAATTTAAATAGAAAATAGTATTTATTTGTTTTCAATTTCTTTTATTTTTTATGCTTGATTACTGTCATTTCTATTGTTTTTCATGTCCAACCATTTAATTCCCTGTTAAAATGTTATATAAATATGATAAAATGTAAAATATTTAGAGAAGTATAGAAGAATGCTTAATGAAATATTTTTACCACTTTATGAATTCAAGGAAGAAATAGAAAAGTATAGAGTGCCATTCAATAAATCAAGTTACTTCCGTTTGAAACATCACATATTTAAAGCTATCTTAGCACTTATAAAAATAAATCATTTGTCCATATGCAGAAAAAAGTAATGATTTTTTTAGTTTACCCCTGCAACTGTCAAAATTTATAGAAAATATTATTTTTTGCAGTAACGGCTAGCCAAAACTACTAACAATGTTATATTGATGTAAAGGTTATTTAAAGGGGAATCTAATAAAAAATAATATATAGGGTGTTCTATTTGAAATAACAAAGCTGATATTCTGGGATAACAATACATCATGTGTATATGAGTTATGCTGAATTTCTAACGACAAGGGAGATTTTGAAGACGGGCACTTCAGTGACTCACCCTGTATATAATGTTATTTCATTGCTGTCATCCCCCAAAAATATCTGTCAACATACAATGTATTATTGCACAAAATGTATCAAGTGATTAAAACAGTTTAAAAACGTTTACCATAAAAAAGTAATTATGAGATACTTATGCAAACTCAAGAGTATTGTTTGTTGTAAATTTAACAAAAGAAATTACTATTTTAATCTGTTTTGATATAATCTATGACTTAAGAAGGTAATATAAATATATCAAATTTAATTCTTATCAAAAAGTTAAGTATATCAAACGAATTTGACTCTAATTAGTGTACAAAAAACGAAACAAAAAATCATGATTTTCAATGGTTTAGTTCAAAATAATATATCTCACCTCAAAATTCCTCATCTTCTCACACCACTACCAAATGAAGATCTACGACATGACATCAATGTCTATCATGCTATGGATACATGACTCCCAAAAAGCAAATTGTAATATCTCGGACCCGGGTCTTATACAAATCTGTGATTTGTACAAAAACCGATTGTTGTATGTTGTGTATGTAGTAACCTATTTATTAAATATCAGGTTCGTTACAAGTGTTGATGTGAGCAAAAGAAAAATATTATTTGTTTATCTATCTTATCTTCCAAACGAAAACCCATCTCGTCCATCTGTTTGTTTGTTATTGTGCCGAAGCTGACCTGTTACTTATAAGCTGAAAACGATTAAAAGAGGTCGAAAAATTATACTCAGATTTGAATAAATGTGTCGTTTTATTCAAAAAAAAAATGTTTACAGGCGATGTTGAATGATAAATATTATTACTTGAGATGTGGGTTTATGAAATTTATTTCATAAATTTCAGTCTAATTGATATTAAGAAAATGGATATATTTTAATTAGGAAAATGAATTTCGAATTGAGCGGATGCCTCCGGAGAATAATAATAAAACAAAATATCGTTTGTCTTTGAACATCGTTTCGAATTTTCTAAGATTTTGATAGAAATCATTTGGAAGATAGAGTCAAAAATCGCTGTTTCGCGACCAGGATACAAGTCATTTCTTGAGTGAATTAAACAACACAAAATGTATATGACAAATTTAAAAGGTGAAGCTAAATTTTGAGTCGATCGGGCCAAGAAAAGAAAAAGTTTTGAGTGTGCGTTCAGCGAGCATCATCCCACCCCTTTCCTTGATCAAATTCCCCTATCTGTAGATTTAATTCATTTCAAAATACTTTTCATTATAATTCCTCGGAAATACCTGAGGCAGAGTGTGAATGAGTAAGTGCTAAGCCATGTCAAGAAAACACACCTGACCACAGAATATCCCTTTTGAAATGAATGAAAATTATTTCAATACGAAATTTCCAATGAGTGCATGCGAGCTATGAATGCAACTGCGTCAAGTACGCATACTTTCCGCAACAACATTCACGTTCACAACACCTGTGGAAAATCTACGCCCTATTTGCAGATTTAATTCATTTCAAAATACTTTTCATTATAATTTCTCGGAAATACCTGAGGCAGAGTGTGAATGAGTAAGTGCTAAGCCATGTCAAGAAAACACACCTGACCACAGAATATCCCTTTTGAAATAAATGAAAATCATTTCAATACGAAATTTCCAATGAGTGCATGCGAGCTATGAATGCAACTGCGTCAAGTACGTATACTTTCCGCAACAACATTCACGTTCACAACACCTGTGGAAAATCTACTAAATAGAATAAAATAACTTTTTATTACCTCGCTCAGTAGGATGATGCTCGCTCAACGTATGATTCAAGAAGAATCCCTGAATCACCTTTTCGTTCTAGTTTTATATGCTATAAACGTGGTTGCCCAGTTAAAATTTCAATATTAGTTTGTTTTGAAACGATACTCAAAAATGTCTTGTGTGTCTGCCCTTCGGTCCGTGGGAATTGTTTATCTTACGCGTTTCTTTCCTGAATCGGCGGAATACACTCGAGCGCCTACTTGACTCTATCTTCCAGACTAAACAACGATTACACTGCTCATGAGACAAAGAAATATAATAAGAATCTAGTAATATTAATTAAAATTATTATTTCTATAATACATTTTAATATTTTTCGGCAGCATCCCCTCAATATATTACAAAATGAAGATGTTGGGTTGCTTTGTTTCGTGACAAACCAAATAGTGTTTTCAGTTTTTATTTTACGTTCACGACTTATTTAATATTTACAATATGGCATTATTTATATGATAGGGCGCGACGGTGGTAGAGAATATTAGCGGGTAATCCCGAGGTCAACTTGCGGTTTTGAGATAAGGGGGCCGGATGTTGAAAAGATAAGGGGCCGGATATTGATAAGATAAGGGGGCCGGATGTTGATAATATGAGGCGTAACGGATTTTGTGTGGATAAGTGTGATGCAAATATTGAGTGTGTGTTCTTTTGGCAGGAAGTCCCATATAAGCTACACATTAGCTTATATGGGACTGACATTCGAACGTGAATGAAAGAGTGAGATGCAAAATTCAGTGTTGCCAACCGAAAAGTTGAATGATGTCATCGTATTCCAGAACTACACTGCACCGCAAAATTCGAAATTTCGTTTAAAAAAATAATTTTATTGGTTTTTATTTTTTTTATCCATTTTTTCTCGAAGTGGTTCCTAATAGCTACTTATTAAAACTAATTTGCTTATTTGTGAACAAAAAATGAGAAAATAAACAACAAACTGTAATAACAAAAAAAAAAATAATGATTCTTCTGCGTGTAACAGTCGTACAGTTTGTCTTAATAGCGAATATTGCCTCCTCGAGCATTGATGACAGCTCTCCTTCTTCGTGGCATACTGTGAATCAAACTTCTGACTTCTTGCTGCTCAATGTCTTACCACACTTGCGTTAATTTGAGTTTTAACTCTGGAAGGTTTGCAGGAGGTTGCTGCAAGTCTTTAATCTTCTGCCCTACAATGTCCCACAGATGCTCTATGGGATTGAGGTCGGGACTTCGTGCTGGCCAGTTCATACGAACAATTCCCACATGGTCAAAGTGCTGGTTCACAATTCCTGCGATATGCGGCCTGGCGTTATCTTGCATAAAAAAGGAAATTATCCCCTATAAGTGGGGAAAATGGTACAACATGAGCACCTCTTCGATGTATCGATGTACATTTAACCGATCACCATTAATGTGTACCAACGCTGTTGTTGCTTGCGACGTGATGCCTGCCCATACCATGACAGAGCCTCCACCATATTGCACTGTTCCTCGTATGCACGCCTGGCTGTATCTTTCACCAGGACGTCAATATACTCTTCTACGACGGTCTCCACTATACAGACAAAATCTGGACTCGTCACTAAACATTACTCTATCCCAAACAGCATTGTTCCAATTAAGATGTTCCTGTGCAAACCTTAAGCGCTCTCGTCGGTGCTCTCTGGACCTTTAGCGGCTTGATAGGGTCGAAGATCAACTTCAGCAAGTCTTCTTCTGACCGTATCCTGACTTAGTCGACGACCATTGGTTAGAACAAATTGTTGTTGCAGGTAAGTGCTCATTAGGAATCGTTGCCTTAAACTTTAAAGTTGCGTAAATCTGTCTTCTCTCGGCGTTGTCATTCTTTTTCGACCCTGGCCGCGTCTTCTTTCGTGACGTCCTGTTTCTCTGAAGCGGAAAAGAACTCGCGATATTGTGAAATTAGCAACATGCAAACGTTGGGCAATGTAAGTTGCAGTAAACCCTTCTTCTTGCAGCGCCACTACAACAGCACATTCTTAACGTGTAAGATTTCTTGAAACTCGTCTAGGGGGATTCATTTTGGTTTGTTTTTACAATTTTCTAAATAAACTTCCAGAAATCAAAGAACGTACTTACCAAACGATACTCGCCTTTTTTAACAAGAAAACAAAGAGCTGTTTGACAGATAATAAGGTTTGTTTTTAGCCTACTAATACATATTTCCAGTTTTTGTGATAAACAGAAAAAGAGAAGAAGGCTCAATTCAGGAAAAACAATAAAATTAATTTTTTAAACGAAATTTAGATAAGAAAATTCCCAAAAAACAAAACTCTAAGCAAGTTTAGACCTGTCTAATTGTCGAGTGAAATGGCGGGAAATTTAAAAAATAATTACCAGAAATTAAATAATTATGTGAAATGCGTGTGACGAATGAGCGGTGTTGATAAGGATAGCGGAAATGTTTGTGAGATAGTGAAACGCGCTAATCATAATAAATATTTATTTTCTATAACCTTTGCATAAAGTACAAATTGTATAAATGATAATAAATATAATAACAAAAATTATCGCGCAAAATGGAATCCAAAATTGATGCGTAAATTGCTTAATTCATCCATCGTAGCCGTGTAATTAAACACCTGATTCCGAGGTGTTATAATCATTTTGTTTCCCTAATATAAATACACATGCGATAGCGATACTTTGGTGTGGGTGGT
Source organism: Philonthus spinipes (assembly GCA_963082785.1). Classification (NCBI taxonomy): domain Eukaryota; kingdom Metazoa; phylum Arthropoda; class Insecta; order Coleoptera; family Staphylinidae; genus Philonthus; species Philonthus spinipes. The sequence goes on along the minus strand of OY720314.1, from coordinate 16,183,387 downwards.
CCGTCAATTTGATTTTCCCCCAAATTGTAGTGTTTGAAACACGGCAGCCTCTCTTCAGCACCATGCTGATATTCCAACGGTAAAGAATCCCAAATTTTCAAAAGTTCAATGCCCTCTAGTTGATTTAGTAGATAAGTTGGTAATAATTTCACTTGATTTGGGTTTAGACGTTTTTCAAATAATGCCTCTACTGCATTATCAACTTTAGTCTGCATCTTATGACGCTTAATAAGAAACTGATTTTAATTATATGTTTTTAAGTTCAATATATAAAAGGAATTTCTGGTGGGGGTTAATAAAAGAGATAATTTAATAATTATAATTTATTTTCATTACCTCAAAATCCAAACACATTTTATTAAAATACATATGTAGCATTCCATCATTAAATAAGCATTTCGAACATTTTTGTATGAAGATATTAGTGTCAATACATTCATATACAAATCGCCAGACATATTTAAACATGCTGATAAAATGAATTATAATTCGAATAAAATTCCAACGCTTTCAATTCATTCAACTTGTAATTAACAATTTTTTTAAAAGTGTAGGGGGGTCGGATATGAGGTAATCACGTAAACAGTTTAAACGTATATTTTACACGAATATGTACAATTAACATATATTCAACAATAACTTTATCTAAGACCGTAATCAGTGCTTAGGAGGGAACTCAGTGTTAGGCCGTGATCAGCGCTAGCGAGCGAGTTGCCCTCCTGAGGTAGCGCTCTAGGCTTTATAGGCGTCCGGTCGGGTGTCTCGTGACGGCGGTGGTTCTCATTGGTGCCCGCGCGAGGGTGGTGGATGAGCGCGAGAGTACCTGAGCGACAAGGATGGTTGCTAGTGGCGAGCGTCGAGGGTGGATGTTACAAAAAGTCTATTAAATTTGCAAATGTTTCTTCCGAAATAATTATACGTAAATTGCGCTACTCGATCCAAATGGTCATAAAGTTGCGATAATCATTCTTAGTCATCTTGTGATCTCCGATGATGGTTGGACTCTGCAGATTTACGATGTTCAATTCCGAAATTTGTGTCCATTCTTCCTCGCTTAAAAAGATGCACGAATGGGCACCCCATATTTTTACAATCGGAATAAATCCTAATGCCGATGCTCACATTCTTCGTCGTAGATTTGTTGAGAACATAAGTTGGTTGTCCCAAAAGTATTATTTCTTTTTGTACGGCCAAATCAAATTTGACAATCTCCTTTTCAAGAGGATCTTCATAGACAGCTTCTTGCTTCGCCATTGTAGACAGTTTGACTTGTTTCTAGAGTACTGAGGTATTCGCGGCAGTAACGCTCCTTTTATTAATTTACCCCCACTACCCACTAATAAAATCTACTCCCACCCAAATACCTCAACAAGTTGAGATTTGTCGCTAAGTAAAAATTAATTTATTTAATAATGATTTAATTCGAAATAATATATCTATAGGAGAACAATAAATATTAAAGAGATCGGCGCTGTTTTTACGTATACTAACGGCAGAATGCAAAAATTCATTAAATGCATAAGTGTTTACCTCATCGAAAAAAATACAAAATACCATTTATATATCTGAATACTTCACTAATATTAGGTGGAATTCCGGGGAAATCATTAGAAATTAATCCAATTTTAGTTATCTGGTTTGAACATTCATTTAATTTGTTAAATCTATTATTGTTGCAAAAAATGTAAGTTTGCCCTCTGTACGAATTTACAACTCTCTGAATATCACAATTTCCAACAATTCCAATGTCTGAATATTTTTGTACATAAGATAATGATAAACTGTCAGGGTTAACAACGTAGATTTGTTTGCTTTAAAATATTGCAATATTTCCGTCGAGTCTTTGATAAATTGCATTAATTTTCGTAAAGTTTTTGGGTAAAAAGGGTAACCATTCTGAGATTAATAAGAGTGGACTAATTTCATCATCATTTAATTTTTTATTCCAAACCCATTCATTATGAAAAATAAAGTATTCGACGAATAAAGCACTAATAACCTTTCTTCACACTTTTATTTGGATTACCAAATGTACATTTCGGTCACAAAGTGACCATTATCAATGGATCAACAATCGTTACAACTTGCGATCTTCAATACGACTGAAGATCAATCCTCCACATCTATGTTTATTTTTAGTGTTGTAAGGTATATGACACTCTTCACTTCACAGTAATAAATACAACAAAATGCAGCAGTGAGAGATGTTATTACATTGTAGTACCCATCATGATACAGTAAATTTAGTTTCATTAGAACCTTCGAACACCAAATCTCTACCTTTACTTCCGTACTGATGAATCGTAATTTTATAATCACTCAAGTACTTTTGAAATCCATACATTTCTTCAATACCGGCACCTTCTTCGGGAACTTGTACTCCGGAGGATTTAAGTAATGCTTTAGCTCTTATTGTTTGCAATTTTCCTAGATCTCTACGCACTTTAATATATTCAGGGTCTTTATCAACATGAGCTATCGCAGCCACTAACGCACGAGGTAAGCACAAATTGTCTTTGTTTTCAATAGTCACTATGCCTTTACGCATTGCACACTCTTCATTAAAGGTGTTGTACCTCTTCCCGCGCCCACGTCCCTCGGGCATGCGTACTGATGTAACACTTAAGCAGAACGTATCTGTATTAAGCCCCGTTGAGTTTGACTGGAAAATTCCATCGATAATTGACCATACATCTTCAGTAGATAACTGGGCTGCATTTCTAAACTTCATGTAGCCCGATCCATGTTGAAAGTCTTTTGAGCAAAACGTAACACCAACTTGATCGTTGAGGCGTAAGTGATCCGTGGACTTCTTTACGATTTGGGTGATGGCATCCTTTACTCACCCAACAGGTTCAATATTGTCTGGTATTGGTTTAATTTTGAATTCCATAGTTCGACCTTGAACTTTGAACCTCTTGTTTACTTTAATAACGTCTTTTGCAATAGTGAATTTCTCCATGTTAACTGGAACAATTAAGAGGAATATTTAAAACACGTCTGAACACTTTGATGACTAAACAACAACTGAGAGTTTAGAATATATCATTATAACTTATTGTCATTTTTCTTTTGACCAATAGAAATCATCGTTATATTGACCAATCAGCGCTCAGTTAATTAAAAGCAGTAATGTAGTTACTTCCAAATACTATATTTGTGCGTGTTTTCCATAAGAACTAATGTAAATTTGCATTTTTGCATAGGTTTGTAACATTTTCCTATATGATTACATGTAAAGTGAGAACACAATCTAATTACCTGATGTTATGATGGTAAAGGGGGATTGGAGTATAATTTTTCACTACCAGTCTTATGAATCAGAATTCTGAAATATATTGTAATAAGTACTTAAGAATTTAATGATATTAATATTTTAATAAAATTCACATACATTAATCTGTTTTTCCCTCTATTCCCTCTCTCTTTATTTTCGGAATCTACCAACAGCTGGTATTTAATTCGGCACAAGTCATCATTTGATAATGGTATAGCAATCGAAAACTTGTTATCTATTTTCATAATGTAAATATATTCTCCATCATCTATTACAATTGGAGGTCCCCATTCAGAGCAAGGTTCAATGACTGTCTCATGCACCCACCCCATTTCCTCATCCATAAAGTCAAATGAGTTGATGCAATGTAACATTATATCCAGTGCTTTATCCTCATTGTGTTTTATTATTTGCCTTAATATATATTTTGTGCGTGATGTAAAATAATAATAAAGTTCCTCATTATTTTTCTTTAGGTCATCAAAAACATACTGAGGGCCCTCTGTCGGCATGTAGCAGATGTTTATTGTGAGAGCATCCATAATACCTTTAAACACATTTAAAAATTATTTCTTTACAATTCTGTATTCAATGGTAATGAGCATACGCAACTTGTGAATATTTTTGCGATTATAAATTGTAATAATACAAACAGTAGACAAAATGAGTTCGAAGGAGAAGGTTCTTTCTTTGATAAATGCAATAATTGCTAGAGAGCTAATAAACAAAGATGTGAGAGGGGCATGTTTACCTAGTACATTAATATTTTATGAGCTTTGGGTTTAAAACTGATATTATATGCGGATCCCTCTGGCTCGGATCAGCATTGATAATCCCTATCCACTTTTGGTGTGTATTGGATGATAAAATTTACGATCCGTCGTCTATTTTTACCGTAAAAACACTTAATTTTAATATGGCGAACCTAACATATGTTCCCTATCCTAGAGTTATTACTGACGAAGACAAACTAATGCTGTATTTCTACGAGGATTTTAAAAAGACTCGATCGACAAAGAAGTATTTTGATGAAGCACCTTTTTACCTCAAGGAAGTTAGAAGTGTAATTCATAAGCGTGTAACCAAGTTGTTGAAGCGATACACTTTGTAACATTATTGATTGATAATAAATATGATAAATTATTTTGGAGTCTATAATTTGATACCCACACATTTTATTCAATACTTACAAATACTACCGACATTTATAAAATCTCACTCACTCAAACTAGGTACAGAAGAGGAAAATGAGTGTAATGGAGGGTAATCAGGGTATTAAGCGGGTAATGTCGGTAATGGGAGAGTAATGAGAGGGTAATGCGATAGGATGCTATAGGAATGCTACAGTATGCTATGCGGTAATGGGAGAGTAATGAGAGGGTAATGCTATAGGCTATGCTATACTATACTATGCTATGCCTTGCTATATCTATGCTATAGCTGTGCTATACCTATGGCATAGCTATGCTATACGGGAATGCTATAGGAATGATACAGGTATGCTACAGGTTGCTATAGGTCATATGAGTGTATAAATAGACCATACGGTTAAGACTTATGTCAGTATTAGAATAACTATAGTCAGCTGAGGGTATAAATGGATCACGCGGTAATCAGTATCATAACAACTGAAATATGTACACATGTGTAGAATGCGGTCTCTCCTATAGACACTATTCGAGTCTGTTTAGGCATAAGAAAAATCATTACTTGGAGTTTTCTCAGAACAACGAACCGTTATCTGAATTAGGAGACCTGATTACGAACACCAATTTACTTAATACTAATTACATTATCGATAATAAAATAAAGCTAAGTACAACACCAAAAGGTATCGACGAAGAAAAATCTAATGACAATTATATAGAATCAAACTGAAAACGACGACTGGTTGATTGTGATGAAAAATCTTCAAAGTTATTTCATCTATTAAAGGGACCAATGAATGAAGATCAATCAATAGTGACACTCGACAATAAAACTCAACTCTTGGAAAATAATGATAATCTTTTAAATAACGGCGCAGAATTGTTAACACTAAACCTACCGATACTTCATGTATACCTATTCCTACCACAGCGGGTCAAATGACCCGTCTTTGAAATCTTATATATATATTACTATGTATAGCGAAAAATATATCATTTAGCACAATTTGGTGGATGAGTAAAACATTTTTTTTTCAAATAAGGATTCAAAATTGTTTATTTATTAAACTTAAAAAACATAAAAATAATACAAGAAAAAAATTAATTATTCTTCAATTGAATACTAAATTTAGAAAAAAAAAAATAAAACTTTATTTGTGTTCACCACATATTTTGCAAATTATTGGGTTCTCGAAGGCACATTTTCCACACACATATTTGTTGCATTTGAAACAGATTTTCGTAGTTTTGTTTTCTTTGCAAAAACCTATTTGGCACCTTTTTCGCATTTGCACACGAGAATCGGAAGTTGAATTTGTTGATGTTTTCTGTATAATTTCCTTTTCTTCCTGTTGCTCATGTTGAAAATCTTCGGCTAGTTCTTCAGCCAATTGGAATAAAAATTGTTGTCTAGAAATTGTTTCGCCGGTTGTTTCTCTGTATAAAACCCAAGAGTTGATTCCAGCCAGATCAAGAATAAAGTGTGACACAAAATTATATAGCCACCTATATTTTTTAACGTAAATTCTCAGCCATTTGATGAATCTTCGTGAAATTTTTGGAGGGACTGCCTGATTATACGTATAATTAAACATTTTAATCAAACAGGCCAAATCAATGTGTAAAAAATTTGAATTCGATTTTTTTTCGATTTTGGGTGACACAAAATTATATGGCCACTGATGTTTTTAAGACATTTATTAACAAAACATAACATTTTATGAAATCTAATAACATTTAATAACTCGTAACACATCCGCGGTTTTCGACAGCCTCAATCATGCGTTTGGGCATCGATAGAACGAGACGTTTCAACGTGTCTAACGAAACACGATCCCAGGCGTTCAAAATTGCTGTTTTCAGCTGCTCCATATTGTCAAATTGGCGACAATCGGCGTAAACATCTCGAACAAGAATCCCCCACAAGTTTTCAATCGGATTGAAATCAGGGGACTTTGCTGGCCAGTCCAAAAGCGGAATGTTTTGCTCTTGAAACCATGCTTTGGTCGAAGCGCTCACGTGAATGGCAGCATTGTCCTGCTGAAATGTGAAACCAATTGAGCGAAAGCGTCTTTTATATGGTAAAATCGCTGAGAATCTGTTGATAATTTTCAGAGTTCATGCGATGTGTCACAAAAGCCAAACGACTCTTCCCGAAGCCCGAAAACGCCGCCCAAATCATGACACTGCCGCCACCAAAACCCCGTTTTGAAAAGTAACGTGGCTCTTTTCTCAAGTCTCTCCAATAGCTTGCAAGTCCGTCTGGGCCATACAGATTAAACTTTTTCTCGTCGGAAAAAATTATCTAAAATCATTTGATTGTAAATTTTATTTATTATTTGACCCGACAACTTAACGAAATTTACCCCGTTCCATTCATGAGTCCAGCTGATGTGATCTTTGGCGAATTGAACTCGGTTGAGCTTGTGAGCAGCCGAAAGACACGGCGTGATGGTAAATCGTCTGCGCACGATGTGTGGCGACTTTATCAACACTCGACGAACAGTTTCGCGGGAAACGTTTGGAACGATTTCCTTGCACAAACGACGAACGCCCTTGGTAGAATTCGACGCAGCTGCCAGAATTCGACGTTTTTCCCTATCCGATAGTTTCTTGGGTCTTCCTGCGTTCTTGTTTGTGCCGTAATCATTGACATTGTTAAGATAGTTATCAATTACACCATGGCTTCGACCCAATTTTGCGGCAATTGCGCGATTCGACAATCCAACATCACGATAAGCTTGGATTTTGCCGATTTCTTCATCTGACAACTTTTTCCCACGTCCCATAACTATAAAACATGTACAGTTATAATAAAATAAACTTTTACGCACAAATTTTACAATGACATAACTTTTGAATACAGAAAACATCAATGGCCATATAATTTTGTGTCACCCAAAATCGAAAAAAAATCGAATTCAATTTTTTTACACATTGATTTGGCCTGTTTGATAAAAATGTTTAATTATACGTATAACCAGGCAGTCCCTCCAAAAATTTTACGAAGATTCATCAAATGGCTGAGAATTTACGTTAAAAAATATAGGTGGCTATATAATTTTGTGTCACACCGTATTGAAGAAAATTTGCACAGGCCATCTTTGCGATATTGATTTCACGGAGTATTTTCTTGCCATTTGATCCGTCATGTCTACACCATATTTAGTATTATTGTAAAATCTAATCGTTTCAGGTATACGCTTACCGTTTTTTTTTTCGATGTTTACAGATTTGTGCTTTGAGCTTAGTAGAAGCACTTTTTTGTTTGGCTTACTTTTGTAAATGGTAAGTGAACAATGACTCGATTTTCGCAATATATTGTTACAAAATTCGAGGTTCGTCACTTAATTCATTAATAAATTTATTTCCAGTCGCGGTGAATAACCCTGTCCGCTGCCCAGGCACCACTGACTTTTTCTCTCCCGGCCACTGACGCTCCTCCCTCTCAGCCGTGCGCGCCCTGTCTCCCCTTTTGTCCGCTACAGCCGCTGTCTCACCGCGCCGGCGCCACTGAATCACCGGCGTTCCAGAATATTCTGGCGGACTTTGTTACAGTATAATGCGATTCACACTTAAAAGTTATTCAGTGTTACGATTAAGTTTGTACCTAACAAAAAAAAAAATAATGTGTGACGAATTTACCGAGGGTACGAGGTGTGGGGAATGCCCAATTTGCTTAACAAATTGGGTAAGATTTGCGTTGAAGTGTGGTCATTTATTTTGTGGGAGTTGCATTGCAAAAATCCGTAAGTGTGCGATCTGTCGGAGACGGATCTACCGTGAAAACGTGCTGAGGATTTATTTGAATAATTCCAACCCGAGTGCGTCTTCAACTTCCACACTTACGAATCCTACTCCATCAACTTCCACAAATACTGAGCCTACTCCATCAACTTCCACAAGTACTGAGCCTACTCCATCAACCTCCACATCAACTCCGCTCACCTCAACATCTTTTGCTACCACGCTCGCTGATGTAAGAACTCCACCCAACCAGAATTTCCAGAACTGGGAATTGTATAGGTTGGGGAGGAGGACAAGAGAGTGAAGAGTGGCAGAGAGGAGGAGGAGGCTAATACGAAGATGGGAAGAGTGGATAAGTCAAAGACAAAGATGGTTAGATTGGAGGAATGGAAACTTAGGGATGGAACCATACATATCCGAAGATCCCTACATAAGAGATCTTGAAATTTTGATGGAGATTGAAATTTCGGACGATGAAGGGATCTTTAATGCAGACATGGAGATTGAAATTTCGGACGATGAGGAACCAACGGCCCCTGCAACGTCAACGAATGATGATGAGGATGACGATTGGTAGACATCATCATTTAAAAAAAAACCAGACCAACAATTTATTTATGAAGCAATTCATCAAACATTGCAACGGATTAGTTTTAATCACTAAAATTATTTTTAACCATTAGGGGAGATGTGAGTAATACTAAATAATAACAGTAGAGTTTTTTTAAATATTTTATTGAGTAAGTTTCTTAATTTCAAAATTAATACAAATTTTATTAAAATGTATATGCAAACATTCCAACATCAAATAAGCATTTTGTTCATGCTTATAAATAGAAATCCATTTTAATACATTTTCATATAATTCATTACAATTTGAATCATTAATACAAGATAATAAAATTGAACAATAATATGAATGAAATTGTAACGCTGTTAAATTATTCAATTTACATGTAATAATTTGTTTCAAACACATCAAATTACAAAATGTTTCTTCCGATATAATAACACTCAACTCCCTCTGCTTTATCCATATTGCCATAATATTTTTATTTTCATTGTTGGTAATCTCGTGATCTCCGATGGTGATGGACCTCATTTGTAAATCATCCAGGTTGATGTTCATAAATTGAAGCCATTCCTCCTCAGTGAAGAAGATACATGAATGAGTGCCCCAGATTTTCACAACTGGAATGAATCCTAGGGCTGGACTTATTCCGATGCTCACGTTCTTTGTAGCCGATTTGTTTAGAGGATATGTTGATTGACCCAAAAGTGTTAATTCAATCTTGAACGCATCATCGTAATTCGAAAGTTTATTGTCAATGAGATTATTGAAAGTACTTTCTTGATTTGTGGTAGACATCGTTGAATGATTCTGGACAACTAATATTTGATTGAAAATGTTTGCTTTCGTTGAATGATTCAGGTAAACTAATATTTTATTACAAAAATGTGTACTTATATAGCGATAGGCTTATCTAACCACAAGCTCAAACTTGTTCAAACTTGTCAAGGTTAAAATTGTCTGTCTTTTAAAACAAAATAGTTATTGAATAATGCTTTAATTTTAATCAAAATTTGTGAAGCTGTGCAATAGATTTTAAATTTGTCAACACCGTTTTTACGAACACTTTCAACTCTCTTTGAAAATTCATTGAATGAATAAGTATTCACTTTATCAAAAAAATATAATAATCCATCTGTGTATCTAAACACCCCTGTGATATTTGTTGGAATTCCGGGAAAATCATTAGAAATTAATCCCAATTTAGTTACCTCAAATGTACATTCTTTTATTTTAAAATAACGACCATTATCACAAAAGATGTATGTTTGTCCTCTATATGTATTTACAACATCCCGTACTCCTGTACATGTTCTAATAATTCCAATGTCTGTCAAATGTTTGGTATGAATTAATGATAAATTGTCAGGATTAATTACATAAATTATATCATTCGAAAAGATTGCTGTGTTACCATCAAGTCTTTGATAAATTGCATTAATTTTTGTAAAGTTGTCAGGTAGAAAAGGTAACCACTGATTGATTAATAACGGTGTGGTAATTTCATCATCATCCAATTTTTTTATACCACACCCATTTTTTATAAATAATAAATAATGTGTCTTCCACAATTAGATATGTATTAATATCACTTAACAAACATAATTCTGGTATAATCTGATCGATCGTTTTAACAACTGGTGTTTGTGTTGTCGTTGTAGTAGTTATAGTGTAACGGTTTAAACCCCCTGTAAGGATACACCTCGGGTTGGTCCAGGTTCAGGACAATCAGAGTTCTTATTAGTGCAGAAATAATGTATACTGTACTTTATAAAATTAAACTTTATTAATAAAAATATAAAATAAATAATAAGAAAATATATATATACAAATTTAAGGAAAACTAAAAATAAATCCTTCGGTCGGTAACGACGATTCCTCCTCTGTCGCTTATTCTGGCCGCCATTCACAGATGTCGCTGTCTGCGGGAAAATTAAATAGACAAATAATTATTAAAGTGTTTAAACTGTAGCGACACAATAATTATATATTTACAATGTATGTACAATTCAAGACCTTCCTGTTGTAGCACTTATGCCTAGCAGCATTAACAGAAAGGGCTGTCCGTTGCCGATGTTCGTTAGCGATCGCTTATGCTTAGCAGATGCGCGAACGACACGTTTCCACTGTGGCAGTACACAGTAAACAGGAGCACGATTTAGAGTGGGTAGCGGAGAACGCTTGCACTGCAGAACCCCGGTCGCTACTAAATCGGACGTATTAGAAAGAGATGAGCGCAGCTAAACTCCTCTAATACGGGTGTTTGAATTCAACAGAGAGAGAGAGAACGCTTATGCTTAGCTGGACTCCTCTAAAACAGGTATTTGAATTCAACAGAGAGATCGCTTATACGTAGCAGACTTCTCTAAAACAGGTATTTGAATTCAACGGGACAGGAATCAGGTATGCTACGTTCAAACGAACAGGTACGCTTATGCATAGCAGTAACCTTTCGGAACACTAGCCGGCTAATTACAACTCACTTATGCGTAGCAAAGAAGTAATTAGGAGGCTACTCTGGAAGGAGGCTTATGCTTAGCTCAAGTTCCAGTGCAGTCCGATTTTTGAGCGCTCCGGCAGCTATATTTATAGTCGGACCAACGATCATAAAAACAACTTTATCACTAAAGTATAACCAATCTAAGGAAACTAATATTTAATCCGACCACAAAAGCATTGCCAACTGTTAAGTAATTGCAAACAACTGTAATATCTCGGACCCGGGTCTTATACAAATCTGTGATTTGTACAAAACCGATTGTTGTATGTTGTGTATGTAGTAACCTATTTATTAAATATCAGGTTCGTTACAAGTGTTGATGTGAGCAAAAGAAAAATATTATTTGTTTATCTATCTTATCTTCCAAACGAAAACCCATCTCGTCCATCTGTTTGTTTGTTATTGTGCCGAAGCTGACCTGTTACTTATAAGCTGAAAACGATTAAAAGAGGTCGAAAAATTATACTCAGATTTGAATAAATGTGTCGTTTTATTCAAAAAAAAAAAAATGTTTACAGGCGATGTTGAATGATAAATATTATTACTTGAGATGTGGGTTTATGAAATTTATTTCATAAATTTCAGTCTAATTGATATTAAGGAAATGGATATATTTTAATTAGGAAAATGAATTTCGAATTGAGCGGATGCCTCCTGAGAATAATAATAAAACAAAATATCGTTTGTCTTTGAACATCGTTTCGAATTTTCTAAGATTTTGATAGAAATCATTTGGAAGATAGAGTCAAAAATCGCTGTTTCGCGACCAGGATACAAGTCATTTCTTGAGTGAATTAAACAACACAAAATGTATATGACAAATTTAAAAGGTGAAGCTAAATTTTGAGTCGATCGGGCCAAGAAAAGAAAAAGTTTTGAGTGTGCGTTCAGCGAGCATCATCCCACCCCTTTCCTTGATCAAATTCCCCTATCTGTAGATTTAATTCATTTCAAAATACTTTTCATTATAATTCCTCGGAAATACCTGAGGCAGAGTGTGAATGAGTAAGTGCTAAGCCATGTCAAGAAAACACACCTGACCACAGAATATCCCTTTTGAAATAAATGAAAATTATTTCAATACGAAATTTCCAATGAGTGCATGCGAGCTATGAATGCAACTGCGTCAAGTACGCATACTTTCCGCAACAACATTCACGTTCACAACACCTGTGGAAAATCTACGCCCTATTTGCAGATTTAATTCATTTCAAAATACTTTTCATTATAATTTCTCGGAAATACCTGAGGCAGAGTGTGAATGAGTAAGTGCTAAGCCATGTCAAGAAAACACACCTGACCACAGAATATCCCTTTTGAAATAAATGAAAATCATTTCAATACGAAATTTCCAATGAGTGCATACGAGCTATGAATGCAACTGCGTCAAGTACGTATACTTTCCGCAACAACACTCACGCTCACAACACCTGTGGAAAATCTACTAAATAGAATAAAATAACTTTTTATTACCTCGCTCAGTAGGATGATGCTCGCTCAACGTATGATTCAAGAAGAATTCCTCAATCACCTTTTCGTTCTAGTTTTATATGCTATAAACGTGGTTGCCCAGTTAAAATTTCAATATTAGTTTGTTTTGAAACGATACTCAAAAATGTCTTGTGTGTCTGCCCTTCGGTCCGTGGGAATTGTTTATCTTACGCGTTCCTTTCCTGAATCGGCGGAATACACTCGAGCGCCTACTTGACTCTATCTTCCAGACTAAACAACGATTACACTGCTCATGAGACAAAGAAATATAATAATAAGAATCTAGTAATATTAATTAAAATTATTATTTCTATAATACATTTTAATATTTTTCGGCAGCATCCCCTCAATATATTACACAACAATAGAATAATATTAAGACGAACACGCTCATCAAATGATTATAATATTGATGTACAACTGGTATCGATTGCCAACCAATAAATCTTTATTTATCATCTATGACAATCGATGCAAGTGAAGTTCGTTACAATAGCAGACGTAGATGTTGAATAAAATTTTGTTAAATTTTTCTCTTTGCCGTATACAGTTTGAATAGCATCAATATCATCTTTAGACAAGTCAATAATTGTTTGATTTTCTTGTGGTGAATAGTATGCATACATGATTGCTCTCTCATCAAAAGAATGTTTAATACCTAATGTATGCCCAATTTCGTGTAAAAGTACTTGTAGCAAACTAATTTCTGATGACAAACAATTATAATGACACCATTTTTCATCTTTGTCCAAATGTATTTCAACTGTTTTTGAATTTATTGCAGGTAAATACGCATGTCCTAATATAACTCCATTTCCATAAAATTTGTAGGGACAATTTGTTTTTTTATAGCATTCATAAAACGTATCATTATATTTTTGAAAGGTTATAATTATATTAGAATTTCGTCTAGATTTCGTAAACTTTAAGTTTGTGTGTTTAGACCATATTTCAAACGCTTTACTAGCTATTTCAATGTCATTGATTGAAGCTCTGGGGAAATTCCATGACAAATCTGTAAAATTCCACTTTTGTTCTGATTGTCCCACTGTAAACTCTTCCACATCTCGCTCGATTCATTAAATTTATTGTTTCGTTATTCAATTCTCCATCAATGGGTAAGTTATAATATTCTTGAAACGTTTCAATGGCATTAATCAACGACTCATTGTCTTCATTTTGTTTTAAATAATTAGTTTCATCTAAATATCCAAACTGATGCAAATATTTAATCACATCAATTTCAGAACTTGCATTGATAAAGATTAAAAGCGTGATTAATTTGATAAACATCTTGTCGAGTTGAGGGTTAATAAAAAACTGATAATAATTCTCACCATTATACATATTTATATATTTAATAATTCAAACATTTACATTCATGTACTTATAATACGTTTGACTTATCTATCCAACTATTTTGCGATTTATCTAATCCTAACCACTTGACGTACACTTTATTTCCTTTTCTCCTCAACACTTTTTCCACTAGGTAAACGTCTGAATATTTTGCTTTTAAAAGTTCTTCCGCATAAAACGCTCCCTGGATTGGATTTCCTGCACCATCTTCTAACAAGTATACTGACGGGTTTGAAACTTTTATGGATTTGATTTTAAATAATTCAGTTGTCCAATTTGGTGTGTATCCCTTATGAAATAAGGCTTTTTGTTTACTGATGCGTACGATATCTCCCACTTTAAAAATCCGCCTTCCTGCAATTTTGATTTGCGAATAAACTGTTTTTAACAACCGATCCTCCGTATCATTAGTAACGTCACATGGTCGCATTCCCGTAGTACTATGCTTCCGTTTATTGTAATCAGCCGTAATTTCACTCAACACATCTATCCATTGATAGTTCCCACGCAGGCTGAATGTGCGATAAAGTATTTCCTTTATTGTTCGAATTATGCGCTCGGCCATCGCTGTTTTCATGATTGTGTAAGTAGAATAATGGTTAATTTCATATTTATTTGTTACTTTTTTAAAATGTGAATTGTAAAATTCCTTTCCTTGATCAGTTTGTAAATTTTTCGGTGTTCGACCGTCTTTTATTAAAATAGTTTTAAATGCATCAGCCACATTTTTACCAGATTTATCTTTTAACGGCACTGTCCATAAATATTTTGAAAAACAATCAATCACCACCAATATGAATTTTAAGCCTTTATTTTCTCTTGCATAAAGTCCAAATTCGGCCAAATCCGCTTGCCACAAGTCGTCCAATCCTTTGGTTGGAAAACAATTACCACGGAATTCCATACAACAGCGATGGGAGTGATTTGAGTGAATTTCCAAGATTATTTAAAAAATTACCCGTAGATATTGTTTACGTAAAAGGTACCTATCAAAATTTTATGATAATGTTGTAAATTTAGAATTTGATGATGAATATCCGAAATTTAAAAAATCTTTATATTGCTGTCAATCCCATAGAAATAGGTTTAGTATATGTAGCATTGTTAATGTAGAAAAAATATTTAAATATGTAAAGGAAAATAGGTTATGTGAGAAATAATAAATACCTTTTAATTATAATAATGTGTTTTATTTAATTTTTATATGTAACACCCCAACAACTACTAATATTATCCACACTATAAAAAATACAAATGGCGCAGATAAAATAAAACATGTAAAATGCATCTGTAAAAAAATATTTTGCATTATAAAAACATAATAAATTATTAAGAATATATTTACCGCTCTAATGCAAATAATTACAAATAATACAATCATTCTTGTTATGTGGAATGACTGACTGACACTAATTTAATCAATAAAATTTTATAAATAATATAGATCACTCGGGAGTGTTCGGACATGTTCGAATAAATAAAATAATATAAAATAAATTAATTTTGAGGATATGGAGCTGCCATAATATCTTTGTGTCCCCAGGCTAGAGTGTCGACTCCGTTATCGCAAATGTTACTCTTATCGTCGAACGGTGATAGGGCCAATTTATTTTGTGTGTTTGAATAGATCGTGTGCTTGATTGATCTAAAAAAGGTTCTGGTTTTTAATGATAGTGGCCGACTCGTTTAAACACTTTAAGTAATCTGAACCGGTTAAATCATTCGCTACAACATTTTTTTTTTAACCCCTTTAGCCTTTTTAGACCACTTCCCCTCCACATTATTCGCATACATTTTTGCTCTCAACCCAACAAATTCTCGCATAATCATTCCACCATTCTCATCCTTCATCAAACCTAATACGGCCTTGTTTTGTAGTGGGATGTCATACTGATTGTGTGGATCAAAGTTACTAGTGTCAAATTTATTTAAATTTTGTTTCATGTCTTGAAAAACGTCATCAGTCTCAATTTTTAAAGTTAAGCTGTCTGTGTCCATGTAACATAATGTCACACTATCACCATATTTGGATTTTAAATAGTCGTAGTAAAAATCATACATTAATAATTTACTTAAATCTAATACGGAAAAACCAACGTAAATCGGTTTATTATAAACAACCCGCAAACGATCTAATTGAATCTCGACTAAGTTTTCGGTAAAAACAGAACAACACTTGAAATTTAACTTTGCTATTAAACTCTCAGCACCGCGACGTTTTCCAATATCATTCCAATGATTCACCAGTTTAACATCTACACGCTTATCTACATTTTCCATTGTCTTGCCAAAAACGGAATTATTCATCAACTTGAATAAATCTTTTTCAAATTCGTTTTTGGCTTGTTGACGCATACTGGTGTTTAAATCGATATATCTTTTCAGATTGTTTAAAAGAAATTACGCGGTGAATTTTAGTTGACTTTAAACCATTACGCAGAGCCTGTTTCAGGTTACGATAGTGAATGATGTACATTGATTTATTGTTTAAATTTGGAATTAATTTTGTGTTTGTGAATTTTGAAGTGGGAGGAACAATGTTTTCTACTAAAAAAGGCAGATCATTGTGGATATTTTCAGGGTATTCGATATCCACCTCTAAAAAATATCCAATTAGTGAATCATCACAGATACTAGTAACATTAAAATTTTCAATTTCGGACGCGCTTAACCATTTAAAGTCCCCATATGGCAAGGATCGAGACATTGCCCACCCATACAAATTATTAGCGTCCCAGTACGTCAAGTAAGTTGATGGTTTCGTTTCGTCAAAGTCTGGCATGTACTTTATTTGCTTTAGCATGTCGCAAAGAACATTGGCTTATACCGCCTCTTATACCTTTACGGATAAAGTGGTGCATGTCAATATCTGTCAGTAATTCTAATTTAATGTCAGTCAATTTCAGCATGGCATCCCACGACAATCCGGGGGCCGTATAATAATGAGCCGGATCCAAATTATATGGTTTTAAACAAATGTGAAAATTTTCAAAAATATCGGTTAAAAGTAATACGTCTGTTTTTAAATATAAGTCTGAATACTCTCGTAAATTTTGACAATTAAATTTAGTCCATACGTGTTCGGCATGTTCATATTCAGTACTTGAAATATGTGTATTAGTAAGGGAATTGAAAAATGATTCCTTTGACGGTCATTTTCTTTCTGTTAATTTTGAAAAATTATCCATATACTGGTATGGAAAGACACCTTTCTTTGTTACTAAATCAAAGTATTCATCATCGGGGAAATGTTTGCGAACAGTATTTAATTGATCCACGTTTAAATTTCTAGCTAATTTTTCTAAACTTGATGTCATAAATCTAAATGAGTCTACAAATCTTAATTTCAAATAAATATCGCGATCAATTCCGCGCTTATCTGTATATTGATCTACTTTAATTGATTTAGAAAATGAAATGTATTTTTCCTTGTTTTGTGGAATAATGTCAATCTTGTCTGAATCTAAACCGAACTCCTTAATAAATAAATGTGAATCATAACCGCTTAAATTGTGGAAAAATATTGGCAAAAATTTGGGGATTTTATAATTTAAATTACATCTGGAGTGGGCGGCTCCTACAAATTTCCCAGTTAAATGACAATGATCGGCTACCTTATCACAAACCTGAATTTTATTTTCACAAATATGACATTCTGCAGCAGAATCAAATAAATACTGCTCACCCGGACTTAATTTGGACATTGGAACTGTTGGCTTCAAATAATTTTCATAAATCGATTTAGCGTCGGCGCTTAATTTTTCCACGAAAACCTTAAGGCAGTCCAAACCAGTATATGTCACAAATTTGTCTAAATTTGAATTGAAACTACATTTAATGTAGTACGCGAAACTGTACGGAGTATGAACATGCGTAGAGTGAGTATACGAATTATTTGGATTCGGCTCACATGTTTGAATAGGGACAAGAAGTGATTCAAAATCCGCGTAAACTGTGAAAGGTACCCGCATTTTACATGAAAAATTACTAAAACTCAATATATTATCGGGCACCAAATCTTTTTTTATTAAATCCCTGGTAGGCATGATTGTATTGACTTTGTTACAATCATGTTGAGAATGATTATGCAAGGCGACTTATGTGAAGAAGAAAGTCAAACACCCGTCTCACAAGAATTTTTTATGTCCATGGGTGGACACTTGGGAAGTCACTAGCCTGGATAAATGCTTTATCCAGACATAATGACCCTTTTCCCCATCTTCAACGTAAAGCAAGTTAACATGTCGTGCCTGTTTACATTTTGAGAAATAAATCGGCCCTACCACCTCGTGCACACGTTTATCCGCGTCAAACTCTAGCCCATACACATTAATACTGATATTATTCAACATTTCAAATTTGGGGATTTCTTTTAATTTTAATGGCAGCTCCATACCTGTTAATTTCAGCACTGTGCTGTAATGTGGGTAAGAAGAAGTACGATGTGGATGTTGTCCATAACCAGTTGGATGAAGAGCTGATACTACTGCCTAGGCGAAACAGGCCTCATCCTCGTTCTTCACGTTGATGCAGGCTTGCTTTTTCTTAATTGATGGCGGAAGATCCACATCCTTATCAACACCGTTCATTCGTCACACGCATTTCACATAATTATGTAATTTCTGTCTAAACTTAAAAAACATAAAGGAATTGCACTTCTTCTATTTCTAAAAAAAAAAAAATACTTTTAATGATTATAAAGAATCTTTTTTTAATAATCAATCAAAAATGACAACTATGTCCCAAATTCAATCCATTGATCATAATGTTTATTCAGTCACAGTCGCATTAAAAAATGTTGATGATAAAAGGAAACAAATATATAACATACACTCTTTACCTTGGAGTCACTATTCTTTACGAGCTATTGTATAATAAAGAAATGTTTGTGATTAATATTATTATTTTTATTTAAATGTTTTCACTCAGAAATATTATATTCATGCTTTTATGTATTTTTTAACCTTTTATCTGTGTATTATAATATATTCAATAATAAAATTACATTTATCTTATTAATTGTCTTTATTCATTTATAATAATTTTTAAAAGATTTATAATTTTATCTATGAGAGCGCGCGCGATTTGATAGGGTGTGGCAGGTGGTGATAACGTTGTTTCCATACACAACTCCATTGCAATTATCAAGAAGGTAAATTGGTCGATCGGTCAACGCGTTGGAGTTGTAAACTCAACGAACTCGGCTCAAATCTTGAAAATTAAAAAGTCGGTCACAATTCAAGACGTCTAGCGGACAACTTGGGAAACGTATCTACATCCTGTTACACAGGAAACGCCTCAACATCCGGCCCCCTTATCGGCTAATACAAATACTTAGATACAAAGGTACTTCTGGTTTGTATTAATTATTGTTTAGAAAAGATCCTTATGCATACACAGAAGATGATCGAAAAAACTATGTAGACATTCTTAAAAAAGAACAAACTCATTACACCGACGTTTCGGCCCAGAACAACAACTTCAGGGGACTCGATCACAAACGAAGCAATCAAAGTCTGAATCAAGCGCACATAAGGTGGGCGCGGTTTCGATTCAAACTTGAGCTAGGAATGATCCTCTCGACGTGCAGGAAATAATTCTCATGACAACGAAATTGCATCGATTGAAGAAGAGCTGAGAGAGGCTAATATAATCTATTATTTCGTCATTCTAACAAGGCGCTAACTGCAGGTCGCAGCCCTCCAGGTTTGGGATTTTCTTTAACACAGGATGAACATTACGACATGCAGAAAAAAAACGGTTAAAATATGTTCTAGATCCTGATGAATTGAATGATGCTGCAACAAAATTATATGTTGATAATAATTATGAAAATATTTCTAAAATCTTATCTCAAATTGAGAAGAAAACTGATTCACTAGATATTGAAAACAAACTTGAATTAACCATCGAAGCTCTGGATAAAATCATAAAAGATAGATGTATGTGGCTAAGAATGGAATTTAATGAGGCGATAAATAATAAAACAAATATTATAAAGGATGAATTAGATAATATTATTACTAATAATACAAAGATTATAAAGGATGATTTATATACAATTTTTACTAATAAAACAACGATTATGAAAGAAGAATTATAGACATTCTTTATTAATAAGACAAAAGATCTTATGCATTGATGCTCGCCAATACTCTTGATAATAAAAATCTGAAAACTTATCTGTCTAAGACCGTTTTAGGTAAAATAGAAGCTAATAATCAGGCATTAAATAAAATCAAAAAGAGCTTGGATGACATTAGTGAAATGTTTAACGTGACGAAAGGAGTGAATGAGTTTAGTAACTTAAGGAATAATGATGTATTAAACTAAATAGTAAAGAGCTTGGATGTGATTAGTGAAATGGTCAACGTGCAGAAAGGAGCTCCTACAATTATTAATCAGTAACCAATCATGGGCAAAGTAAAAAGTGATGTAGTAAATGAGTTGCATAAACCGATTAGAAAAATCTTTCCTAGGAGACGTACAACTATCAAAGATGTGACCTGCCTCGGCAACCCTTAATCGGTGAGCAGCGTCGTGGGTTAAAATTACTCAAACATAATAATTAAAAAAATAAGCTTGGACGCCATTCGGTTTCACAACTTACCGTAGTGCTTCATTCCCCTAAACCGAGAAATGTAGGAACGTTGGTATAAAAATAATAAGTGATAAATTTAGAGTCAAATAGTGTTTTAATAAAAAATAGTAAAGTTGATTACACACATAAATTTAAATTAAATGGTCAAAAGAAAACAAAAACTCATCGATACGCCATTAAACAAAATCTATAATCATCAACCTTCCCCGACATATTAACCCTGATAAAAAATATGCTTATTTAATTGAATCAGTACAAATTCTTAACCAATAAAAAAATGACGTCACTTTTCCTTACATTTTTCATACAATTAATCTAAAACCAGCATTTATAACCAAATAATTCTAATAAAAAAGTTAAACCGTTTGACACGGATGAATAAATTATAATAATATCAAATTTTCTAAATAATATCAAATTCATAATTCAAAAAATATAGCTTTTCAATGGTCTCTTAAACAACGACACAATTCTCCAAATAATTACAATTCAAATAAATGGCAATTATAGCTGTTTGGCTCACAACAGAATATCAATTCTTCATTCAAGTGAAGATGACACCAAGTTTATTTTTATTAACTTATCTAAAATTCCACTAGCGTAGACCGCCTCCTGCCTCTCTGACTCCACTGCCAAATTTCGAAACCCGCTTCTCGATTAAATTACTTCTGATCCAGTAACCAAAATCCAAAAACAGTTCTCCCTCTTGGAAATGTTTTGTCCACCAGGAAATTACGGAACTCCACAGAGATAAGTTAAAAAGAATCTCAATATTTCTACTCGAAATCGATTCAACAACGATGCCTAAAAGTCGTAGTCAAATTTTAGTCAAATTTACCTTTACTTTTTTTTAAATTTACACCATCAAAAAACACCGATTTAAGAATGAACTAAGATGAAAATTATATAAAATATTATCTAGTACCTGTAGGTGTAATGCGGCCTCACGTGAATTTATTATTAACCTAAGAATTACTGAAGAGATCACTCAGATTTTCAGAAAATTTTCTCAGCACACCGCACACAGCACGTGTTTTTTCTTTCCCGAGCACACAGCTCTTCACGGGATCACTTCACCAATTCAAATGAATTAATCCAAAGATTAATCCAATCTCGCGACCCCTATTCGGACTAACGACTCTATTGGTAACTTCGACCTATCGACCATTATGACGGGGCCACACTGATCCTTTATCCGACCAATTCATTCAACCAAATGCCCATAACGAAACTCGTTAAGCATAAAACAATCTGTTCAATCGAACATCTTCTCCACCAGATTAATTCAGATTAGTCATATAACTACCTGGCTCAAAATCAAATAAACACAAATCCACGCGCCGACGTCGCACAAGTAACTAAAGTTGCCTATAATAAATTAACGATTTTGTATTTAATTCGAATTTCAATTGCATTTATCACTTTGTTTCATTGTTATTGTTAAATTCTTAAAAAAAAAACGGAGAGTGGAAAACGCAAACGTTACAAAGGATTAGACGATTTATGGCAAGCTGATTAGCTGAGTTTGGTCTCTATTCAAGAAAAAATAAAGGATTTAAATTCATTTTGGTGGTGATTGATTGCTTTTCAAAATATGCCGTTAAAAGATAAATCTTGTAAAAATGTGGCTGATGCATTTAAAACTATTTTAATAAAAGATGGTCGAACACCGAAAAATTTACAAACTGATCAAGGAAAGGAGTTTTACAATTTACAATTTAGAAAAATAACAGTCAAATATGGAATTAACCATTATTCCACTTATACCATTATGAAAGCTGCGATGGCTGAGCGCGTAATTCGAACAATAAAGGAAATACTTTATCGCACATTCAATTTGCGTGGGAAGTATCAATGGATAGATGTGTTGAGTGAAATTATATCCAATTACAATAATCGGAAACATAGTACTACGGGTATGCGACCGAATTACGTTAATAAAGATAATGAGCCGCAGATTTTAAATACGGTTTACTCATATATTAAAATCGCTGGAAAGAAGAAATTCAACGTGGGTGACATCGTACGCATCAGTAAACAAAAAGCGCTATTTAATAAGGGGTATACACCAAATTGGACAACTGAATTATTTAAAATCAAATCCATCAAAGTTTCAAACCCGTCAGTATACTTGTTAGAAGATGGTGCAGGAAATCCAATCCAGGGAGCGTTTTATGCGGAAGAACTTTTAAAAGCAAAATATTCAGACGTTTACCTAGTGGAAAAAGTGTTGAAGAAAAAAAGAAAATAAAGTGTACGTCAAGTGGTTAGGATTAGATAAATCGCAAAATAGTTGGATAGATAAGTCAAACGTATTATAAGTACATGAATGTAAATATTTGTATTATTAAAAAATATATAAATATGTATAATGGTGATTAATCATTCAATGAATTTTCAAAGAGACTTGAAAGTGTTCGTAAAAACGGTGTTGACCAGTTTAATATCTATTGTAAAGCATCACAAATTTTGATGAAAATTAAAACATTATTCAATAACTAATTGTTTAAAAAAAAAACAAGTCTAAACTTGTTGTAGTTTTCTGGTGATAAGAAATACTGAAACCGGATGTTGTGGTTTCCTGTTGATAAGAAATGTCTAGAAAACTTGTTAGAATAATGGAGTAGAGAAATTTTATAAAAAGCAATGTTCTCACCATTAAATAATTAGTCGTCTAAAATCACTCAATAATGTCTGTTATAAATAATGAAAACACTTTCAATGATCCCATTGATCAACAAATTTCAAAATTCGATGATGAGTTAATTAAGAAGACAACACTTTTGGGACAATCAACATATCCACTGAACAAATCTGCAACAAAGACCGTGAGCATTGGAATTAGTCCCTCTGCAGGATTTATTCCACTCGTAAAAATATGGGGTGCTTATTCTTGCATCTTCTTCACACAGGAAGAATGGTTGAAATTTGCAGAAATAAACCTCATCAACATGCAGAGTCCTATCATCATTGGGGATCACAAGATTACCAAGAACGAATACAAAAATATCATGGCGATTTGGATTGAGCAGCGGCGATTGAGTGTTGTGAAACATTTGCAAATTTAATAGACTTGAAAAAAATTGTTAATTACAAGTTGAATGAATTGAAAGCGTTGGAATTTTATTCGTATTATAATTCAATTTTATCAGCATGTTTAAATATGTCTGGCGATTTGTATATGAATGTATTGACACTAATATCTTCATACAAAAATGTTCAAAATGCTTATTTAATGATGGAATGCTTACATATGTATTTTAATAAAATGTGTTTGGATTTTGAAATTATGAAAGTGGTTCAATAAAAAATAATATATTCACTTATAAAATTAATATATTAACTTCTTATTATTACCCACAATACCCCAATTAAGGTTTACAAAAAGAAAAATAATTGAAGAAATATGTATATATTTTTAAAAAACTAACACATGAACACTTAATATTATTAAAAAATAACACTTAAATATATTATTTGGGATCCTACCAGTCATCCTCTTCTTCCTGAGGTTTGGTAGTTGAGATATTTACTGCTTCCTCAAACTAGAACAAAAATTACAATTATTTCTTGGAAATAAAATCACAATTGTAAAATTATTACTTACATTTTCACTCTCCATATCATCATCCTCAACCTCCGTATCAGCATTAAAAATGCTGTCATCGCTGTCATCAGACAACTCAGGCAACACTGCTGATGGTTCAAGCCGTCCCAATATAACCTCTGTTATTTGCCTCTCTCTCTCAAAAGTAACGTATTGGCGGTACACCTCCCTCATTCTTATTCTCTCACGTCGATCCCGTCTAAATCTTAATCTCGCGATTTCCCTCTCCCAATGCAAAGAAAGGTAGTAATCATCAATTCTTTGTCGTCTTTCCCTCATTTGTCTTCGTGGGGTGCGAGAGGTTGTTGGGGTGTTAGGTTCGGAAGTACTCGGCTCTGTTGATATGTGTGGGATAATCGGGGTGTTGGATGTTTCGGGTGGGATAATCGGGGTGTTGGAGTTTCGGATGGGGTAATCGGGGTGTTGGATGCTTCGGTTGAAGTACTTGGCTCTGTTGAGATTTGTGGGGTCATGGTAGATGTTAGAAAGATCCTTCTAACATTGGATTTGTGTGATCGACAAATCACACATTTATCGATCCGCTTCACGCAACTACCACAAAACAAATGTCCACACATCAATGCGAACGTCACCCAATTTATAAGACAAACTGGACATCGTCCACAGGAAACCCCTTCAGTAAATTCTGTAAAATAATATTACAAAAACAATAATTTCAATAATTTTTTTTAATAAACAATTCTTACCTTCATCCATATTTTTTTTTTTTGCAAACTGAACTATCGCACAACTAATTTAATACTGATTTAATTCAATAATCAATAAAAATATCCATTTGGTGAATCATCACAGATACTAGTTACATTAAAATTTTCAATTTCGGACGCGCTTAACCATTTAAAGTCCCCATATGACAACATTTGCGACATTGCCCATCCGTACAAATTGTTCGCGTTCCAGTATGTCAAGTAAGTAGAGGGTTTCGTTTCGTCAAAGTCTGGCATGTACTTGTTGTTTGCTTTAGCAAGTTACAAAGAACATTGGCTTACACCGCCTCTTAAACCTTTACGGATAAAGTGGTGCATGTTAATATCTGTCAGTAATTCTAATTTAATGTCAGTCAATTTCAGTATGGCATCCCACGACAATCCGGGGGCCGTATAATAATGAGCCGGATCCAAATTATATGCTTTTAAACAAATGTCGCGAAAATTTTCAAAAATATCGGTTAAAAGTAATACGTCTGTTTTTAAATATAAGTCTGAATACTCTTGTAAATTTTGACAATTAAATTTAGTCCATACGTTTTCGGCATGTTCATAATCGTTATGGGATATATCTGTGTTTATTAATGAATTATAAAATGATTCCTTTGACGGTAATTTTCTTTCTGTTAATTTTGAAAAATTATCCATATACTGGTATGGAAAGACACCTTTCTTTGTTACTAAATCAAAGTATTCATCATCGGGGAAATTTTGCGAACAGTATTTAATTGCTCCACTTTTAAGTTGTTATCTAATTTATCTAAGCTTGATGCCATAAATCTAAATGAGTCTAAAAATCTTAATTTCAAATAAATATCGCGATCAATTCCGCGCTTATCTGTATATTTATCTACATTAATAGATTTAGAAAATGAAATGTATTTTTCCTTGTTTTGTGGAATAATGTCAATCTTGTCTGAATCTAAACCGAACTCTTTAATAAATAAATGTGAATGATAACCGCTTAAATTGTGGGAAAATATTGGCAAAAATTTCGGGATTTTATAATTTAAATTGCATCTGGAGTGGGCGGCTCCTACAAATTTCCCAGTTAAATGACAGTGATCGGCTACCTTATCACAAACCTGAATTTTATTTTCGCAAATATGACACTATGCAGCAGAATCAAATAAATACTGCTCACCCGGACTTAATTTGGACATTGGAACTGTTGGCTTCAAATAATTTTCATAAATCAATTTAGCGTCGGCGCTTAATTTTTCCATGAAAACCGTTTAAGAATATATTTGCCAAAAAAAGTGACAAGGAGTTACCTATGGCCGGGCCGAAAGTTTGTTTGTAATACATTATTAAATTTGAAAGTGTTACATTCCATGACAATTTCTGGAAGTGTAATGTATTGATCTATTTTTTTTTAAATTAGATTTTCAATTAATACGTCTTATAAGATTTTTAATGTTTCTTTGATTGGAACGTTAGGAAAAAGTGATTCTACGTCGAACTATACTAGTGTTTCGACTGGATATATTTTTAAATCTCGTAGTTTATCACAAAATGTATAGACCGTTAACAATATAAAACTTCTGATAAATGACTAATATTATAAAATATAGTAAATAAATAATTGAAATTTGAAAAATTATCTCACAATAAAGCGTATATTGAGAAATTTAAATTATTTCTTTTGAAGATTTAATTATATCTATATTCAAATCCATACATTCTAGTTTTCTTATTTTTGCAATTTTCTGGATGATGTTCCAAAATTTTAAAGACTTTTGTTGTGAAAACTGTAGGGATAGAATGAAATTACAGATGACTACATTCCAGGAATTTTTGGGTTGTAAATCTACAGATTTTAATGATTCTGTTGATAACGTAACAGGTGTTAAGTCATTATTTATTTGTTTACACACACTAATCGTCTTACCAAAAAATTCTTTTTCGTCATTTGTCGCACAACACAATTCACATTTGTCTTTAAATAATGCATTAGTAACGCATAATTTGCAACAACGACGCGACACGATTTTTTTTAAGTTGTCGGATTTTTCAAGATGAAATTTTTAATTGTATTTCTATATATGTTTAGATCTACATACCTATCCCATGCCAAATTATAAATTATTTAAAAGTACCTGGCTATAATAAATATACCACAATTCCAATTATCTTTCTGTAATGGATATGGATGAGGGTTTTGTTTTTCTTTTAACACTGACTTATCCAGGCCTATGTCTTGACAACATTTTAAAATATACATTTGTAGCAACTAAGTGGTGTAAAATAAGTTTATTTACAAGAAGAAGTATGTACAGCATTAGTTAGAGAGTGGCTGGGCGTCGGTGGCAGCGAGGCCTGGGGACGTGGTGCAGGCTGGTGCGTCGTGCGGTAGCGGGACCCGGTGAAGAGGTGCAGCGGGTGCGTCGGGGCGGTAGCCGGCTTGATGCGGAAAGCGATCGGAGCCTCAGTGTGGAGAGCGTCTTGTCGTGAGCTTTTAGTCGAAGGGAAACTAGACCGAGATGACGCTAGCACTCGTCGTTAAAGGAGCTTAATAGGCCGAGAAGACGAGCGCTAATAGACTGACGTCTGTTTTTTTTTTTTTTTTTTTGGAGCGGGGAAATAAAAAATGCTCATAGCATCCCTTCCATAATCCCTCCAATAAATTGAAAGGATTATGATAGGGTATGTCAGACTTTTACTGACAAAAAAAACCCTTAAACCAAGAGAATAAATAAATTCTATTCAGCTTAATTGATGTGGAGGGTTAAAAGACGTTGGGAATGGGCATGATAGCCGGCTCGATTACCTAGTGGTAATCATTATAAAATAAAAGGGTGTGGCTAGAGGTTTATTTCCTGTTTAAGGAACGAGTAAGGTGAGGTTAATCAACCTCGTGGGGACGTTTAGTTCCTCTCCGTGTGGAGAGTTCAACGTGATCGTGGAGGATCGTTACCTCGAACTTGGAGAAGTGGGCTTTTGCCAATAGATGGATGTGCTCTTGCACACTCGGCGTCTTAAGGTCGGAACGCAATTGAGCATTGCTAACAAACCACGGAGCACGGACGATTCGCCTGATCATCTTACTCTGCGTGGTTTCCAGCCTGCGCATTTGCGTGTTGGAGAGGCTCCTCCAAGCAGGACAACCATACGTCATTTTTGATCGTATCATTGCCTTGTGGAGGAGTATCTTGCAGGAAAGTAGTAGCGAGCTACGATTTAAGAGAAGGGGTTTTAGCCTTGCAAATGCTGCATTGGCTTTTTGTATAGCAGAAGTTACGTGTGAGCTCCACGTAAGTCTGCGATCCATTTGTAAGCCAAGATATTTCACTTGATTTACCCATGGAATGGGGATATCTCTTAAACAGAGATCTTTTTCGGGGTTATTTCTATTTTTAGTAAATAGGATGGCTTGGCTTTTCTCTGGATTAACACAGAGTTGCCATTCGTTGGCCCATTCCTCGAATTTATCGAGGGCTGTTTGAAGTTTGGCCGTCATAAAGGGTAAATATTTACCTCTATACAAAAAGGCCGTGTCGTCCGCGAATTGCGCTGTTAATACATTCGCAACGACAGGGAGGTCGTAAACGAATACAGTGGTGCCTCACACAACGAACTTAATTCGTTCCAGGAGCAAGTTCGTTATGCGAAAAGTTCGTTATGTGAAACGCGTTTTCCCATAACAATACATGTTAAAAAAAATAATTCGTTCTGTGGCATAAAATATGGTAAGATGACATAAAAAAAGATAAATTTTTTGTTATTATTTTTATTTAGATACATCTAAAAACATAATGAAAAAAACACACATGTTTTAATTTTAAGAAATAATCGAATCTTGCACATCTTCATCCATTTTCCGCTTTTTGGCCGATGGTGCAGTGAAAAATCTGTCCAAAGTCGTTTGTTTCTCTCTTTTCTTCAACATCTGCCGGAAATAACGGACAAGAGTATCGGAGTACAGGTCGTTGATCCTGCTTGCTCACCCAGGCTTTTTGATTGGACTTCCAATGGACGGGCAATTTGGACTTAATAACGTTATTTTTCTTAAAAATTCTTGGATTTTCAGAGTGATAAACCAATAGAGGTTTGATCTTGAGGTCTCCGCTGGCATTAGACGAAATCATAAGGGTAAGTCTGTCCTTCATGGCTTTGTGTCCTGGTAATTTCTTCTCTTCTTTTGTAATGAAGGTTCTGCTCGGCATTCTTTTCGTTTTTGAAAACTTTTTTGTTAGTTTCCAGAGATGAGGGCGGTGTTGTGAGGCTTCGTCTGTTAAACGAGCCCATTGTGCGCTTCGAAAAACGCGGACTTCTTCCTTTATTTCGTTACGATAACGATTAAGGCGTGTTTTGGTGACAGGGCAGCCAGTTTGCTGCCATAATCGCCGTGTGCGATTTTTTTCGCGTATTTCAGGGGGGAGATAACTACTTTTTTCCGGCACAACTCGAGTTTTAGAAGCGCCGGAAAGAGCAGTTTGGATAGTGTGGGTGAGGAAATTAATTCCCTCATTTATTTGCTCTATATTCCCTGTTTTGGGAATTTTAACGAGCGAATCAAGCACATTGTTGTGGAAGTTACGCCAGTTAGTGTTAGTAACTGTGCGGCGATGTTTTGCTAGATCAGCACAAATGTCCAGGAAAACTGGGTTGTGATCTGAATCTAGCTCGGAAATCGACCAAATGTCGATATTGTGCTCGATTCTGTTTAAAAGGAAGAAGTCGATAATGTCGGGATGACTACCATTATAGTGGTAGAATGTAGGAGCAGTTTGGCTTACTGCTCTAATCGGAAAGGGGTGTTGGACGATAAAATCGTTTAATTCACGGCCTCGTTTGTTTGTGAGGCGGCTATGCCAGCATGGATGCTTGGCATTAAAGTCGCCTCT
This sequence comes from Philonthus spinipes, assembly GCA_963082785.1. Classification (NCBI taxonomy): domain Eukaryota; kingdom Metazoa; phylum Arthropoda; class Insecta; order Coleoptera; family Staphylinidae; genus Philonthus; species Philonthus spinipes. The sequence continues at coordinate 16,153,511 of OY720314.1, read as the reverse complement.
GATTACAGTGGGCACATCTGCGGGAAAGATGTTTTTGTAATCGTCGAGTAAAAAGGGTTTTGAAGGGGACTGGTATATGCTCGTTACCCTAACTTGTTTGCCTTTAAGGCGGATGATAATCGAAGTTGATTCCAGATTCGTTGAATCTGGATTTGGGATAACAGAGTGGTCAATGCTATCACGCACGTAAATAGCAGTGCCTTGTATTGTAGGGCTGTGGGTGGAATACAGTCGGTACCCGTTTATAAACAGGCCACGAGTATCTGAGATTTTTGTTTCACTTAAAAGAAAAACATCTATCTTGTGGTCGAGTAAAAACTCTCCAAGTTCGGGGAAACGGGCTCGTAGACCGTTGATATTAATGGTGCAGATTCTGCACCAAGGGAGAACCTCTTTTGAATTAGCCATTGATAACAATTAATTAATATTGTTAAGGGCGGGTGTAATTTGCTGGAGCTGATTTAACATCAGCATAAGGGATTTTGTGAGCGTATCAACAATTTGTTTTACGCCTGATATCGGGTTTGAGTTGTTTGAAATTGGTTGGGGTTGTGCCTGCTGATTAGGCGAGCCTTTTTGGGGTATTTCGGACAGCCGCGATAGTTTGCGGTGTGATTTCCGCCGCAATTGCAGCAGATTGTTGGTGTATTGGGGGCTAAAACACGAGTGCAATCACTCGTGTGGTGAGTTTCGTTGCATTTAATGCAAAGAGGGGTGATATTACAGCGTTCTGCTGTGTGGCCGAAATTAAGACAGTTTCTACACTGTCTGGTGCGATTGGAGGGCTTTAATGCCTCTACTAACACTCGAGAGTGTTTGAGGTATTCGAGATTAAAAATCTCTCGTCCCTCAGGGGTGTTTTCCAGGATAACCTGGAACATGGGGTAAGGGCGCTTTTGCGATCCCATTCGGCGGGCTCGGATTAAAGGTAAGCCGAGGGCTTTAAGGGCCTCTACGACTTCCTCATCGGGAATTGCTGTGTCGATTTTTCGTACACAGACTTTTAGGGTTTTCTCTTCATTAAGAGGATATGTGAAGAAGTCTATTTTGACTTCTTTAAGATATTTTATAAGATTCCGATAGTTATCGGCTGTCTGCAGATATATAGATATGTGATCTGCTGTGGGGCGGGCTCGTAAGACGGTGATACGCCTTTTATTGAGCTCTGTGGAGAGCTTGTACCACAAACTTTTGTTTGTGATATTTACTGGGGGCGGCTTACTGACATAAATGTCGGTATTTAAATTATCGATGTCATCGATAACGGGTTTTTTGGCCGTGCCAATTTCGAAAGTTTTGAGAGCTGTCGCTCTCGTGGGTTGGGTGGGTTTTTTGGGGACGATGGTGGCGGTTTTGTCACCATTATTGGGGGCGGTGGTAGCGGTTTTGCCACCATTTTTGGGCTTTTTCGCTTTTTTAAAGCGATTCTCAGGAAAGATGTTTTCCTGAGAAATGGTGGAGGCGCGGTTGCATTCATTTATGCAACCGTCCGCCGGGGGTTTTTGGCGTGGCTTGGGTCGGTGCCACTTTTCGGAAGCGCTTAGTCTCCATCTTGGGGGAAGCGGACTTGCGGTTTTTCCGCTTGTTTCTGACGACTTGGAAGCCGTCATCAGGGTTGTCTGGAGAGTTGTTAGACTCATCAGCGTCGGAAAAGGTCGCCTTTTCGGCGGCCGTGGGGGGAATTTCGTTATTTAACGAAATATTATCATCTGACATAACGTCAGATGATACGTTCGAAGGGGAAACGGGGGCGAAATTAACTTCCGAAGTGGGGCTGGGGGTTTGCTGCCTTTTAAAGGCCTCAAATTCGGCTTTGAGGTCATTATAAGCTGAAAGCAGCTTATAAAAATCCTCATCAGAGTAGCGTTGTTGGGTCGCCGTCGTGGGGGCGGACATGGTGGCGGGGAAGGTAACTCAGCCCGTATTTCGGCTAAGTTACCCAGTGAAAAGGGAGGCCAGGGTTAAGCACGTCCCCCTGGCCTTTTCCGCCGTTGAGCGGTGCCGATTTCACGGCCGCCTTTCCGGCGATTCCCACACTTTCCCGTTTTTACGGGGAAAGCACGGCCGAATCCCCGGTCAGCTTGCTCTAGCGGAAGTGCTGACTTTCCGAAACCTAAGCAGGTCCCCCTGAAAAGGTCGCAGAAAGTCCTCGTTCGCGCCTTCCGGTGCCAACACGGTCAAATATCGTGCTAGCCACGGAGACGTTCTCCACGGAGGCGCCTGCCTGCACCAGGTGCAAAAAACAGTTTTTGCAGCGGTGAGGGTGGTGAAAAAAAAAATCTGTAAAATTTAAACTAAAAAGTTTAACTAAAAAACGGATTGGGAAGAGAAAGGTAACTGAAAAAATGCTTAAATAAGCAAAATACTACTAGACTGACGTCTGATTGAAGGGCTCTGACTTAAATAGGGCCTCTTGCGGGTAGTTACTCCTGGAAGGGGGTGGAGTGGTCATCACGTGTCTGGTGTGGAAGAGGATGCGTATGGTGGGGCGTTGGCTCATCTACCTGCGGAGGGTCGCGCGTCGTACGGAGCGCGGAAGCGTGTTACACATTTGATTTTCTACTAATTCTAGTAATAGAATCAAAAAACAAGACTTCAGCTCTTTTAATATTAACATAAAATAAAAATCAATGATTTTCTTACTTGGGTAAGAGATATACATTACTTTTACACGAATGTACAAGTGACTGATATAACTCATTAGGATAATTTTTAGACATTATATGGTCTATAATATTTGGAAATACGACATGGCAATCCCTATTTTGACCTAATAATTTTAAAACAAAATATATTAAAAAATTATCCAACCACATTTTATAAGAATTTTGATTAATGTTCAGTGTAGCGTAACTTTCAAAATATAATTTTTCTTTTCCCATCTTTGACACTACATTGTTTTTAGATAATGTAGGTAATTTTGGGTCGTTATTATTATGAATAGGTTGTTCTTGTTTAACGTCCGAAATGTTATTTTCGCTCACAGTTTTCTTAAATCTTTTAATTTGCGCTGATTTGATGTAGTTATGAGTTCTTTTTTTCATTTTTTTTTTCGTTTATTCCAAGACTCTTCTGGAATAAAGGTGGTGCTTTGATGTAACATCGATTTCTTTTTATGTTGTATTTTGCTTCTCTATATTGACTCAACACAAAATCGCAAACTTTTCTAATAAACCTTGAAGCTTTATCATGCATGTTACTACATAAAATATTGTTTTTAACTATACCAAACCAGTTTTCTACTAAACTATTATTTTGTATAGGACAAATAATATTAGTCCACAAAGGAATATATGGTATATAATGACGTAAAAATAAATTGATTAAATCTCTATTGTAATATTCATTATTTATAAAATTCGATTGGGTGTCATGTATATGAACTGTTTGGATCCGGCTGACATGTTTGAATCGGGATGAGAAGGGATTCGAAATCTGCATAAACTGCAAAAAGTACCCGCATTTTACATGAAAAATTACTAAAACTCAATATATTACCGGGCACCAAATCGCCATTTTTACTTTTTATTAAATCCCTGGTAGGCATGATTGTATAGACTTTGTTACAGTCATGCTGAAAATGATTATGCAAGGCGACTTCTGTGGAGAAGAAAGTCAAACACCCGTCACACAAGATTTTTTTAATGTCCATGGGTGGACACTTGGGAAGTCACTAGCTTGGATAAATGCTTTATCCAGACATAATGACCCTTTTCCCCATCTTCAACGTAAAGTAAGTTAACATGTCGTGCCTGTTTACATTTTGAGAAATAAATCGGCCCTACCACCTCGTGCACACGTTTATCCGCATCAAACTCTAGCCCATATACATTAATACTGATATTATTCAACATTTCAAATTTGGGGATTTCTTTTAATTTTAATGGCAGCTCCATACCTGTTAAATTCAACACGGTGCTGTAATGCGGGTAAGAAGACATCGGATGAAGTGCATTTCCATGAGCGACGGGATGAAGTGCTGAGACTACTACCCAGGCGAAACATACATCATCCTCGTTCTTCATGTTGATGCAGGCTTGCTTCTTCTTAATAGATGGAGGAAGATCCACATACGATGACACCCGGATAGGAGTGTATTTGTTTATATTCACCTTCAGGTGTGACACCTTTAAGAGGGCCCATCCGCTGTCTCGCTCCTGTAAGCGATTATAATGTGTGTGAATCATTCGTTTCTGCGATTAAACATTTTTTTAAATTACATTCAGGTATGTCCTCCTCGCTTTTTGTTTGGACCATACTATACCAGGTCTTGTATACTTCCACCAGGTCATCAGTTGGGGTTACTACCACGAAACGAGTGTTGAAGGATTTCAGCTCTGGCTGCACATCATCTCCGGGTTTGGTGTATAGTACAAATAACTCGATGCTCACTTTTCGAGGAGAGTGCATATGTCGATTGACCAACCGTACAAACCTCTCTTGACAATCCTCCAAGAATTTCGGGATATCGAGGGTATTATTAGATCGGATGGCATAGCTTGAAAAACGGTTTAGAAAAGCTGTGGCAATTCTTTTAATCCCATCTTCGTCGTACTGGGAGACATTATTAAGATGCTTCTGGGATCTTAGATGTCCCGCAAGAAGTTGAGGAGTTCCAAACACCTCTTGACACACGTCGCACCGGATCTTCTTCTTAGGGGGTGCTCCAACTGGGGGAAGGTTGGTAACCTGCTTAATACCGCTGGAAGGCTCTTGGGTGTGGTACTTCTTGACATGTTTTGCCAAGTTGCGATTACGAGAAAACGTAGATTTGCAGAACACGCACGAGAACATGTTGCTTGGAATTATAAATTTTCAACTGGAGAATAATTTAATTCTGTAACCTTATTATGATTAGCGCGTTTCGTTATCTCACAAATATTTCCGCTATCCTTATCAACACCGCTCATTCGTCACACGCATTTCACATAATTATTTAATTTCTGTTAATTATTTTTTGAATTCCCCGCCATTTTACTGAACAATTAGACAGGTCTAATCTTGCTTGGAATTTTCTTTCTATTTCTGGAATATGATGACATCAACGTATGGGTTGGCAAAACTGAATTTTGCATCTCACTCTTTCATTCACGTTCGAATCTCACTCTAACACATTAGCTTATATGGGACTTCCTGTCAAAAGTGCACACACTCAATATTTGGGTTGGCAACACTGAATTTTGCATCACACTTATCCACACAAAATCCGTTACGCCTTATCTTATCAAAATTCCTAGAAATCAAATGTCTTATCTTATCTACATCCTGTTACACAGGAAACGCCTTATCTACATCCTGTTGCACAGGAAACCGTTATTTCTTATCTTATCAACATCCGGCCCCCTTATCTCAAAACCGCAGGATGACCTCGGGAGCACTTCCTGTCCCCGAATCGGCTAATATACTCTACTAATGTCATCAATGTATTTAGATTCTCTAATCATATAATTAATTATAATATGATACTTTGTTGATGTGCTCTCCAATAAAGTTGAAGGATGGGCCTTGAGAGATCTTAAAATTCCTTTTAATATATCATCATTTAAAATATCAGTGGTCTTATCTAGGGCCTCTTTTATAAATGTCACCTTATGACTTCGAGAAGCCAAACTGTTATCCATTGATAATCCTGAGTATTTAACTGCATCACCTAGAAAATCAAGAGGGTTTGATTTATACGCACCCTTCTTCTTTTTGGAGTCTTGAGTTTTGAAAGATAGATATGCTCGATAAATATTATGTATAACTAAGGCTCTTGCAAATCAGAAACATAATTTCCTGCAAGAACTTGAGTTCTAGGGATTCCTATCTCAGTTTCTGAAACTGGAAATGAATTGATATTGGAATACAAACCTAAGAAAACTCCAAAACTGCATAGTGGAAACACCATGGAAGGTCTGGGCAAAGTCATTCCAGTTCCTTCACCTTGAGCTTTAGATTTTATGTTATATGATTTAATTAATCTATTAATAGTGTCTAAGGAATCAGATGCAACTGTTTTCTTAATATTCTAATTGAATGAGACAAAAAAGTACATCTAGATCGTGCGTGAACCAACAAAAATATGGTGAGTTGCTTGAAAATTACAACTTTGGCTAGTCAGAGAGGGGGCGGGGTTAAAATTGAAATTAAAAGGGTGCCAAGAAGTTTAAGTATTTTTCCCGTCGTAATTAGCCATAAGTAAACTACTAAACCTGGGTGTTAAAGTTGGTCCAAACTCGATCAGACAAACAAATTATGTCACCATGGCACAGGGATAAAATCAAGAAACAATCGCATAAATTTACGGGAATTTTATTCAAATATATATATACAGAGAGTTTTATGTAACACCGAACATACTAACTCAATGAAAATTTTCCTATGTTCGATTTGTTCAGGAACGCATCAAAGCATTGGGTGCGATGTGATTGGCTACGATTTCTAATGTCAACTATTATGTCAAGTGTATCATGTATAATTATGAATATTATACTTAACCGCAATGCATACCATAAAAATCTTATCCTCCTTTGTATACATTATTGATACGTAAAGATGTCCAACTCTTCGTCTACTTCTGCTTTAAGAGCCAGAACAGTAAATATCACTTGCTTGCGATAACTGACAAGTGTAAGTCATTTTTGACGGAAAAGGGTGTAGTTTGGGTTGACTATATTATTTTTAGAAATAGTAGCCAATCACATCGCACTCAATGCTTTTTTTACGTGTTTATTATAATATTTAATAAATTTACTTTAATTCTCTTAGTAATGTAACGAAGAATCACAAAAAAACATGAGACAGGGAATGCTATTTATTATGGCTCCTAAGCCGTCGCGACGCGGAGGAAGTTCAATAATAAACGCGGTATAATGGCCAAAATACTGTGAATGTTTAATATTAACAATAACACGTGAAAATAAAAAATCAGCAACCGCGTATAGCACACTCTGTGTACAGAATATATGAATAAATAACCGTAATTAAAATTTGCACAAAAACTATAAACACGCATCAATATGGTGAGTTCAGCGATGACTCACTGGACACAGACATTAAAATGAATTATTTCGTAACACATAATTTAGGGGCAATCAATTCATAACCAAATAATAATAATAATTGAAAAATCTGGCCTATTACTCCTGCGACTGCTCCGTTGCGCACTGCGAGCGGAATGGTGGCGCTGATATCACGCTCTCCTTAATACCGACGCAGCGGCTTCTCTCCGCTACTGGTTGCCTCCAACTTCTCACAAACGCGGCTACTGCGTACGTACCACTTGCGCATCCTTGGCTTAGTTTCTGATCTGAGTAAAAACGACCTCGTACGAAGACACCACGGCGAATCGCCCACGGGTGCGGGCCTTTCAATAACACGCGGAAGGGATGTTAGAGAGAGTATAGCAGAAAACTTTGAAATCGTACCTTGTAGATAGATAACGGCCCGTATGGAATCCAATTTTAGGATTTTATCACAAAACTCTTGCTTGGACTAATTAATACGTCTTAACGTTATCAAATGGCGAGGTGCACTGCCCGATTCGTGCCTGCCTAATCTCTCTCAACCCCTTCCGCGCGTTCACATTTGCAGTCGCGCCAACTTAATTACATTTGATATAACGAAACCGTTATAAAACATATGGACCTCTTTGGTGAAATAAAGACATGAGCAACACAACATCTCTACTAATCACTTTTGCCACGCAATTTTTCTAACTAAACGCAAATAGAAAGAAATTAATTGTATTATAATTCACCTGAACACAGAAGACATTTGCCACCTTTGTCATTTTTCTTGAAATAACGCCATAGACCTTTACCAAGTTGGCTGCCATCGGGATTCTCAGTTTCATTGGACTTAGACATGACTCATTTACTCGTTACCTGCAATGCATAATAAAGCTTAATGTATATATTTCACTATTATCATCGATAATAAAGAGTATGCGTCCACCTGTCAAGAATGTATATTGGTGAACTATAACCAAACCACATATTAACTAAAACAAAAACAACTGGTAAGCGAATGTTTACGCAACATTACGACATCATATTCTTTTTTACGGCACAATCTGCTTTTGAAATAACACAAAACAAAAACCAAATCGAAAACATTAAAATGTATTTACTTACGTTAAACGCCGGACGGTGAATACGAAAACACTCTGTCCGTCACCTACAGAAACGACGCGCGTAGCGCAACACACTGCGAGTCTATTGGTAACAACTGATTGACACGAACCGCGTGCATGCATGAGCCGCCCGCAAGCCGCCAGCCGCCGCCGCTGTGCGAAACCGTTTCGAGACGTTGCGCGCCACTTACGTTCTTACGCGAAACTCCACGAAAGTTTTAGCGCCGAATTTCAAATTTGCGGGATCCGCGTTTTAAAGGTGCGGGATCCAGCAGATTTATTAATCTGCGGCGGGATCCCGCGGGAATGCGGGATCCCGTTTTGCGGGATTGCAATCCCTAATCTTGACGAAGGGATTAATCTCGGCGAGCTGAGTCCGAAGTCGACGCAGCAAGCCGGAATTTAGGCGAAAATTGCCCCCGGCTAAAGCGTCTCCGGATCCAGCACAGATGTACACTGCTCCGAATCTCGGCGCTCCGGCCGTCGACTCGTCGCCAATCCTGTGGTGAAAAATACCGCTGATCTTGAAGACCGGAGTAACTCTGCCCGGAACGTCCTCCTGCTTGGCGCTGGCCGAAGCCATCGCCAAATTGGAATTGTACGCTCTGACGTACTTGACGATGTCCTTGGATCTCGGGTGGTCTTCGTGCAACAGCGCCTTCAGGAAATCGGGATACCTGTCCAACACGGGAATTCCGATTTTTCCCTTCTTGCAGCAGACGAACGCCGTCTCCGTCGCAAATTTCGCAGCTCTGCAAAATTTACAAATGTTATTCATTATGCATAGATGATTTACGTTCGTGTCGAATGCCGGCCCTTTATGGCCACCGTGGAAAAGGAAAATCTGTTCTCGAGGACGACGACTTCGATCGCATTTAGGGAATAGAGGGTCTCGTCCGAATGATCGCCACCGTACACATCCTCCAAAAGAATCATCGTTAATTCTTCCAGAATTAACCCTCCTGTTCCCCCGTTTCCATGCGATACTTGGAGAAAGCAGGATGAAAATCGACAAAGACGTATTCTTCCATTCCTCTGGGCAATGCATTCTTCCGCAACGCCATTGTTTGACTTGCACAAACAATGGTCCCGGCTTGTGCACCAGAGAAGAATGCCACCATCTCTCTCTCAGGCACAACATCTCGTCTTCCGTTTTCCGGAGATAACCGTATACGGAGGCGCCTATCGACGTTCATTTGTAATCTCGTCGATGGCCAGGTACTCGTGCCTCTCTTCAGGTGCAAATCTCCTGCGAGCACGGATGCATCCTTGATACAGCTGATCGCCGATCAAGATGACTGTGTCAACGGTTTGCGACGTCCACTCTCTGGGTGATTTGTGAGAGGATATGCACACGGCCACGATGGCACATGCCGTGCACATTCTTCCTCTTGATGTTGCAGACACGTTGATACTGTTTTGCTTCATGGAATCAAACAGTCCCCGAACTCTTGAAATTAATAAATAACATATTAATTTAATGTGTTTTTTAAAAAAAAAAAAAATATATGATGGGTAAAAAAACAAAAAAAAAAAATGCAATTAATTTGGTTTTGTTAATTACCTTTCCTCTCAATGGGACGTTCGGATGAATGCGGCTGTGATTTTCCTATAACAATAAACATATTTTTTTATTATATTTTTTTTTGTGAAACAATCAAAATTGACAAGTTATTTTATATTGAAATCTTATTTCTTATGGACGCCATTTTGCTGTTGTGTTTAAATTGATGCCGCATTTCAAATCTCTATTCTGATTTTTAAAAGTAGTCTTAATAAATTACGTTTTTGTTGACGCTAAGAAAACATACTTACCATGAAGCTTATGGCTTTGCGTATCATTTATGGACATTTTCTTGATGTTCTTAATTGTCTGTTTTAATAAAATAAACTTTTTATTTGAAAATTTCTATCTAGAAAAAAAATCAAGTTGATTAAACTGAAGTGAATTATTTTCTAAAACCTACTTTAATAAATTTTGTAAGTTTAATATGAAAAAAGGATCTATTCACTTGGTCACGGTTATTTAAATAAGAATTTGAAAATAATTAATATAACCAAAGTAAGCTACGCCAGAACAACTAATTCATTAAGAAAGAGTGGCACTCACCTGTCAACTCATTGTCGGCATCTTCAGAAACTACGGACAAGGACAAACCTGAAAAAAGAAACAATTTAATATTTCTTATTGAATAATTAAAATCATCACATAATGGGAAACTTGTTTGAAAGTATAATGCAGATGATGTAAATCATCTATGCAACAATTTATATATATATTTTAATTAACTCACCAGAAATATCTTTTTTTAATGATTTCATTTCCCTCCCCTTCCTTAGAATGTTTGTTAAGTTGGCTTTTCGTTTTTTCGAAACCATATTTCCTGAAAATAAAATATTTGTAAATGATTTATGAATTTTAAAAACCCATTTTATTTTAAATCCCGCACTGATTTTAACAATGATTTCAGTTAATGAATGTTAAAACTAAAATGACGAAGTAAATTTATTATCGGTAAACGTTTTTTAAAGAAATTGTAATTGAAACCAATTTTGATTTCTAACAGGAAGATTCAAAAATATGCGTTTACGGCCACTTCATTAAATGTCATAGGAATCAAAATACCAGAACGTCTTTCTTTTTTTCTTCATTAATTCCTTGATTGATGAAGACTGTATATCAGTAAATTAAATTTACGTTAAAAAACGCGCCGAAACTGCTAGGCGCGGGTCTGCCGGTGACCTTTCTTATCTGGACACCCGGTACATGTGAGTTAGTGAGAGAGAGAGAGATTTGAGGTTTGTAGCAGGGGCCTGCAACTCTCGAGCTGGACTCTAGTCAGAAGTCATAAGGGCATTAAACAACACAGTTTTCCCAATGATTTGGAGGTAAGTACCTTTGTTTTTTAATCAATGCAATAATCCCCTTCATTCTCTAAGAAAAATGTTAATTTTAACGTATATGTTGAAATCTCCTTCTATGTGTAATAAATATCCATGCCATTTTGTTTGCAATAAGCCACCTGATCGGAATGCAAACTCAGTTTGACAAAATTGACTATGATCGATCTTCCCCATGGCCCTTTCTTGCAGAATCGGTCCGAACAAGGCCGTAGGCAAGAGTGATAGGGGGTTTAAATCCAACCCTTGAAATTTTCAATTGTTGTATGTAAGAGCACCAAATATATTTTTACCAAACATTCTCATATTTTTTTCTGACTGCTGCCTTGGACCCGAATATAGCTTCTGCTTAAGTCGGTCTCGATTGATTTTAACAAAATTGTATTTTATTTACAGATTCGTATTAAATGGATGGTAGCAATTAGTCGAGAGGACCTTTAAAAAAAATGGGCAAAAAATAAGGAGTGCATACAGAGTATGCACTTTTCATTTCAGTGAAAACCAAAAGTTTACAGATTGGAATAATAGGTCAACACTGAAATATCAAGCGGTTCCATCGCATCTACCACTCCGTTCCACTGCGCTGATGCAGTAGCTATAGTGGAGTCGTCGTCCTCTACACATGTAGATCATACACAGAATGAACCATCAGTTTCATCAGATGTAGCAGTACATTCTCCTGAGGCAGCTGGACTACCATCAACTTCGTGGGCTACATCTACTTCTGATGACGTCATACAGCCGACTTCTAATCAAACGATTGTGAAGAAATTATTAAAAAGAAAAAGATGTCTTGCCCCCCAAATCCTGCAAAGAAAGCCAAGCCTTCAAGATTACTTAAAACTAAAAAAGATTGAAGTTATTAAAGGCGGAAAATAAAGAATAAAATCAAAACTTAAATTGCTGCAAGATACAAAATTTAACACAAATAATGACTGCACGCTAAATCAATATACCAAAACTTTTTTACACCACAGGTGACACAGCAAGGTAAATGTGCCAGGGGCAGAAGGTATTCTTTGAAGGAGAAAGTTTCTGGGCTTTCTTTAATGAAGCAAAGCAAAAAAGCATTTAGATTTCTTAGAAAGCAATGGGCATTACCATCTTTACGAACATTGGCTGAATTACAGTCTAGAATCCCCTTTCCCAGTGGAATTAACAAAATTTTCTCTGATTGAACTAGATGTTTTGAATAGGTTTCTACTATACGCCCCTGATTAACCTGAATGTTTTGAAAGTTTAAGAATATCTATCTGATTCTCTCTTTTTCTCATAATATAAACGTAATATATTCTTAACCAACCAAATTAAATCTTTCACTCTCTCAAAATATTAAACGAAAGAATATCATTTTTATAAACTCACCAATTGGAAAATAATTGCAGGCAAAAGGACGAAAAAGGTGTAGAAGCGACAACGTCTAGAAGCTGAAGATTGGTATTGCAGATGGAATGTGTCCATTCGTAGTAATTTTAAATAGATTCATTGATTAGAAACACGTACGTTTATTACACTAATAATTTTAAAATTATTATTTCGTATAGTTGCAAACGATAAATTAACTTCATAATATTTTAATTAAGTAACTGATAAGGGCACCAATTAGAGAGCACTTCAAAATTCACAATTCAGCAATGACCAGAAAACTGAAGAATGGTGTTGAGGATGGAATGTTGTGTCCATCCTGAGTAATTTTACGTAAATTCACTTCACAATTAAAAACCGATAAGAGACGCAACCGTTCACTATGATAGGTAGGTAGGTACTAACTGTATAATTTAGAATACGACCCTAACATATAAAAATACAAAGTTTTACTGACAATGCGCAATAAATTTTGAAATCATTAGTTTACAAGGTCTATGCATTAAATAGTGATAAGTTAAATGTACCGATTTTGAAAACAGACATATGCAAGAAATATTTGACATAAATTGTTGACTCACCCAAAATTTTATATGTCATTTAGTGTATGAAATAAGTTCTCCTTTCAATTGTTGCATGAGAGACTATTTCTATTTCATTATCTTCCAATTTTTCGGGGTCCTTTGGGAAATCACAGTAAAAACTAATGCACTTTAAATTATCGCGATATAAAATGTGCAATTGTAAAACGTCACCCCTATCCGGAACAGAATTAAACACAATCCTGTGAGTTTCCGTATCAGATTCACAGCACACTTGAAGATGTCTAGCGCCCAGTGTAAGTTTCGATCGTAAATTTGTTATTTCTTTCTCCATAATAATTTCTAATAAATATTCAATCGACATGGTCAAGGAAGCCCGTGAAACTGATTACAATTTGTCAACAGCTGACCGTATTCTTCCGGTGTGTGTGATTGATAAGATAAATTAATGGCTGAACCTAGCGAAACAGATGCTATTTTTACGCGCAATGTTTTTATGCTTTGTGAGATCATATATGAATTCCTAACTACAAGAAGAAGAAGGAAGAGCAGAGGGTTTATAGTATAGTCCATGTGTTGGCTAAGGTAGGTGTACAAAATCATTACAGTGTTCAATGACAGAAATAAACTAAATGTCTCATAATGTTTGAAGAGATGGGGTGTTTGTTGAAATTTGCCGGTTTTTTCGATAAAGAAAACACTTAATTTTAAGAGGAATCTCAATTTTTTTTTATTCAAAGTATTGACTATTGGTTTCTACACATTTCGCCCATCTCTCAGGCAAATTATGGATACCATCCCAAAAAACTTTTTCTCTTTCGAGGCAAACCATTCTACGAGCCATTTTTCGACTTCTTCAAAATTAGCGAAGCACTGCTCTGCAAGGGAGTGTCCCATCGATGCGAAAAGGTGATAGTCGGACGGGGCGAGGTCTGGAGAGTACGGCGGGTGCGATAATATTTCCCAATTAAGTGGTTTTAATGTGTCTTTCACCAGTTTAGCGGTATGAGACGGCGTGTTGTCATGTTGCAAGATAACTTTGCCATGTCTTCGGGCCCATTCCGGCCGTTTTTCTATCAACGCATGATTCAAATTGATCATTTCACCAGGTTTTAACAACTCGTAATACACCACACCACACTGGTTCCACCAAACACAGAGCATTGTCTTACGGCCAAAGCGATTTAGCCTTGCAGTCGATGGGCCGGCTTCACCAGGTGAAAGCCATGATTTTTTTTCGCTTCGGGTTCTCAAAATAAATCCATTTTTCGTCCCCCGTAACAATTCGAATGCAGAAAAGATTTCCTTTCGAATCGTTGAAGCAGCATTTAACAAACGGTTTTTCGATTTTCCATTTGTCTATCGTTCAGCTGGTGTGGCACCCATTTTCCATACTTCTGGATCTTTCCCTTGGCTTTTAAACGTTGGCAAATTTAGTGTTTCTGCCAATTTTTGTTGCGATTGGGTTGGATTAACATCCAATAACGCCTGCAATTCCTCGTCTTCGAACTTTTTCACTGCACCACGATGTTCATTGTCTGTCAAATCGAAATCTCCACTTTTAAATTGACGAAACCATGTCTCACATGTTCTAATCACTGGAGCATGTTCACCATAAGTTTCTACCAGCAACCGGTGAGCTTCAGCTGCTTTTTTCTTTTGATGAAATATGAAAAGCAACGAATGCCGCAAATGCGATTTACTTGGAACGAAACTTGACATATTCACTGAGGTAAACAAATATGACGCTATTATTTTGGCGACTTGCGTATTTTTGCCGGTTAATGTCAATAGAAAAAAATGACATACATGCCAAATCATAGAAATTTATACATATTGCTAGCGACATCTACTAGTAAAACCGGCAAACTTCAACTAACACCCCTACAACTTCCCTTGCCGTACAAGGGTTCCAACTCGTCCGTCATCTCACCCGTGGAATTCAAATACTAGGTGTGTTTCTCCACAATATCCGTCCACCTTTACACCTTTTACAATTGCCTCTCTCTGTTTTGCAGACTCGGTAAAGGAACCGTGTGCGAGCAAATCCTAATGTTCAATGACTGTAATCGTTTCTGTGGTTTGATTTTGTAGTATGTTTCCGGTTAGAAAAATTGTTTTAATTCATTACTGATTTGATTGCGAAGCGAGAAACATGTGCAAATATTGCAGATCTGTTGAAAAGAAGATTGATGTAATTTCATATATTTTAATATCACCAAAAAAAAAAAGAAATAATTCTATGTGTGTGTGTGTGTATACGTATATAAATCCATTTATACACGTAAACAATATGTAAAGTGTTATCATTATTAGCATATATATTAAAAATAGTGCCAATTGTAAAATGAAAGTGATAATACATTATTAATATCATTATCTTTTACATGGCAAACAGTTTACAATCATATCAAATAAAGCATTAAATTAAAATCCGCAGTGCCTTAGGGGCGGTTGAGGCCGTAGGGGCGATGGGGGTGTAGTGGCGGTCGGACCGTATGGCAGGGGTCGCGGGTCAGTGATGCTAGGATTGTGAAAGAAAATTAATTACTATAGTTAACTTTTCTCATAAAAAAATCGCGTTTTTTTAAAAAAAAGAGTCTTATTTATTTAAATACACAACTTAGTTATGATGTTAACAATTAATAGATGAATTAAAAATGAATTGAAAATAACTTTCTCGTGCGGAACGTACTGCACGAACTCGGTACGAACTGCAGGGGCACGCTTCTGCCGGGCGTATATATGCTGCCGTGTGGCTTGGTCAGCATTTTGGGGTAGTCTTGGAGTGGTAACACCTCCCCTCTTAGACGGAAGTTCGCAGCCAAGGGTAAGAACTTCCACGATTGGTTTCTTCCTCTGGAATCTGGAGAGCTGTCGGTCTGCGACGTTTTCTGAAAGATCTTATAAAAATGATCAGTAGCGGGGCGGTGATTATTATGATCAATGTTATGATCGATACGCTTAAGAATCCCATATGACTGATTTTTACGTTCTTGAGATTGATGTGTATTTTCTCTAATGATTCTTTTGTTTTATTAAATTGCGTCCACCGGAGCCATTGGATTTGGACATCTTCGTTTTTCCAATGGGGAATATCTTCTTTAAGTAAAGAGATGTTAACGTGATGAATGTGGAATTCTCTGTTTGGGATGTACGTCTGTCGGGTTTTCATTATCTCTTGGTCCCATTTCACACTGCAGTTACTGCTGAGTTGAATTAAAACTGTTCCAATAGTTTTGCGGATCCTTCTCTTCGCAGTTGATTATCAATTTTTCCTCTGTGGGTGTCGTCAGGATCCATTCGTTTTCTGATATTCTCGTAAGTTGAGGTCGGTTTAAAAGTGTCGCCTGGAAAGTGCACTTTTCTTGTCGAAATTGATGTTTTATTATGTCATACTCGCATGGTGTTTCTTCGTGGGCGTTTCTGCTTGTTTCTTCACATGTGAACTTCTTATTGTTGATTTGTTTGCATAGCTTGTTCATCGATAAGTACCGTTTGGTATTTTCTGCTAGGTACGAGTTGTCGATTTTTATTTGTTTGGAGTATTAATTGTCGAATTGGGGAACTGCGTAAAGATGGTACAATTGATACGTTTGTAATTCGCATAAGGGGATTTCAATTAGGAAATTAAGGATGTTTTCTTTGCGATAGGTCTTTATTGTCACGATTTTTGAGAGATCGTAGATGTTTTCTTGCGAAACTGTTAGCGGATTTTTTTCTGTTTTTAAGTGACTTTCGATATTTTTAAGTTCTTTCAACAATATTTCATTAGCTAATATTGTTGGGTGATAAATTTCAATTCTCGCAAATGATTTATCATTTGTATATTGGGTTGCCTATAGTCTTGATTAATTTAATGTTACCAGTAACAAAATGGATTGGAGTTGCATATATTAATATAATGTGATAAGTAAATAAAACACAAATTATTTTAAAATCTATATTAGAATATTTAAAAATACACATTTGACATTTGGTAATGAAAATGTTATCAGTAACAAATTGGATTGGTTTGTTTATATTATAATCACTTAATTACGAGAGTAGTAAATTGGTAATGATTAATGTAAAATCAATTAATAATAATTATAATTTTAATGTAAATATTATCAGTAACAAAATGGAATGTGTTGCACATACCTGAATACAGCAAAGATAAGGAAAATAAAAGATTAATTTAAGCAATAATGACAATTTTATTGAAAAAAATTATAAAAAAATAAAAGACAGTTTATTGAAAAAATTATAAAATATGATCAGAAATACACATGTCCCAATCATATATTCCGTCTCGTTCCTCCCGGTCATCCGTCTTCCTCGTGCCCGATAGGAACCTGGAGGCGGCTGCTGCTACCTATTGGAAAAAAAATTAGTGTTCGCTTTTATCGTTTTTGTAGAGGAGAGCAGATGAAGGAAGCATTGGGTTGGGTGTATGGCAGTGTCGAACCTTTTTTTTTGACAAAGGTTTATTTTTATCGTGAATACAATATTTTCCCAAACCTATGATATTAATAAAAATCATAACTATAGACTAAAAATGAATAAATACTTTTGTAATTTCAATTAAGTAGGAGTAAATGAATAGGTTCTTTTAATTTTCACTCTAAAAATTAAATAAATTGAACAACATTGAGTATTATTAAAATTTTAAAAATTTATCATTATTAATTTAAAATATCTTACCATTACAGAGCAACATCCTTCTCCAGGGAGACAAAAATCTCCCTGGGCGTGGTCCTATACCAGACCAAAATGAATCTCCCTCCCATGTAGGGGGAGCAGTATAATAAGGTATCTACCCCTGAGGTAAACACCTCACCGTGTGAGCACGGACATCTTATCCGTGCCCCCTGAAAAGAAAGAAAATATTAATTTTTATTAAAATATATTCGCGCTTAAAACGAATTTTTTTTATTATGAATTATCAAATGAAATAATGAAGTAGAAAAAAAGAAATAAAAATAATATTTAAGAAAATGCAAATAATAATTTAATATATTTTAAAATTCAATAGAAAAAGAATACTTAAAGGTTGTTTACAGAAATTGTAACTTACCTCCGGAATATATTCAATAACACTGGTGATTATATGGTCGCACATTTTTTCTTAATTTTACTTATAACTCAATTCTGCCTATCCTATTATTATCAAGGGCTGATCATATATATATATATATATTAAAAATAGAAAAGAAATTTATTACATTATTCCTAAACAGAAAGGTATAATTTTGTTTCGTTTGTTATCAGCATACACAATTCAGGAAATAAAAACCATAGGCGTGCGGCAGTGGGTAATAAATCAACTGTAAAATATTTAAATTCTTTATTATATTAAAATATTATTTATAATACATTTATCTGTATTCAGGAATTTCTTCTTCAATCTCTCTCACAAAGGTTAGATTACAATCTTCGTCCATTTTATATATTTGATTGTTTAAGATAACTTGATAGCTTAGAGGCTCTTGGTACTCCTTCGGCTCGTTCTCCGTAAACACTTTTATATAACAAAAATTCTGTATTTGTCCTCCCCTCGCAATAATTTCTTTTAGTTCTTTACTGATATCTTTGTACAATTTTTCCGTAAACCACTGTCTTGTTTTTGGTAATGACATTTTTTCTTAGAACTTAGATAACGTCATGATGTTATTCAATAATATCTTGCCGTCGTAGTTCGTTTTCGATCAATGAAATTTCATTGATGTGAGAATTATTTTCGGCCTGTTTGGATGTATGAAGCAACCATAGTCTTTCAATCAATTCATTAGGATCGTTCCAATTTGAGAAATAATTTTTAATTTCACTTACCCTCGGTCGCAATTCTTTGTCTGAGTCTTCGCTGATGTTTTCAGTTAAATTCTCTACCGAGCAGGCATTGCTGCTGTTATTGTATTTATGAGCTCTATGAATTTCTTTCAGTATAGAATTTTTAAAGGATGAAAGTTCATTTCTGTAAAATCTTTTAAATTCATCAATTACCTCATAAAATTTTTTTGAATTATTACATTCATGATCATTTTTACTTCTTTGTAATTGTAATACTTTTTCACGAATATTATTTTGTATCCGTTTCAAGGTTGTAATACCTTCTTTTTGTAACAATTTATTATCCATATCGTCGTCATCATTTAACAATTTTGCGCCGTTATTTAAGAGATTATCATTATTTTCCAAGAGTTGAGTTTTATTGTCGAGTGTCACTATTGATTGATCTTCATTCATTGGACCCTTTACTAGATGAAATAACTTTGAAGATTTTTCATCACAATCAACGAGTCGTCGTTTTCTGTTTGATTCTATATAATTGTCATTAGATTTTTCTTCGTCGATACCTTTTGGTGTTGTACTTAGCTTTATTTTATTATCGATAATGTAATTAGTATTAGGTAAATTGGTGTTCGTAATCAGGTCTCCTAATTCAGATAACGGTTCGTTGTTCTGAGAAAACTCCGAGTGATGATTTTTCTTATGCCTAAACAGACTCGAATAGTGTCTATAGGAGAGACCGCATTCTACACTTGTGTACATATTTCAATTGTTATGATACTGATTACCACGTGATCTATTTATACCCTCAGCTGACTATAGTTATTCTAATACTGACATAGGCCTTAACCGTATGGTCTATTTATATCCTCATATGACCTGTAGGATACCTGTAGCATTCCTATAGCATCCCCGTATAGCATTCTGTAGCATAGCTATAGCATAGCATAGCATACTGTAGCATCCCCGTATAGCATTCTGTAGCATAGCTATAGAATAGCTATAGCATTGCTATAGCATAGCTATAGCATAGCATAGCATACTGTAGCATCCCCCGTATAGCATTCTTTAGCATAGCTATAGCTATAGCATAGCTGTAGCATATATCCTGTTTTCTAAATGAGCCTCTTTTTCCAATCAGTCTCTCTTTTCCTCTTTTTGTGCTCTTTTTCTAAATGAGCCTCTTTTTCTAATCAGGCTTTTAACCTATTTTTTGAATGAGCCTCTAATTTTGGTGGTGGTAGTAGTGATGGTTTGGTGGTATATATCTATAGAAAATCTGTTTTACAATTCTAATATTATTTATTAACAATTAGATCAAATACATTACAAATTATATCGCTTTAACAATTTGGTACACGTTTATGAAATGAACTTCGATCGTCTTTAAGATAAGCCGGCGATTCATCAAAGTACTTCTTGGTTGACCCAGTCTTCTTCTTAAAATTCTCGTAGAAATATAACATAAGTTTATCTTCGTCTGAATGGATTGTAGAATGGAGAATGCACGTTAGATATTCTAAATCGAATCGTAGAGTTTTCTTGGTAACAATCGATGCAGGATCGTATCAGATTCCATCTTTCCATCTAATACACTCCAAAAATGAATGGGAATGATTAATACTGTTCCGAAATAGAGGGATCCGCATATAATGTTGACTTCAGCTCCAAATATTTTTTTTTGCTTTGTTCATAAAAAATAGTGCATTAGGTAGGCATCCCCACTTATATTTTTGTTTTATTGGTTCTTGAGCTATTATTAAATTTATCAAAGAGAATCTTCTCCTTTGAGACCATTTTAAATACTGATATAAATTACTCACAACCATAATTTAATTAAGGGATGATTTTTGCTAATTTAGTGTGCATGCTCACTATTATTTAATATTGTGTAATTTCTCATCCTTGCTTTTGATAAGTCTACAATAGGTTTTGTGTTTTATAATTCTTTAAGAATGCAACTTAGCGTTTGTGGTAAAGAGATAAGGTTCTCATGAATGATTTTGTAATTGAATTCGTTTATTTTGTGTGTGTGTCTCGAATTACATGTAATCAAATGGAGAAATGTTGCAAATCAATGCAAAAAATCAAATTTACATTGATTCTTATGGAAAACACGCACAAAATCCTTATCCCGAGACGACCAATTTTCTATTTATTTTTATCTTAACGCTGATTGGTCAAAATAACGATGTTTCTTATTGGTTGATACAAATAATTGAAGGCATTTAAGCTGAGTTATGATCTACCTTTTACTTATTTGCTGACTAGACGTCAAACTGTACAAACGTGTCTTAAAGATTGTTTTCAATTGTTACAGTTGAAAATGGAGAAATTTACAATTGCAAAAGATTTCATTAAGGTGAACAGGAGGTTCAAGGTACAAGGACGTACCATGGAATTCAAAATTAAACCGATTCCTGAAAATATTGAGCCTGTTGGATGGGTGAAGGACGCTATCACACAGATCGTAAAGAAGTCCACGGATCACTTACGTCCCAACGACCAGGTGGGAGTAACCTTCTGCTCAAAGGAGTTTCAACATGGTTCGGGGTATTTGAAATTCAGAAACGCATCCCAACTATCAACTGAAGATATATGGTCTATTATCAATGGAATTTTCCAGTCAAACTCAACGGGGCTTAATACAGATACGTTCTGTTTGAGTGTTACGTCTGTGCGCATGCCTGAGGGACGAGGACGTGAAAAAAGGTACACCTTTAATGAGGAGTGTGCTATGCGCATGGGAATAGTTACCATTGATAATAAAGACAATTTATGTTTACCTCGTGCACTATTTGTTGCAATTGCTCAAGTTAACAGGGATCCGGATTATAAAAAAGTGCGCAAAGATACAGGAAAATTGCAAACTTCTAGAGTTAAAGAAATGTTGGAGTCTTCGGGTATGCAAATCCATGAAGGTGGTGCTGGTGTTGAAGAATTGAATGGATTCCAGGAGTACCTGAGTGATTATAAAATTACGGTTTACAGATACGGTAGTAAAGGTAGAGACTTGGTGTTTAAAGGTTTAAATGAAAGTGATAAAAAACTGAATTTACTGTATCATGATGGACACTACAATGTGATTACATCACTAACTGCCGCTCTTTGTTATCACTATTATTGTGAGGACTGTCATATACCTTATAACACTAAAAATAAACATCGTTGTGGAGGAACATGTCAAGCATGTCAGCAATCACCCGCATGCGAAAATCAACTAAAAGTAAAGTGCTCAGAGTGCAACAGATTGTTTAAGGGTCAAAATTGTTTTGATAATCATAAGAAACATAAATCTTTGGGTAAAGGAACTGTGTGCGAACAAATACGAATGTGTAATAACTGTTTAAAAACTGTTAAAAGTGATAGAAAGCATACGTGTGGGGAAATTTTCTGTAAGGTTTGTCAAAAACATCAACCGCAGGACCATTTATGCTACATGCAGCCAGATACAGGGGCCCCGAAAACAAAAGACTTTTTATTCGTGTTCTACGATTTGGAGTCAAGACAAGAAATGCAGTTGGAAAACGGCGATTTGCTACATGAACCAAATTTGTGTGTATTTAAGACATGCTGCAAAAACTGTATCGATAGTGATGCCAGAGCTTGCAATAAGTGTGGGCCTCGTTTAAATATTTTGAAAACGAATCCTATTGAGAGATTCCTGGAATATGTTCTTAATCAGCGAAAGATATTTAAAAATGTTGTGGTTATTGCCCATAACGGACAAGCATATGATCACCAATTCATCTTAAATTATATTTTAACTAAAACAGATTTAATCAGTAAAAACTAAACTGGTTTATTCAATAAATTTTACAAGTATTTATACAAAAAAATATGCAGATATTTCATTTTATTATTGGGCAATCGTCCGGTCATCGGCTGTGTGTGTATCGGCAGCGGTGGTCGAACTCGGCGGAATTTGCAGCGTCTGCTTAATGCTGTTCGGTATAAACATCTTGCCAAGGGCCCGAAGCGTGGAGTTGTGGACTGTTAAACCGCCGTGGGTCCTCCTAGTGGTAGATGACGTTTTCTTTTGGTGCAACGGACGATGATTACTGTTGTGCTGATGATGGTTATGGAAATCCCTGCTGATGTTATAGCACTCATTCCTACTGTGTGATGCCGCAGTTGGTTCCATTGGTGGTCTGCGAGAACTTCACCATTTGTATATTCTTGAGTTTGATGGTATATGTCGTCTGAAACATCAAGAACTGTTGCTTCCTTGATCGTGTGGATTTGGTTAGGAAAGAATGACTTTCGATGGGATAAGTTTAATGGTTTGGAAAAGGTTCCCATGACTTGAATTTGTTCTTTTATTTCGGCCCTTAAGGTAGTTTTGACATCTTGGATTGTGCAGAGTGGTGTAATATGTATAATCTGCGCATGTTTCAATACGATGTCTTCTCGTTCCCCATTGCAGATGATGGCAGCTGTCGTTGGAAAGCTTGTTATGGCCAGCCATGTATTAGTTTTTGTCAACTTTTTCCACATTGTGCCGTTTAATTCTAGTCGGTATGTATGGCAATGTTCAACATTCAGTTTTTTATATAATGTGTCTATTAGACAATTTTGATTACGTTCCATATCAAGGATTACTGGCGGAGTGCATAGTAATTCCATACTGGACAACCTTACACATTTATCCAATTCCGTCGTCGGTATGGGGAAGTACTGTTGGGAGTTGTAGTTTATTGCTATGATTTTACTTGGAACGTGAGCAATGTTGAAAATTCCTTCGGTAACCTCTTGAGGAATTGGTGTCACGTGAAGCATTTGAAAATTAGAATTGTCTGCCATTGGGAAGTAACCAAAGATTGATATTTGCTCCTTGTTGAGCTTATACTCAATGGTTTGAATTGGTGTTAATATTAATTCTAAATTTCTTGGAATTTTATCTGTTAGTTTCTTCACTATGTCTGACAGTTGGGTGACTGTAAGAAATTCTAAGATGTTTCCATTTCTCATTGTTGCTTGGGCGATTTTTTTGTATTTGTTATTGGTATTTACTAAGTAGTTTAGTGTTACTAAGTACATGGATGTGGATGGTGTTTATCTGATTTTCGTCAACTACTCTGAACCATTGGTCCATTTTATTTAAATTTGCAACTATCTGGTTTAGTTTATGCGTAATGTTTGATAGTTTATTATTCATCCGTGTTTCAGTATCGTGCAAGTGGATTGTTGTAGAAAGCATAAGGGTTTCGTGGTTTTTTATTGTTTTAATTATATACTTTTGATTTTCATCTAACTGATCGATGTCAGTGTAGACCTCATCATTTACACCAAATACCTTCTGTAGAATGTCACCCAGCCATCCCCTTTTTTGTCTTTTACCTTTGCTGTGGTTACGTAAAATAAAACTGATATCGTTATATATCTCATCCTTCATTTCTTTGACATGTGTTACCATTTCATTGCAGTGTGTATAGGGATCCAATTCAGAAGCCCTTTGGCATGCCTTCGCAATATCACTACTTAGTTTACATATTTCCTTTTGATCCTTTGCAATTTCCTTGTATGTATGACCAATTTCGACCTTCAATATTCCCCGACTGACACGTACTGACTCTGTTTCTTCAATATAGTAACCTGGTTGAATGTCCCGGATATCATATCGTGATGAATTATTCAGTAATGTAGATGACGTAGGAGTGACTATACACATAAGCATGATAAGTGCTGCTCCGATCGTGGATACAATTGCTGTTTGTTTTTGTGTTTTAGTTGACTTGCGTAAGATAGGTTTACTTTCGTTTGCGTCAATCTTATCCTGAGTTTGAGTTGACATTTCTGTGTTACTACATGGTAGTTTACACAATTTAGTGACTGGACGTTTGAGGATTGCATTTTGTTTGCATTTGAGAGTTACTACTCGGACCATTCCATCTTCTCCTGGATGTGTGTCTATTATTCTCCCCATTGGCCATTGCAGTGGCGGAGTATTATTTTCCTTTATAAGTACCATATCTCCAATATTCAAATTATGGCATTCATGTTGCCATCTTTGTCTTTGTTGCAACCTCGTCAAATAATCATGAGTCCATGAATTCCAAAATGTATTGCTTAATTTTTGCGTTAACTTCCACCTAGCTGTGAGATTATTATCTCTTATTGATTCACCGTGTGTAAGTGGACCTACTAGAGCTTCACCAATTAGAAAATGGCTTGGTGTTATTGCAGTGTAGTCATTTGGATCGCTACTTGTGTCTACATTAGTCTAAGCTTTTATAATCATCTATATAATTTCTTAAAAGATGAAACCAATTTTGTAAAATATAAACAGGAAATATTTAAAATTCTAACCTAACACTATTCAATATATAATATACTGTTATTTAATTGTATTTGTAAAGAATAAAGAATACAAATATTATTAGTTTAACGTTGCTATTAAACTCTCAGCACCGCGACGTTTTCCAATATCATTCCAATGATTCACCAGTTTTCCATCGTCTTGCCGAAAACTGAGTTATTCATTAATTTGTAAAAATCCTTTTCAAAGTCGTTTTTAGCCTGTTGGCGCATACTAGTATTTAAATCTATATAACTATATAATTTTTCAGCCAATCAGATTGTTTGAATGAAATTACTCTATGAATTGTAATTAATTTTAAGCCACTTCTTAAAGCCTGTTTAAGGTTGCGGTAATGAATAATATATTTAGTTTTATTATTTAAATTTGGTATTAATTTTTTCTCGTTAAATTTTGGAGTGGGAGGAACAATGTTTTCCACAAAAAAGGCAGATCGTTGTGGAGGTTGTGGATTTTTTCAGGGTATTCAATATCCACCTCTAAATAATATCCAATTGGTGAATCATCACAGATACTAGTAACATTAAAATTTTCAATTTCGGACGCGCTTAACCATTTAAAGTTCCCATATGGTAACATTTGCGACACTGCCCATCCGTACAAATTGTTCGCGTCCCAATATGTCAAGTAAGTAGAGGGTTTCGTTTCGTCAATGTCTGGCATGTACTTGTTGTTTGCTATAGCATGTCGCAAAGAACATTGGCTTATACCGCCTCTTATACCTTTACGGATAAAGTGGTGCATGTCAATGTCTGTCAATGGTTCTAATTTAATATCTGTTAATTTCAGCATAGTAATGAGCCGGATCCAAATTATATGCTTTTAAACAAATGTCGCGAAATTTTTCAAAAATATCGGTTAAAAGTAATACGTCTGTTTTTAAATATAAGTCTGAATATTTTCGTAAATTTTTACAATTAAATTTTGACCAAACTGTTTTCGCATGCTCATATTCTGTAGTAGTAATATCCATATTATTTAATGAATTATAAAATGATTCCTTTGACGGTAATTCTGTTTCGATTAATTTTGAAAAATTATTCATATACTGATATGGAAAAACACCCTTTTTTGTTACTAAATCAAAGTATTAATCATCGGGGAAATGTTTGCGAACACTATTTAATTGCTCCGCTTTTAAATTTTTAGCTAATTTGTCTAAGCTTGATGCCATAAATCTAAATGAGTAAAAATCTTATATTTTGAATTAATTTCTCACTTAACCCGCGGTGAAATATATTTAATTAATAGACTTTGATTAAAACACTTGTTTATTACTCTTTAGGAGTAAAAATAAAAAATCAGTGAAACAAACCAAGTGTTTTAATCGACGTCTATTACTAAAAATCTCTTTTAAAATAAATATCGCGATCAATTCCGCGCTTATCTGTATATTGATCTACTTTCAATGATTTTGAAAATGATATGTATTTTTCCTTATTCTGGGGAATAACATCAATTTTTTCATTATCGAGACCAAACTCTTTAATGAATAAATGGGAATCATACCCGCTTAAATTGTGGAAAAATATTGGCAAACATTTCGGGATTTTATAATTTATATTGCATTTGGAGTGGGCGGCTCCTACAAATTAAATGTTAAATGACAGTGATCGGCTATCTTATCACAAACCTGAATTTTATTTTCACAAATATGACATTCTGCAGCAGAATCAAATAACTACTGCTCATCCGGACTTAATTTGGACATTGGAACTGTTGGCTTCAAATAATTTTCATAAATCGATTTAGCGTCGGCGCTTAATTTTTCCACGAAAACCTTAGGGCAGTCCAAACCAGTATATGTCACAAATTTGTCTAAATTTGAATTGAAACTACATTTAATGTAGTACGCGAAACTGTACGGAGTATGAATATGCGTAGAGTGAGTATACGAATTATTTGGATTCGGCTCACATGTTTGAATAGGGACAAGAAGTGATTCAAAATCCGCGTAAACTGTGAAAGGTACCCGCATTTTACATGAAAAATTACTAAAACTCAATATATTACCGGGCACCAAATCGCCATTTTTACTTTTAATTAAATCTCTGGTAGGCATGTTTGTATAGACTTTGTTACAGTCATGCTGAGAATGATTATGCAAGGCGACTTCTGTGGAGAAGAAAGTCAAACACCCGTCACACAAGAATTTTTTATGTCCATGGGTGGACACTTGAGAAGTCACTAGCCTGGATAAATGCTTCCAGACATAATGATCCTTTTCCCCATCTTCAATGTAAAGCAGGTTGTCGTGCCTGTTTACATTTTGAGAAATAAATCGGCCCTACCACCTCGTGCACACGTTTATCCGCGTCAAACTCTAGTCCATATACATTAATACTGATATTATTCAACATTTCAAATTTGGGGATTTCTTTTAATTTTAATGGCGGCTCCATACCTGTTATACGGTACGGTGCTGTAATGCGGGTAAGAAGATGAGGTGCATTTCCATGAGCGACGGGATGAAGTGCTGAGACTACTGCCCAGGCGAAACATGCATCATCCTCGTTCTTCACGTTGATGCAGGCTTGCTTCTTCTTAATAGATGGAGGAAGATCCACATAAAATGACCCCCGGATAGGAGTGTATTTGTTTATATTCACCTCCAGGTGTGACACCTTTAAGAGGGCCCATCCGCTGTCTCGCTCCTGTAAGCGATTATAATGTGTGTGAATCATTCGTTTCTGCGATTAAACATTTTTTTTAAATTACATACCTGGAACTCCTCGCTTTTTGTTTGCAGCACATTACACAACTGCTTATAAATTTCCTCCAGGTCATCAGACCACTACGAAGCGGGTGTTGAAGGATTTTAACTCCGGCCGGTCCTCATCCCCCGGCTTCATGTATTGCCCGAAAAGTTCAATGTTGATCTTTTGGGGTGAGTGCATATGGTGACTCACTAACCACACGAATCGTTGTTGACACTCCTCCAAAAACGTTGGAATATCGCGCACACCTTTACATTGGATTGCATAACATGCAATCCTGTCACGGAACGCTGAGGAAATCTTCTTGATCCCATCCTTGTCAAATGGGGCGGTGGCATTAAGATGTTTTTGGCTCCTTAAGTGACCGGCAGGAATTTGGGGTGTTCCAAATTCCATTTGACAGACATCACACTTCAACGCTGGTTGACTGGAA
The DNA here is from genome assembly GCA_963082785.1 of Philonthus spinipes. Classification (NCBI taxonomy): domain Eukaryota; kingdom Metazoa; phylum Arthropoda; class Insecta; order Coleoptera; family Staphylinidae; genus Philonthus; species Philonthus spinipes. The sequence goes on along the minus strand of OY720314.1, from coordinate 16,125,346 downwards.
ATCATCTTCATGGTCCTCGCTTTCTTTTGAGTAGGAGCATCAGCACTAATAGAGGGCTGCTCCTGCGGAGTGGCTCTGGGCCCCCTCTTCAGCGGTTGAGGGAGTGGTGCTTGAGGGTGATATTTTTTATGTGTTTGACGGAAATTTAAGATTAGGTATGATTTTTATTTAGAAATGCCCGTTCCACAATTTATGGAATAAAGGTATAAAATCGAAAGTTCACATTATATTACATTAGTTCGTGTAACTTGATTAACTGTTGCACGAAAAAAATGAGTGACGTGACGCAGAATCTGTTGCCGGTACCAATTGTAGTGAATGCCCAATTTGTATAACAAATTGGGTAACGTTTGCATTGCAGTGTGGACATTTGTTGTGCGGGAGTTGCATAAAGAGAATGAGACGCTGACATCGCACAGTCGATTAAAAATAAAAAATCCCATAAGGATTTATTATGATAAAAGCCTCTCATCAACAACTCCTCTCACCGCATCAACGAATCCAATTGCTGCCACATCAACAACTCCGCTCGCCTCCACATCAACAACTCCTCTCGCCGCAAGAATGCTCACGTTGAGGAGTACGTCAAGGAATACGTTAGCTGCAAGAAGGCGTGCAGCAAGATTTAGAATGCTGTATGACAGCGGTCGATTTTGGCGTCCAGATGTGACTGAAGAAGAGCGAGAGGCAGATGATATGCGTTTGCTGAATGAGATTAATGAATATGCTGATGATTCAGACCTTGACATATTACTGTCGGATTCGGATGATGGCATTTTTGATGCCGACACAGAAATTGAGTCTGATCAGGACCCAGACAAAGTTGCCTCTCCACAACGTTCTCAAAGACATGAAAAGGAAGCTGAGGATTCCTGGTGAAACGTCATGGATATTATGCGATGTATGTACGCCCCAAAAAGGGCCACAAAATCTATTCTAAGAAACTATTTCTTTCAAACACATTAAATTAAAAAATGTTAATGGGATGGAGATTTTAATAAGAAATAATAATAAGAGGTGAATAAATTTTAAAATATTTTATTGAGTAAGTTTCATCATTTCTAAATCAGTACAAATTTTATTAAAATGTATATGTACATATTCCAACATCAAATATGAATTTTCATTATGCTTATAAATAGAAATCCACTTTAATACATTTTTAAATAAATAATCACTATTTGAATTATTTATACAAGCCAAGTAATCATTTCTTTAAAACACAATTAATTCCCAAATGTTTCTTCCGATATAACAATACTCAATTTCCTCTGCACAATCCATATCGCCATTATACTTTTATATTCGTTCTTGCTAATCTTGTGATCCCCGATGGTGATGGGACTTTGTAAATTAGTCAGGTTGATATCCATAAATTGTAGCCATTCCTCCTCAGTGAAGAAGATATATGAATGAGCGTCCCAGATTTTTATAAGTGGAATAAATCCTGCAGATGGGTTTATTCTAATGCTCACGTTTTTTGTTGCGGATTTGTTCAGTGGATATTTGATTGCTCCAAAAGTGTTGATTCATTCTTGAAAGCAACATCATAATTTGAAATTTGCTTGTCAATAGGATCTTCGAAAGTACTTTCTTGATTTGTGATAGACATCGTTGAGTAATTCTGGACGACTAATATTTTATTGAAAAAATGTGTGAGTTACGTTTTTTGTCAAAAAAAAGTAATAAAATTATGAACAATATTTTGCTTCTCAAAACAATTAACAAAGTAGAAATAAAGATAGGTACCTAACAATAAATACAAATTTATTAGTTTCACAACAAATGTTTAAACTGATTGCCAATCAATCTCTATGTTGTAGTTAAGGGCGAAATACTGATAGTGATAATGGTACTGTAATGAGAGAAATTGTTGATGTAATTTTATAATCAAATGCATTTTATTAATTATTAAAATTACATATTGTATCGCTTCAACAATTTAGTAATACGTTTATGAATTGAACTTCGAACTTCCTTAAGGTAAAAAGGAGCTTCATCAAATTACTTCTTTGTCGACTTGCATGTAATCAAATGGGAAAATGTTACAAATCAATGCAAAAATGCAAATTTACATTGATTCTTACGACAAACACGCACAAAGTCATTATTCACAGACGAACACTTTTCTACTTTTATTTATCTTAACGCTGATTGGTTAGTTATGGTATGAATTGCCCATTGAGTAGAATAATGCGTGTTGCTAATCTACTGGCGAATGATAGGCATTTTATTCTATTCACGAAGTCTTTTACACTATTTAAATCGCAGTTGCATAAAATTGATCTACTTAGCGTTACTTCCAGTCATTGATTATTTTTTTAAGGTTATTAATAACTCATTTAACTTAGTTCTGTATCGTCCCTTGAAATGTGTGCAATAATGAATTATTATTTGTTACTGTACTGATCTTAAATTTAACTAGTATGCGCAGTTAAATATTTATATCTTATTCTACGGTATTGCTTCATGTTTAGCTATTTTAGTGTGAATACCGGACTTTTAGTTAGTTATCTGTTTTGTTTTAATTTATTCATTTATTCGTCATTGTAAATTGTATTGATTTTTAATGTATTGCGACTGCATTTCTTTAAACTTTATCAAATATTGTCATTACTTGTACACGCTGTCTTATTTATGTATTTATACATTATTGTTTGAATTATTTATATTTATTCTGTTAACCCAACAACTCGTAAAACCACTTGGGATAATAATTGATTAATTTATTTGTTAATTTTTATTTTTAGTTATTGTTTATTTATATGTAATAGCCTATTTACTACTTATAGTAAAAAAAATGTTACAATTTTTGTAAAATGGTGAATTGTTCGTCTAGAATTTGCAAGTATTTTAGAAAACCCCGGTCTTCGATCTCTTGCAAAACTAATTTTTAACTCGTTCTAGGGAAAATTAGGACAGCGCGAAATCAACCAAAAACAACTGTGATTAATAGACCCGATGAGCTATTTGAACTAATGATAAATCCTTCGGTAGAGGTTTCTTACCAATTAATGAAGGTGTTGTAGTCGTAAATTACGAATTCATTGAAGAAGCCTACGACCCCTTAAGTACAGTTAATGTTATACTAGCTGCATACACAACAGCTCAAGCAAGACTTAAGATCTATAGTTACTTAGAATAATTGGAGGAGCGAGTACTCTACTATGATACTGACAGTATAATTTATATAGGACGCGAAGGAGAATACGATGTCCCTACAGGAAATTTCATAGGTGAGATGACGGACGAGTTGGAACCCTTGTACGGCAAGGGAAGTTTCATTTTAAAGTTTGTGTCTGGTGGTCCGAAAAATTACGGATATGAGGTGTTTGCACAAAAAGGTATAAGTGCTTCAGTGAAGGTTAAAGGAATAACACTCAACTATACTACTTCTAAATTAATAAAATTTGAAAAGATTGCTGAAATGGTTTTAAAAAGAAGTAAATTCGCAGAACAACTGAACATCTATTAGTGACTCGGACTGAAACAAAAATGTATAAACCGCTTTCTACCAAACGGAAATTATAAGACTATAACTCTGTACTATGGCTATAAGAAACATAAATTTTAGTTTTATTACGATGTAAATAAATATTTAATTATTGTATGTAAGCTAATATAATCTTTGTGTTTTTATAATATATTCAAATACATAGATTTTAAAATTATTTGTGTTTTTTACTGATAACATTTAATTAATCAAGACTATAGGCAACCCAATATACAAATGATAAATCATTCAGCGTGGGGTGTTTAATGAATTACATTTTATTTTAAAAATAGTTAGTACTTTCCTTAAACCTAAATTATTTTTAAAGTTACACATGTTTATATTGTCGTATACACAATTTCTTCTCATTCCACTCGTCCATTTCTTCATAATTAATCTATTTCTGTCATTGATCGAAATGGCTCCACCGTGTGTCAGCAAACTGTAACAATTAACAAATAATTATTATTAAATTTTATATTTTCACAACTTACTGCGTATTAATCTTATGTCTTTTGTCACATCTCCACTGATATCAATCTCTTCAAACATTATTTTCACCTGCAAGTATGAGACACTTAGTTTATTTCTGTCATTGAACACTGTAATGATTGTGTACACCTACCTTAGCCAACACATGAACTATACTGTAAACCCTTTGCTCTTCCTTCTTCTTCTTGTAGTTAGTTAGGAATTCACATATGATTATCTCACAAAGCATAAAAACATTGCGCGTAAAAATAGCGTCTGTTTCTCTAGGTTCAGCCATTAATTTATCTTATCAATTACACACACCGGAAGAACACGGTCAGCTGTTGACGAATTGTAATCAGTTTCACGGGCTTCCTTGACCATGTCGGTTGAATATTTATTATTACGCAGAAAGAAATAACAAATTTACGACCGAAACTTACACTGGGTGCTAGACATCTTCAAGTGTGCTGTGAATGTGATACGGAAACTCGCAGGATTGTGTTTAATTCTGTTCCGGGTAGCGGTGACGTACTTCAAATACATATTTTACGTGGAGGTGAACTTAAGTGTTTTAGTTTTTACTGTGATTTCAAAAGAGACCCTGAAGAAATGGAAGATGACGAAATTGTTATAGACTAACGTATTTCATTCACGATTATCTAGTCTGAGTAACATTTTTATTTTCTTATTTTGAATTATTCAAACCCATTGATGAATTAAAATTTTCCTACCGTTGATTTACCTAAATTATCACGTGACTTGTATTTTGCGTTAATCGACTCTAATTTTAACAATCTAAATCTACTACATCGGAAATTTTGTTATATACATTAGTGTCTTAGACAAATTTAATCAGTCAATGACTAGTTGTCGTAGTAATCAGACGTGTCTGCTGTGTGTTGAACTCTGGATGGATACATTCCATCGGCAACACCAATGTTCAGCTTCTGGTTATTGATGCAATAGGAATATATATATAATCAAGGTACATTTCATGCTAATAAGAGAGAGATTCCTCATCATTAGCTTCTGGTCATTGATGAATAATTAAGATTTTCTTGAAATCGTAACCTCATTCTTAAGATACACACTTATCAAAAATCCCTGGAACGGAAAGCAATCGCCATTTTTGGATTTGCAAGGTAATTTTCCATTTTATTTGCCTTCTGTATACAACTTTTTTATTAATTTGACGAAATTCACGCTATTTGATTTTGTACTAACTTATTTCAACATAGACTAAACGAATATTTTATCACACCCTAAGTGAAAAGCTAATTATCAGACTTTTCAAAAATTCTATCTTGATAACATTTTCCTAAGGTCAAGAATTTACTCCATTATTTTTATTATTAAATTTTTTTATTTATTCTTATCTCTTACAGAGTCATTAAGTCTATTATTATTACTCATCTCTCTCTTATTATTCATTTAATCATTTCTCTTTTACCACAGACACCATATTGGATTTAGACCCTCCCATTTCTTATCATTCGCCAATCACATTATCCCTCGTTAAGTTTAAGTTAGCAGCACTGTATCTTGCATCTCACTCTTTCATTCACTTCCGAGCCTCACTCTAACACATTGCCTCTTATGGAACTTCCTGTCAAAAGTGCACACTACACCAGATGTTACTGATAAAGCACATACGATGGGCGGCTACCGGTTGATTTCCGGTGGGCGTGGCGTGGCGGCCATCTTTGGACGGACAGTCTCAAGGGGTGCGCTGCACCTGTCCGATGCTATATTTTACCTCAGTTCGGGATAAGGGCGGTGCATTTCTTCTTCACGCCCCCTTCCTTTGGGCCTTTGCGACACGGCGGTGTCAACTTACAAAGATGATCACCGCACGGTCGCTCTCCGTCCAGTCGGCACCGCATTATCTTTCGCACTAAAATTAAAGCAAATAATTATAAATAAAAACAAGTTCGCGTTTCTTAATCCTGCAGACAGCTGGCTCTTAATCCTTAGAACACATAACGACTAGGCCATATATCGGAAAGGAGCAACCAATCATGAACATAATAAAAATAAAATGATTAGTACAATAAAACAAAAAATATATAAATTAAATCAAACTCACCGTTCCCAAAACTGGGAACATCGTTCGCCTAAGCCAAATATCCGGAAGGAAGTAGTAGTAGCCACCAAACAGAACTCCTGGCGCCTAGGCCAACATCGGAAAGTGGCGGCCGGTTTAAAACGTAATAACATAAAATAATAACAAATTATTATAAAGAAAATCAAACTCACCGTTCCTAATGCTGGGAACATCGTTTTCCCAAGCCAGACAATGCCACAGCCAACCTCCACAGTACCCTCAATCAATAATAAATTATTGATAATTAAAATGTGGCGGTAAATCAGGAGAGGCGGCGGAAACTGAGTTTGAAATGGAAGGTAAATAACTTGAATAAGTTGGGGCGGTGGGAGTACGAAAACATATTGAGGTGGTGGTGAAAGTAGGTATCCAGGCAGGGGCGGCGGAAAGAGTTGAGGCAGGGGCGGCGGAAGGTGATGTACAGGCAAGGGCGGCGGAAGTTGATGTACAGGCGGGGTCGGCGGAAGTTGATGTACAGGCGGGGGCAATGATGCGGGCGGCGATGGTGGCGGTAGTTGGTCTGGCTGAGGTGGATTCCCATGTTGGAGAGGTGCGGGTGGTGATGGCGGCGGCGAAGGATCGTCGACAAGCTCGTCTTCATTCTGGGGCGGCAATGGTGGAGGTAGTTCGTCTTGATCCTTTACCTCAGCCAGGTAAAGGATCAACGACGAGCTGTTCATCGAAGGGGTCTTCATTTTGGGGCCGGCCGATTAGCGAGATCTGAAAGAAATAGTTTTTTTATTTAGACTTATTTTATAACGCAAATCAAAATTCACTCTCGAGAATAAAAATATTACATACATAATTAGATAAATAATACTTACGTTGTCCCATTACTTCCTCTTCCAAACAAACTGTAAAGTAGGTTGATCTCTCTAAAAATTGGGTTATCCCCTCTCGTCCAGCCTCCTCCAGTAGTAACTGTTGTTGTTCTGAAATAATTTGTTTTTCTTAATAAATTGTTAAGTTCAGGCTAATTATACATACGTATCCGTTCTTGCAACCTCACGTATTGAGGCTTTCTAGCCGGCGTTCGTCCGAACCGTCGGATCCGTTGGAGATCGATGGCCTTATCATTCTCTATTTTTTTAATATAATGGAGAAATATCTAAAAATTCGGATAGGCCCCTCGAATCGTATTTTTTTATGAAGTTGTGGAGAGACTCGACGCTGTTGTTGCACCGCGTCGTAGCGCCCCATACACTAATGTTTTCGCCACCCCATTATCGTCTCCAATACTCTTCAAATCGGTGAACTTTTTCAAGTTCACCAATATTGTTCTCAACCAGCCTCCGGAGAACATATTGGAAGCCATCCTCTTTAAAATCATCCGGCATTAATGGCAATGCCGAAATCATCCTCATGAGGCGACTGTTGTCATTTATTTTATACAATCCGATTGATCGACCTGAAATTAATTTTATATTGTTAGATAAGGAATGACCCTGTATTATATTTTATAATATAAATATGAATAGATTAAAAAATCAAGAAATAAGACAAATAAAATTAAGATTAAATTGAATAATTTTAAATTCTCGACTAGTTTCGGGTTATTAGCCCATTTTCAAGAGAATTCAAAATTTAGTTTATTTAAATTTCTATGGAAATTTACATTAAATAGATATATTGATTTTTGAAAATTTTTATGTTGGGGCAGGCAAAATAATTTAATGTAAACTTGTCGAGAATTTAAAATTATTCAATTTAATCTGAGTTTTACTTGTCTTATTGGTTGATTTTTAATAATATATTCATATTTATGTTATACAATATGAACTACCAATGTTTAAATATTAAAACTATTAATTCTATTATATTTACTTACTATTTAATAAAATTGCCCTACTATAATGGAACCAACACCCATATAGGTGGACGTTGGGAAACCTTCTCCGGAAGGAATTTCTTAACCCCCTTTCGTAATCAGAGATGCCCTCCATTACCTGCACACCTAAGAAAAGCAATTAGTAATTTAATAAAATGTTATATACATTTTTTTCTTTAACACCTTCTAGTAGTTCATGTACTACATTGAATATGTGGTCGTATTCAATTTCCGTTCTCCTTGTCATCAACGCGTACACGAAGGGAAATGCCTGAAATTATGTATAATAATGAAATATGTTTTTAATTTAATATTTAATATTTTTAACTCACTGTATTACTATGGATACCATGCACCATAAATAATTGTGTCGCACCACCAACTTGCGGAACACAATTAAATGTACCATCCATTGCCAGAATGGTTCTTCCCTCTTCTCTAATCAAATTGACAATTCGATGTGAAATAAATAAGAGTGTAGGGTCAGGCAACACGTTGACAAAGAAGTTGTGTCCCTCACAATCTTTATTATATTTTCCATCGAATCTAAAATAAAAATTACATTAGCCTTTTGTACGCGGGCACTTCGGTGACTCACCCTGTGTAATAAATATGAATACATTATCAAAAGTCCACCATTAAAACAAATAAAACACACAGGATTATTTCTTTAGCAAAAAATGTGTGTATTAACTTTTGGCTATAGTATTCGCACTATTGAAGTTTAGGACTTATATACAGGGACGAAAAATAATAATCCAAACAACCATCAAGCATTAACACTTTTACAGAAATGCAAGATCCTCAGCGAAAGATTAACACGGTGGGTTCTGATGTTGAATCAGAATTTGATTTTGAGATTGAACACATCAAGGGGAAGGAGAACGTGTCTACCGACGTAATATCTCGATATGTCTCGAGAAATAATAACGAAAACAGTGGACCGTTTTTCGCTGCCGAAGTAGGAACAATTTCGAAAGAATTGAAGTTGATTAATGTAGTGCAGAGGGAAAACCCGACTTTGTTTAAAATATGGAGAGCAGAAACTGATACGGATTACGATGTGGAAACCAACGTGCGAAGAATTTTAAAACAATATCACATCAGAAAGGAAGTACTGATTTTCCGGGACGAGTACAACAAGCTTGAAAGGATAGCCGTACCAGAAAAAATCATAGAAAAATTTGCACGATACTACCATCAATGTCTGGGACATTTCGGAGGCATCAAATTATTCAACTTTTTGAAAACAATATTCCATTTTCCAAACATGGAGAGGAGAATAAAAGCTATCGTCAGAGAATGTGATTCATGCCAGAGAAGTAAGCATGTACACCGGCCATCAATATCACCTATCGTACCAATCGTTCCAAACGATATCGGTGATTTGGTGACGGCGGATTTTTTTGGGCCACTGCCTGCGAGCCGTGGAAATGTAACGTAAATCTTGGTGGTTATCGACACTTTCTCTAAATTTGTTCGGCTGTGTGCGATGAAGAAAGCAACCGCAGGGAATGCAGCCAACAAAAGCATTAACGACTATTCGAAGATAGTGAAACCAAAATATTTATTTACCGACAGAGGGACACAGTTCACCGCAAAAATATGGGTAAAGCGAATGCAAGAGGCTGATATCAATTTATGCCATTCGTCAATTAGGCATCCGCAAGGCAACCCGAGTGAAAGGGTAATGCAAGAGTTGGGACGCATTTTTCGGACGTACTGTCATCAAAGGTACACCACGTGGGCAACAAAGCTGGCAGATGTGGAAATTTGTTTCAACACATTGCCACATTTGAGCACGGGATTCGCATCCCTCGAAATTATTCAAAGAAGGAAACCGAAATATCCCCAGAATAATTTATCGACAGCATTGTTGGAATAGAATCAACATCAACAGATATTGTCGATAGGGTACGACGAAACCTACTAGACGCCGCGAAATGCAGAAAAAATATGCAGACCAAAAGCCTCGGAACCTCATGAAATTTCAAGTGGGAGATTATGTTCTATTTGTTAAGCCTCGCAAGGTCGCTTTCACCGACCTTCCAAGAAGTGCGACCACCCCCATGGTGTTAACCGGATGCGTCCCTATTTTGAAGGGATGATAAATTGCGTCCGTCGCCACCCGGGCGAGAGGGAGATTTTTTTGTAAATATGTAGTTTGGTTTCTAGTTTTAAGTCACTCTTTGTACAAACGTTGTGGAGAGCAGATCTCGAATATAAAATCAAAAATACTCTATTGAAATTCATTTTCACCCCGATAGTGCTTAACTAGACTGCTTACAACAGTCCGCGGTGTAATTGATGGAAATAATCCCATAATTACCCCATCATAATTTGGTCCTTCGAACCGGATGTCCAGTGCTGTTATTATCGGTTACTCCAACAGCGAGCGCAACCCTCATCGGCACCAGGAAGCCAAAAAATCCGCATCATCGGAGTGAAATTCAACACGCGACGAAGTCCAGGAACGAAAGAAAGGTTCATCGGTAAGTCTCCGAATCCATTCTATTCATTATCATTTTTTCCGACCTCGTTCAAGCCAGGAGTGTAATAATTCAAATAATCAAAATTTTATTTTAAATTTCGAATCAAATTAATTTTACAAAATCAATCATGTCTGATTTAACCGCGCTGCGCGCCGAGCGTAGGGCCGTTAAATACGACCTAACTCGTTTCGAAAAATTTATTAATGAAATCAAACAAAATCAATTAAACAATGAGCAATTAAATATCAATAATATTGAAAGAAGACTAGTTGAATTCAAGCCAACTAGATCTAAGTATATTAATCTAACATATCAAATAGCTGAATCAGATAATAGTGAAGACCCGGAGAGAAATGCAAGCGCGTTTGATGATTTATACTTTAATTTAGTAGAATATGCAGAGGAATTAATAACAACCGTACCGTCACCACCACAATCGGCAAGTGGGGGCGATTTTGCAGGTGATTTAAAAATGCCAAAATTAAAAATACCTGAATTTTCGGGGTCGTTTGATACCTGGTTAAATTTTAAAAGCGCGTTTTTATCATTAGTTCACGAAAATGAGTCGTTAAACAATTTACAAAGGCACCGTTATTTAAGTTCAGCATTAGTAGGGGATGCCGCATTGAATGACCTATTAATGACTGGACCTGTCTTGCAGGATGATCTCTATACAATTTTAATTAGATTCAGAATGCATCGATACGTCTTAAACGCCGACATTGTTAAGATGTATCGACAAATTAGGGTAGATAATCATTCACAAAGATTTCAAAAAATATTTTGGCGAGACAGTCTAGCACAAAAAATAAAAATTTATGATTTAAAAACCGTGACTTACGGGACAAGTCCAGCTTCGTACTTAGATGTACGGACCTTGCACCTGTTGGCAGAAATCCATATAAATAATTATCCAGAGGCTTCCGCTATAATAAGGCGTGATTTTTATATGGACGATCTGTTAACGGGCTGTAATGACGTACAAGATCTAAGAAAAATGCGTGATGACATTATTTACATATTAAGAGACGGTCAATTTAATTTAAATAAATTTAATTCAAACAATGAGGAAGTTTTAGACAATTTAAGGTCAAATTCAGAAGAGGTTTTATTTTTGAACAGAGAAACCGAGTCCACTGTTTTGGAAATTAAGTGGATCTCAAATTCGGACATGTTCGGAGTTAATGTCAATACAGTTAAGCATACGCGTATAACAAAGCGATCCATTTTATCCGATATTGCACGGCTTTTTGACCCATTAGGACTTATTAACCCAGTGTTAGTAACCGCGAAATTAATTATGCAAGAGCTCTGGAAGGAGGGTTCAAAGTGGGATGAAGCTGTTTCACATTTATTACAATATAAATGGGAGGAGTACCGCGATCAATTACCAATTCTTAAACAAATAACGGTTAATAGATTTATAGGGAAACATACCGCGTCAGATATCTTAGAACTACACGGGTTTGCTGACGCTAGTTCAAAGGCATATGGTGCATGCATCTATATTAAATGTATTAGCAAGGAAACGTGTACCGTCAATCTGTTATGCGCTAAATCAAGAGTAGCGCCACTAAAAACCATATCCTTGCCGCGTTTAGAGTAATAAATAATGAATTTTGGTGGCACGGTCCCGACGGGCTTAGAAAAAATATAAATTATATACCTAGCACCGACTTCGTGGTAATTAACAATATGCCTGAAATGAAGAAAACATGCGTGGTAAATAATTGTAGAATAACGTTTAACATATTCAATAATGTGTCAAGTTTTACTAAATTAATTAGAGCTGCGGCTTACATTCGCAGATTTGTCAATCATTTAAAATTGAAGCAAGTGCCGATAACAGCAGCAGAGTATAAACAAGCCGAAATTTTATTAATTAAGTGGGTACAAACTGAAGCCTTAAGCAGCGAAATAAATAATTTAAGAAAAGAGGGACATATTGCCAACAATAGCCGAATAATAGCACTTAGTCCGTTTTTAGATAGTGATGGTTTAGTGCGGGTAGGCGGACGTCTTAAACACTCTTTACTTAATTATCGAGAAAAACATCCGATTTTGCTACCAGCTAAACATCAATTTACAATTCTGTTAATTAGCTATTATCATAAATTAAATTTGCATTCAGGAGTACAATCCACATTAGCGGCAATACGAACGCGGTATTGGCCTATCGCAGCAAAAAATGCAGTCAAAAACATATTAAGCAAATGTATTATTTGTTTTAAGGCAAGACCAAAGATACAAAACCCAATTATGGGTGATTTGCCAGCATCACGTACGCAAATAAGTAGACCATTCTCAACTTGTGGTGTTGATTTTTGCGGTCCATTTTTAATAAAGTCAGGACCTAGATCAAAAACATCGATTAAGGCGTATGAATCTATATTTATTTGTTTTGTAACTAGAGCAATACACATAGAGTAGTATCAAGTTTAACTACAGAAGCGTTCATCGCCGTGTTACGTCGTTTCGTTGCACGTCGAGGCAACATATTACATATTTATAGCGACAATGCAAAAAATTTTGTAGGAGCAAAAAATGAGCTTAGAGAACTTTATAAATTAGTAAATGACAATAAATTTCAAAATAAGGTTACGGAATTTTTGACCCCTAAAGAGATCACATGGCATTTTTCACCTGCAAGGTCGCCGCATTTTGGCGGGTTGTGGGAGGCAAATATTAAACAAGTAAAATATAACTTAAAAAGAGTAGTCGGGCAATGTAAATTAACATTTGAAGAGTTGTATACACTTCTGGCACAAATCGAGGCAATTTTAAATTCCCGTCCTATTAGTCCTCTCTCAAACGATCCTAATGATCCAAGTTTTTTATCCCCTGGTCATTTCCTTATCGGAGACACATTAACATCAGTTTCGGATCCCGAACTTCAAGATATAAGAATAAACAAATTAAGCAGGTGGCAACACCTGCGAAAAATGAGGCAGGATTTTTGGAAGCGATGGGTTAAGGAATACCTCACTAATCAGCAAATTAAATCAAAATGGCGACAAAACGATGCAGTCAATCCTGAGGTCGGTCAACTGGCAGTCATACATGAGGACAACGTTGGTACGTTGTCCTCATGTATGAAATGGATAGTCGGGTGTATTAGCGAAGTCCACCCAGGTGAAGATGGAGTTGTTCGTGTCATCACTATAGACACTACTACCGGCAGGTTCAAACGAGCTATTTTCCATACTGCCGATCGAATTAAGTGCGGGTAGTGCGCTAATCGTTAAAATAAAAATAGCGAATGGTGCGGGAAGTGCGTTATAACACGTTTAATGCAATTAGTATTTAAAAACAATAGCTTTTCAACGGGGGCGGCATGTTAAGCCTCGCAAGGTCGCTTTCACCGACCTTCCAAGAAGTGCGACCACCCCCATGGTGTTAACCGGATGCGTCCCTATTTTGAAGGGATAATAAATTGCGTCCGTCGCCACCCGGGCGAGAGGGAGATTTTTTTGTAAATATGTAGTTTGGTTTCTAGTTTTAAGTCACTCTTTGTACAAACGTTGTGGAGAGCAGATCTCGAATATAAAATCAAAAATACTCTATTGAAATTCATTTTCACCCCGATAGTGCTTAACTAGACTGCTTACAACAGTCCGCGGTGTAATTGATGGAAATAATCCCATAATTACCCCATCACTATTGAAAAGAAATAATCTCTCCAAAGCTTCAGAAAACATTACGTACAAATTCCAGATGTTATACGACGGGCCGTACGTTGTGATGGGAAATCCGCACCCCAACGCGTACCTGATAACCGAGCCCATAAAAAGGGTGGTCAAGGGCACGTACAATGTGCACCATCTAAAATTTTACCACCGACCGCGCGGGAGGGTAGAAACCGATCCCAAAGCTATCAGTAACGTAACCACGAGCGAACGACAAACATCGGCCCGCGAAGAAATGGCCCAGAAAGTCCCGATGGAGGAGGCATTTTGTTTTGACGACCTTCCCGAACGACCACCAACTCCAGGAAAATTTTTGGAGGAGAGGCTCGAAAACGCAAGTCCTGTTGCAGAAAATACGGATCAAACCGAAGAAGCGAGTCCTGAGGCAGAAGTTGCGGGTAAGACCAAAAAGGCGAACCCCGAAGATGAGGAAAAGACTAATAACACGAGGGATGGCGACCAAGGAAAAAAAGACGAGGCGCAGCTTGGAGAGACAAGAAAATAAAAAGAGCAAGGATGCACTGGAACAAACGGAAAGAACAACAGATTGCAAGAGAGAAGTAAATGAAGCAAGTGAAAATTGAGTGGAAAAATATATGTATAGAGATATTATATATTATAATTCGCCACGGTGTTCAGGTTGATAATGCATATAGGTATAAATATATATATACATTACTTTTTTATATGTTAAAACCTTTATTAAAATAGTATTCGTTAATTTGTTCGTATCGTTTATTTTAAATATGTTATAACGTTGAAAAGAATTTGTGTTTGTTTTATTTCAAGTTTGAGATTAAGTATAGGTATAGTTGTAATGTCGTTATGTTGCTGAAATGCTGATTTGTGTAATGCATACGTATATATGTATTTTCATATTTTGGAACGCTTATTGAAATATTATTATTTTTCTTTCTGTTTATCCATGTTGTGGTGAAGAAGTTGTGTTAATTTTGTTACATTTCTAAGATCAAATACAACAATAATAACATAGAGTTTCATGTTTTCTTGCAACAAGTCCATTAAAAAAAACCTTTTTTATCTTTTCAAATATCCATAAAAAAATAAAAATATATATGTATATATATATATATAGGGTCCGCCAATAGGGACGCTCGATCTTTGACAGCTCATGGCGGCCATGTTATTTATAGTAGAGTTGTCTAACCTATTTGTTATTATTCATTGTATCTTCACAAATCACCATGAACCATTTCAGCCGCGAGCAACATGTGAAAATCATTAAAACGTATTACGAAAATCATTCATCGGTTCGAGCAACGATCCGCGCGCTCCGCCAATTTTTTGGTGCAGCTGATCGTCCTGCTGAGTCGACTATCCGTCGTTTGATAAACAAATTAGTAGGCATGGGGTCACTTGGGCCAGACTCCCCGTCCCAAGATGGCCGCCACGACGTCACCACATCCGGTTGATAATCGGCGACGCCCACCGGAAATCAACCGGTAGCCGCCCACCGGAAGTCCTTATCAGTAACATCCTGTCGTGTGTGCACTTTCGAGCGGAAGTTCCATAAGAGACAATGTGTTAGAGTGAGACTCGGAAGTGAATGAAAGAGTGAGGTGCAAGATACAGTGCTGCCAACTTAAATTTAACGAGGGATAATGTGATTGGCGAATGATAAGAAATGGGAGGGTCTAAATCCAAGATGGCGTCTGTGGTAAAAGAGTGATTGGTGAATGATAAGAAATGGAAGCGTGTAAATCCAAGATAACGTCAGGTAAGGGCGGTTCTAAATGGTGTCTGTGGTAAAAGAGAAATGATTAGTAATAGAGAGAGAGATGAGTAATAATAATAATAGACCTAATGACTCAGTAAGAGATAAGAATAAATCACCAACAGAAATGAGTAAATTCTTAAGGATCTTTAGGAAAATGTTATCAAGATAGAATTTTTGAAAAGCCTGATAATTAGCTTTGCACTTAGGGTGTGATAAAATATTCGTTTAGTCTATGTTGAAATAAGTTAATGCAAAATCAAATAGCGAGAATTTCGACAAATTAATAAAAAAAGTTGTATACAGAAGGCAAATAAAATGGAAAATTACCTTGCCAATCCAAAAATGGCGATTGATTTTCGTTCCAGGGATTTTTAATAAGTATGTATCTTAAGAATGAGGTTCAAGAAAATCTTAATTATTCATCAATAACCAGAAGCTGAAGAATGGTGCCTCTGATGGAATGTGTTCATCCAGAGTAATTTCAAAATAGATAGAAATAAATATTCAATCGACATGGTCAAGGAACCCCGTGAACTGATTACAATTCGTCAACAGCTGACCGTGTTCTTCCGGTGTGTGATTGATAAGATAAATTAATGGCTGAACCTAGCGAAACAGGCGCTATTTTTACGCGCAATGTTTTTATGCTTTGTGAGATAATCCAATGTGAATTCCTAACTACAAGAAGAAGAAGAAGAAGGAAGAGCAAAGGGTTTACAGTATAGTTCATGTGTTGGCTAAGGTAGGTGTACAAAATTATTACAGCGTTCAATGACAGAAATAAATTAAGTGTCTCATACTTATAGGTGAAAATAATGTTTGAAGAGATTGAAATCAGAGGAGATGTGACAAAAGACATAAGATTAATACGCGGTAAGTTGTGAAAATAAAAATATTAATAAAATAATAATAATTATTTGTTAATTGTTATAGCTACGGTGGAGCCATCTAGTGAATGCAGTTTAGATCAATGACAGAAATAGATTAATTATGAAGAGACGGATGAGTGGAACACGAAGATATTGGGTTTATAAGTTTATAAATATGTGTATCTTAGATATATTGTATAATTAAGGAGCGTACTTACACTTTCTGAAATAAAATTTAAATTGCCGTATACCCCACGCTAAATGATTTATCATTTGTATATTGGGTTGCCTATAGTCTTGATTAATTTAATGTTACCAGTAACAAAATGGATTGGAGTTGCATATATTAATATAATGTGATAAGTAAATAAACCACAAATTATTTTAAAATCTATATTAGAATATTTAAAAATACACATTTGACATTTGGTAATGAAAATATTATCAGTAACAAATTGGATTGGTTTGTTTATATTATAATCACTTAATTACGAGAGTAGTAAATTGGTAATGATTAATGTAAAATCAATTAATAATAATTATAATTTTAATGTAAATATTATCAGTAACAAAATGGAATGGGTTGCACATACCTGAATACAGCAAAGATAAGGAAAATAAAAGATTAATTTAAGCAATAATGACAATTTTATTGAAAAAAATTATAAAAAAATAAAAGACAGTTTATTGAAAAAATTATAAAATATGATCAGAAATACACATGTCCCAATCATATATTCCGTCTCGTTCCTCCAGGTAATCCGTCTTCCTCGTGCCCGATAGGAACCTGGAGGCGGCTGCTGCTACCTATTGGAAAAAAATTAGTGTTCGCTTTTATCGTTTTTGTAGAGGAGAGGCTGATGAAGGAAGCATTGGGTTGGGTGTATGGCAGTGTCGAACCTTTTTTTTTGACAAAGGTTTATTTTTATCGTGATTACAATATTTTCCCAAACCTATGATATTAATAAAAATCATAACTATAGACTAAAAATGAATAAATACTTTTGTAATTTCAATTAAGTAAGAGTAAATGAATAGGTTCTTTTAATTTTCACTCTAAAAATTAAATAAATTGAACAACATTGAGTATTATTAAAATTTTAAAAATTTATCATTATTAATTTAAAATATCCTACCATTACAGAGCAACATCCTTCTCCAGGGAGACAAAAATCTCCCTGGGCGTGGTCCTATACCAGACCCAAATGAATCTCCTCCCATGTAGGGGGAGCAGTATAATAAGGTATCTACCCCTGAGGTGAACACCTCACCGTGTGAGCACGGACATCTTATCCGTGCCCCCTGAAAAGAAAGAAAATATTAATTTTTATTAAAATATATTCGCGCTTAAAACGAAATTTTTTTATTATGAATTATCAAATGAAATAATGAAGTAGAAAAAAAGAAATAAAAATAATATTTAAGAAAATGCAAATAATAATTTAATATATTTTAAAATTCAATAGAAAAAGAATACTTAAAGGTTGTTTACAGATTATATGGTCGCACATTTTTTCTTAATATTACTTATAACTCAATTCTGCCTATCCTATTATTATCAAGGGCTGATCATATATATATATATATATATATATATATTAAAAATAGAAAAGAAATTTATTACATTATTCCTAAACAGAAAGGTATAATTTTGTTTCGTTTGTTATCAGCATACACATTTCAGGAAATAAAAACCATAGGCGTGTGGCAGTGGGTAATAAATCAACTGTAAAATATTTAAATTCTTTATTATATTAAAATATTATTTATAATACATTTATCTGTATTCAGGAATTTCTTCTTCAATCTCTCTCACAAAGGTTAGATTACAATCTTCGTCCATTTTATATATTTGATTGTTTAAGATAACTTGATAGCTTAGAGGCTCTTGGTACTCCTTCGGCTCGTTCTCCGTAAACACTTTTATATAACAAAAATTCTGTATTTGTCCTCCCCTCGCAATAATTTCTTTTAGTTCTTTACTGATATCTTTGTACAATTTTTCCGTAAACCACTGTCTTGTTTTTGGTAATGACATTTTTTTCTTAGAACTTAGATAACGTCATGATGTTATTCAATAATATCTTGTCGTCGTAGTTCGTTTTCGATCAATGAAATTTCATTGATGTGAGAATTATTTTCGGCCTGTTTGGATGTATGAAGCAACCATAGTCTTTCAATCAATTCATTAGGATCGTTCCAATTTGAGAAATCATTTTTAATTTCACTTACCCTCCGTCGCAATTCTTTGTCTGAGTCTTCGCTGATGTTTTCAGTTAAATTCTCTACCGAGCAGGCATTGCTGCTGTTATTGTATTTATGAGCTCTTTGAATTTCTTTCAGTATAGAATTTTTAAAGGATGAAAGTTCATTTCTGTAAAATCTTTTAAATTCATCAATTACCTCATAATTTTTTTTTAATTATTACATTCATGATCATTTTTACTTCATTGTAATTGTAATACTTTTTCACGAATATTATTTTGTATCCGTTTCAATACCTTCTTTTTGTAACAATTTATTATCCATATCGTCGTCATCATTTAACAATTTTGCGCCGTTATTTAAGAGATTATCATTATTTTCCAAGAGTTGAGTTTTATTGTCGAGTGTCACTATTGATTGATCTTCATTCATTGGACCCTTTACTAGATGAAATAACTTTGAAGATTTTTCATCACAATCAACGAGTCGTCGTTTTCTGTTTGATTCTATATAATTGTCATTAGATTTTTCTTCGTCGATACCTTTTGGTGTTGTACTTAGCTTTATTTTATTATCGATAATGTAATTAGTATTAGGTAAATTGGTGTTCGTAATCAGGTCTCCTAATTCAGAAAACGGTTCGTTGTTCTGAGAAAACTCCGAGTGATGATTTTTCTTATGCCTAAACAGACTCGAATAGTGTCTATAGGAGAGACCGCATTCTACACATGTGTACATATTTCAATTGTTATGATACTGATTACCACGTGATCTATTTATACCCTCAGCTGACTATAGTTATTCTAATACTGACATGGGCCTTAACCGTATGGTCTATTTATATCCTCATATGACCTGTAGGATACCTGTAGCATTCCTATAGCATCCTGTAGCATAGCTATAGCATAGCATAGCATAGCATACTGTAGCATCCCCGTATAGCATTCTGTAGCTTAGCTATAGAATAGCTATAGATATAGCATAGCATAGCATACTGTAGCATCCCCCGTATAGCATTCTGTAGCATAGCTATAGCATAGCTGTAGCATATATCCTGTTTTCTAAATGAGCCTCTTTTTCCAATCAGCCTCTTTTTTCCTCTTTTTGTGCTCCTTTTCTAAATGAGCCTCTTTTTCTAATCAGGCTTTTAACCTATTTTTTGAATGAGCCTCTAATTTTGGTGGTGGTAGTAGTGATGGTTTGGTGGTATATATCTATAGAAAATCTGTTTTACAATTCTAATATTATTTATTAACAATTAGATCAAATACATTACAAATTATATCGCTTTAACAATTTGGTAACACGTTTATGAAATGAACTTCGATCGTCTTTAAGATAAGCCGGCGATTCATCAAAGTACTTCTTGGTTGACCCAGTCTTCTTCTTAAAATTCTCGTAGAAATATAACATAAGTTTATCTTCGTCTGAATGGATTGTAGAATGGAGAATGCACGTTAGATATTCTAAATCGAATCGTAGAGTTTTCTTGGTAACAATCGATGCAGGATCGTATCAGATTCCATCTTTCCATCTAATACACTCCAAAAATGAATGGGAATGATTAATACTGTTCCGAAATAGAGGGATCCGCATATAATGTTAGTAGATAATATTAGCGGGTTCTGGGCCATTTCATTCCCTTCCCGGAAGTGACCTTGACTTGACCTGGACTTTGACTTGACCTTGACTTGACCTTCCGGTGGGCGTGGCCATGGTGACGTCACACGGCGGCCATCTTGGGACAGACAAGTCTGTCTGGCTCATGTGACCCCCATACCTACATTTCATTCCCAAGGTGTGTGGTAGGCAACCCGTTGAACCTTTTTTAATTCTCTAATCGCATGAGAAATGAAAGTGGTGGGGGTGAGAGAGTGGTGTATGTGCGTTGAAGATACATTGATACAACACAACGAATAATGCGCATCAGTGTTTGAACACATCTAAAAATTTCATTCCCAGACAGTGAGAACTCCATCCAGCAGAATATGTACCACAATGTGTGTAGTTAATTGTATCGCAATTTTATTTTTTATAACAATATTAATTTTTGAAGTAATCCAAATAAATTTTGATGAAAACAAGGTCATAAAAAATGTTACACAATTAATTACATAGGAAGAGGTTAAATGGATATAGAAATATATGTTTAAGTAAATAAAAGGAAGCAAATTGTAATTGAATAAATGAGTTTTATTTCAATCTCCTACAAAATATGTATAATTAACATAAAAATTTATTAGACAATCTGCTTTACACACAAATCCAATGTTAGAAGGATAAAAAAATAAAATAAAATAAAATAATATAAATTAAAATAAATTAATTTTAAGGATATGGAGCTGCCATAATATCTTTGTGTCCCCAGGCTAGAGTGTCGATTCCGTTATCGCAAATGTTACGCTTATCGTCGAATGGTGATAGAGCCAATTTATTTTGTGTGTTTGAATAGATCGTGTGCTTGATTGATCTAAAAAGGTTCTGGTTTTTAATGATAGTGGCCGACTCGTTTAAACACTTTAAGTAATCTGAACCGGTTAAATCATTCGCTACAACATTTTTTTAACCCCTTTAGCCTTTTTAGACCACTTCCCCTCCACATTATTCGCATACATTTTTGCTCTCAACCCAACAAATTCTCGCATAATCATTCCGCCATTCTCATCCTTCATCAAACCTAATACGGCCTTGTTTTGTAGCGGGATGTCATACTGATTGTGTGGATCAAAATTGCTAGTATCAAATTTATTTAAATTTTGTTTCATGTCTTGAAAAACGTCATCAGTCTCAATTTTTAAAGTTAAGCTGTCTGTGTCCATGTAACATAATGTCACACTATCACCATATTTGGATTTTAAATAACCATAATAAAAATCATACATTAATAATTTACTTAAATCTAATACAGAAAAACCAACGTAAATCGGTTTAAAATTTCAATATTTGTAACAATTTCTAATAAATATTCGATGGACATGTTAAAGAATAAAATTGAATTGGATCAGTTAAATAATCGAAGCAGTTCGGCGCGCGGTTTTTGTTCTTCCGGTGTGTTTGATAACAAAAATAAATCAAGTGTTTGTATAATTAATAATTAATTCGAATAAAAATAGGCTTATGGGGTGTCATTTTAAAGGTAATTCAATGAAGGTGTCGAATATGAAATTATAAAAATGCAATGTTAGGTCCTTAATAATAAAGAATACTGTTAAATATTCTGCGGTCTAATCTTGATAAGGAGTCGAAAGTGATAAGTGATGACACATCACGTAGGAAATAATTGCTCACACTCACGTATTGACATTGGCGCGTGCTTGCAATGCATTTTTGGCGGTCATGGATTATGTGCCAATGCACTCCACTACACTGATAATAATTAAAAATTGCTGGTAAAAGATGTCTCGCGTCCGGTGTAAGTTTCGGTTTTAAATTTGTTATTTCTTTATCCGTAATAATTTCTAATAAATATTCAACCGACATGGTTAAGGAACCCCGTGAACTGATTACAATTCGTCAACAGCTGACCGTGTTCTTCCGGTGTGTGTGATTGATAAGATAAATTAATGGCTGAACCTAGCGAAACAGACGCTATTTTTACGCGCAATGTTTTTATGCTTTGTGAGATAATCAAATGTGAATTCCTAACTACAAGAAGAAGAAGAAGGAAGAGCAAAGGGTTTACAGTATAGTTCATGTGTTGGCTAAGGTAGGTGCTATTTGTTAATTGTTATAGCTACGGTGGAGCCATCTAGTGAATGCAGTTTAGATCAATGACAGAAATAGATTAATTATGAAGAAATGGACGAGTGGAATGAGAAGAAATTGGGTTTATAAGTTTATAAATATGTGTATCTTAGTGTTGGATCCAGGATCCAAGGTTATGTTTATTAACTAATTTAAATACATACTCGGATTCTTAATTTTCCCGCGTGAGCTCAGACGAAAATGTATCCGTCAATCCGCGAACCAAATCCGATCTCCCACCCCACCCCTAACACTTATCAGAAGAAGTCAAGCCGTTGTGCGAGCCGCGTGTGAAGAAAATGCATTCAATGTAACGAGACCAGAAACAAGTGCCCGTGGTTTTTCCCAGTGCCGAAAGTTAAAAGTCTAAGGTGAGTCCAATATCCCTATGCATTTATTGTCCGGGTGCGGTATAAGTGTCCGAGTATTTCAACTTTGCTAATGCAAACAGATCGGGCGAACGCCAAAACCACCGCTCAAGTTTAATTTTGAATACAGTCCATTATTTTAAATTCTTTTGTTCCGCTAGCGCTCGAGTGTGAACAAAAAGTGGTCCTCCGAACCGCATATAGTGATTCATATTTGCTATATACGCATAATTGAGCCGTTAGAGCGTTTTTTGTTGTGATTTGAGCGTTGGTGCGTTTTTTGTGCGATCTGCTTGTTTGTGGGAATTTTTTGATATTAAATCGAAATAATTTAATTAAACGCTGGCTTGGATTACTTAAATTCATTTATTTCTAATTGGTAAATTACGCAATTTAGCTTATTCTTTTCGGTTAAAATTATTGTGCGGGGGTTTGCTCCCATGTGCCGAGTGACGTAGTTCGCGATTATTGGTTACATTCGTGACGTATATCCTACCGCCATATTGGTTACTGAATTGGATTTGGTTTGATTAACGTAGTGATTTTAATTTGTAAAGTCGATTTATTTGTCAATTTTCATTAATCATGTCAACTTCTGAATCGAGCAAAGACGAGACTGTTCCCACCGAAGTTTCAAATCAGTGGAAAATTTCCCGAAATAGGTTAGAACGGTATTGGTTGCGTGTTCAGAATTGTTATGATTTAATTGCTAAACTTCCAACTTCCAAAGTGGTTTTTCATGCTAGATGTGAATTTATTAAACCAACCTACAAGGATATGATGAAATTGATTGATGAATTATCTGCGTTAGAATGTGTTTACCCTGAGTTAGAATCTAATTTAACTAAAACTTCAAGCGCGTTAGATGATATGTATTATGCTATCATTGAAAAAAGTGAAGAGTTGTGGCCTTCTAGTGGGGGGTCAGATGTGAGTTGTGAGAGACCTTCGAATGCGTGTTTCCCTAAAATAGCCATTCCGTCTTTCAGTGGCGCACTAGATGAATTTCCAGGTTTTATTGCTCTTTACGATGCATTAATTCATAATTCCAAACAACTAACTAATATAGAAAAATTCTCGTATTTAGTCTCAAGTTTGAAAGGCGGCGCTTATAAATCGGTTCAAACTATTCCGTTTGCTCCCAATAATTACATTGTTGCTTATAACATGATTAAGGAATGTTACACTGATGACAGATTAATGGCGTGTTTTCATTTAAATAATATTTTTAATTTGAAACCCCTTAATGATAATTCTCCTGGAACCTTGAAAGAATTTATGGAATTCATGAAAACTAATATCACATGTTTACAAACTTTGAAAATTCCTGATTTAGGAGATTTTATGTTGTTGTTTTGGTCTCTTAGATTACTCGATGAAGATACGAGAACACGATTTGAGGAGGCTGCCTTGAAAGATAATGGTCAAAAATCATTTCCGACTTTTGATAATTTCATTACATTTCTTAAAAGTAAGATAACTGTAAATGCATATTCAGGGGCTCACGCTAAATCTAATTCTAAACAAAAGTTTGTTAAAAAAGAATATAAAAAGGCATCTGTTGCAACACCTCACCTTGCAAAGCAACAAGAATGCAAACTTTGCAAAGGAAATCATAAATTATATAAATGTCCTGAGTTTCTAAATAAATCTCATAATGAACGATTAGATTTGGTGAATAAACTGAATGTGTGTTTCGGTTGCTTGAATGATCATTATCTCTCAAATTGCCCTTCCTCGGGTGTTTGTAAATATTGTAAGATAAAACATCATTACTTATTGCATAATCACGGAGAACAATTTGTTTCAACTCAACAGCATAATAATTCTAATGTTTTGAATGAGAATACGAATTCGTACTTGCCTACTTTATCTGCTTTATCAAATCAATCTTCACCTTCTTTGCTTGGTACTGCTCAAGTTCATATTAAGTGTGGGGATGGTTCGTGGAGGTTAGCTCGTGCCATTATTGATTGTGGAAGCACTCTTAATTTTGTTACGAATGCACTTGCATCAAAGTTGATGTTGCAGAGAAAGAGATGCCCATTTGAGGTGTCAGGCATTGGTGAGTCATCACATGTTACTCAAAAAGGTATGCTAGTTACAAGTATTCGGCCTCATTCTTCCTATGAGCCTATATTCTCGATGGATTTTATTGTAGTGCCTAAAATTACTTCACTGCTGCCAACCTCAAATGTAACACGATATGTTGATCCTTCTCTTATGAACTTAGAATTAGCTGATCCATCTTTTCATCTTTCAGGTAGAATTGACTTGTTATTAGGTGTTCAAACTTATCTTGATATCATGAGGTATGATTGTGATCCCATTGTCGGGAGGCCTTCTGCCATTCCCACTAAGTTAGGGTGGGTTATTATGGGTTCTATCCCTCTTGAAGTGGCTTCAGAGTCTTATCCGGTGTTGTTGTCTTCAGTGAACAATGTGGTTCCAAAATTAGAAACAACCCTTAGACAGTTTTGGGAGAGAGAAGAAGTGGACTTTGAGGTTCCTCTTTCTCCTGACGATCAGTATTGTGAAGATTTTTTCCGAAATACTGTATCACGTGAGGTAGATGGTAGATATCAGGTGAGGCTGCCTTTTAAAAATGGTATACCTCCCATATTTTCATCCACCTTCGGCCAAGCTCATAAAAGACTATGTATTCTTGAAAATAAGTTTAAGCGAGATTCTGAATATGAAGCTTTGTATCGTGAAAACTTAAATGATTATATTCAGCAGAGTCACATGCAGCTCGCAAGTAGGCGAGGCTCTTACATTATGCCTCATCATGGTGTTGTTAAGATTTGTTCATCTAAACGTAAACTTCGAGTTGTGTTTTCCCCAAATGAGAAAGATAAAAATGGTTTATCTCTTAATGATTCTTTACTTCCCGGTCCAAAGTTGCAAAGAGATGTTGGACAAGTTATTACCACATTTCGTAAGCACAAAATTGCCTTAGTTTGTGACATTAAGCAAATGTATCGTGAAATAAAATTACATCCCGATGATTCATTTTTCCAACACATCTTGTGGCGAGAGAATAGTTCAGAACCTGTTAAAGAATTTGGAATAACCCGTGTTTGTTTTGGGGTGACCAGCAGCCCTTACCTTGCACAACGCACTTTGCAGCAACTAGTTCAAGATGAGGGAAGCAAATACCCTCTTGCTGCCGCTGTTATTACAGAAGCTAGCTTTGTGGATGATATTTTAGGAGGCGCACCTAGTTTGTCTGAAGCTCAGCAACTTAAAAATGAACTTATTCTTCTTTTACGCTCTGGAGGTTTTGATTTGGGAAAATGGTCAAGTTCAATACCTGAATTAATTTCATCTGATCTTCATGAGATGTTTGATATGTCAGTTTCATTCACCTTGGGTGATGTTAAAGTTTTAGGTTTATGGTGGGACTCGAGAAAAGATATTTTTAAATATAAAGTGGATTCATCTCTCGGTGGAAACACTAAACGCTGTTTACTTTCGAAAATTGCAAGAATTTATGATTATAATGGTTATTTGGCTCCGGTCACATTTTATATGAAATGCCTGCTACAAGAAGTATGGTTAAGTGGGTGTGACTGGGACAGTCCTGTGCCTCAAAAGATTTTTGCAAAGTGGACAAATGTGCTTGCTGAATTATCACTTTTAGAATTAATTGAAATTCCAAGATGGATTTTATCTGATTGTGTTCAACGGTTAGATATTGTGGGTTTTTATGATGCTTCATCCTTAGGAATGGCTGCAGTAGTCTATCTAAGGGTGGAAACAGCTAGTGAGGTTTTTCTCCGTCTGTTAAAAGCAAAAACGCGTGTCGCTCCGCTCAAGACGTGGACAATTCCTCGACTAGAGTTGGGCGCAGCCCTATTATTATCTACCGTTGTGAAGTCGTTATTACCGCTTCCACACTTAGATATTTCTTCTATTCTGTTGTTATCAGATTCCATTACAGCTTTGTCGTCGATGCATACAGCTCCACACAAGTTAAAAATATTTGAATCTAATCGAGTTGTTCAAATTACTGATAATTGTCCGACGGCTCAGTGGTTTCATGTGCCTGGCAAATTTAATCCAGCTGATTTTGGTAGCCGAGGCCTGTTACCCTCTCAATTGTGCAATGAAGTATCCTGGTGGAATGGTCCAGCCTTTGTGATACAGCCCTTTGAGCAGTGGCCAGTGACTCAGTATGAACTTAAAGATGATGAAGTAAAAGTTGAAGCTTTTCACATGTCTCAGGGTGAGGGTAGTTTATTTTCACAATTGGTGAATACTTGCTCTTCCTTTTTAAAAGTTCAAAGAATAACTACTTATGTGATTAGATTTGTTTATAATTTGAAAGTTTCTCTCCTCAAGAGAAAGTATATGAAAATCAGTGGACCTGTCCAAGTGTCTGAGTACCGAGAGAGTTTGAGTCTACTGATAAGTAGTGTACAAAATGATCACTTTTATGTTGATCTTAAAAACTTGAAGAATAATCGCCCATGTAGTGGTGTGTTACGATCTCTTGATCCATTTGTTTGTCCCCAAGGCTTTCTCAGGGTGGGGGGAAGATTGAATCATTCCCTCTTGCCGTATTCTGCAAGAAATCCGGTTTTAATCCCGCATAAGTCTAACTTAGCTGTTTTGATTTGTGACTATTTTCATCTAATCTCTGGCCATGGCGGTCCTAGAATAATGCAATCCTTGATCAGACGTGAGTATTGGATTCCTTCACTGCGACAACTTATCCGTCAGCGTATCTTTAAATGTTTGACCTGCTATAAGCATAAGGCAAAACCAGTAAGTCCTAAAATGGCGGATTTGCCCGTGTATAGAATCAGACCATCTCGTGTTTTTTCGCATGTTGGGGTTGATTTAGCTGGCCCTTTCTTGGTTAAACCGGGGTTAATAAGATCTACCAAGGTGATTAAGGCTTATATGTCTTTGTTTGTATGTATGTCAACGAAGGCTATTCACTTAGAGCCTGTGTCTGATTTAAGCACACAAGCATTTCTTGCTTGTCTTGATAGGTTTATAAGTCGTCGAGGGCTTCCAGCTCACATTTACTCTGATCAGGGTAAAAATTTTCAAGGTGCTGCTAGAGAATTGTCAGAGATTGAGACCTTTCTTGAAAATGCAAAGGTTGATGTTTCATCATCTCTTGCTTCTCGTCACATAACGTGGCATTTTAATCCACCCTATTCTCCTGACTTTGGCGGTCTGTGGGAAGCCGGGATCAAGTCGGTGAAGTCACATTTCAAACGCATTGTTGGTAGTCATGTGCTCTCGTGGGAGGAATTTACCACTGTTCTCGCTAAGATAGAGGCCATTGTGAATTCTCGCCCACTATGTGCCTTGTCAAACAGTCCAAGTGATGGCACGGAGTATTTAAGCCCGGGTCATTTTCTCATTGGCGCCCCTCTGCTAGATAGGCCACAGCAGGATTTGTTAGATCTTCATGAAAACAGATTAGATCGCTGGGAATTAACCCAGAAAATGGGACAAGCATTTTGGAAGGTATGGAGTCAAGATTACCTGAATACTTTAATTCAGAGATCTAAGTGGAGTGGAAATACTGCTGATTTGAAAATCGGCGATGTAGTGCTTTATTTTCGCCCAGGTCTTGTGCCGACAGAATGGCCTCTGGGACGAATATCGCATGTTTTGCCGGGAAAAGATGGTATAGTTCGTGTGGTAAAAATTCGTTGCTCATCTGGTGATGAAGTTATACGATCTGCTCGAAAAATTATCCCTCTTCCGATTCAGTAACCATTATGGCAGTATTTACTTCTTTATTTGTTTGTGTTTGTTTTTATTTTTTTTCTCACAGTAGAGTCATTATTTCCTTTTAACTATTAAATTTATGAATTTATAGTTTATAGCTCATGTAGCGCTTCAATAGTTATATCTAAGTTAATGTATCTTGATATAATTATTTAATTGGTTTTGTCCAAGTAATTTAAGCCAGTGTTACAAAACAAGGTTTTGTGGTGGGGGGTATGTTGGATCCAGGATCCAAGGTTATGTTTATTAACTAATTTAAATACATACTCGGATTCTTAATTTTCCCGCGTGAGCTCAGACGAAAATGTATCCGTCAATCCGCGAACCAAATCCGATCTCCCACCCCACCCCTAACACTTATCAGAAGAAGTCAAGCCGTTGTACGAGCCGCGTGTGAAGAAAATGCATTCAATGTAACGAGACCAGAAACAAGTGCCCGTGGTTTTTCCCAGTGCTGAAAGTTAAAAGTCTAAGGTGAGTCCAATATCCCTATGCATTTATTGTCCGGGTGCGGTATAAGTGTCCGAGTATTTCAACTTTGCTAATGCAAACAGATCGGGCGAACGCCAAAACCACCGCTCAAGTTTAATTTTGAATACAGTCCATTATTTTAAATTCTTTTGTTCCGCTAGCGCTCGAGTGTGAACACTTAGATATATTGTATAATTAAGGAGCGTACTTACACTTTCTGAAATAAAATTTAAATTCACGTATACCCCACGCTAAATGATTTATCATTTGTGTATTGGGTTGCCTATAGTCTTGATTAATTTAATGTTACCAGTAACAAAATGGATTGGAGTCGCATATATTAATATAATGTGATAAGTAAATAAAACACAAATTATTTTAAAATCTATATTAGAATATTTAAAAATACACATTTGACATTTGGTAATGAAAATGTTATCAGTAACAAATTGGATTGGTTTGTTTATATTATAATCACTTAATTACGAGAGTAGTAAATTGGTAATGATTAATGTAAAATCAATTAATAATAATTATAATTTTAAAGTAAATACTATCAGTAACAAAATGGAATGGGTTGCACATACCTGAATACAGCAAAGATAAGGAAAATAAAAGATTAATTTAAGCAATAATGAAAATTTTATTGAAAAAAAAATTATAAAAAATAAAAGACAGTTCCAATCATATATTCCGTCTCGTTCCTCCCGGTCATCCGTCTTCCTCGTGCCCGATAGGAACCTGGAGGCGGCTGCTGCTACCTATTGGAAAAAAAATTAGTGTTCGCTTTTATCGTTTTTGTAGAGGAGAGGCAGATGAAGGAAGCATTGGGTTGGGTGTATGGCAGTGTCGAACCTTTTTTTTTGACAAAGGTTTATTTTTATCGTGATTACAATATTTTCCCAAACCTATGATATTAATAAAAATCATAACTATAGACTAAAAATGAATAAATACTTTTGTAATTTCAATTAAGTAGGAGTAAATGAATAGGCTCTTTTAATTTTCACTCTAAAAATTAAATAAATTGAACAACATTGAGTATTATTAAAATTTTAAAAATTTATCATTATTAATTTAAAATATCTTACCATTACAGAGCAACATCCTTCTCCAGGGAGACAAAAATCTCCCTGGGCGTGGTCCTATACCAGACCCAAATGAATCTCCCTCCCATGTAGGGGGAGCAGTATAATAAGGTATCTACCCCTGAGGTAAACACCTCACCGTGTGAGCACGGACATCTTATCCGTGCCCCCTGAAAAGAAAGAAAATATTAAATTTTATTAAAATATATTCGCGCTTAAAACGAATTTTTTTATTATTATGAATTATCAAATGAAATAATGAAGTAGAAAAAAAAGAAATAAAAATAAAAATAATATTTAAGAAAATGCAAATAATAATTTAATATATTTTAAAATTCAATAGAAAAAGAATACTTAAAGGTTATTTACAGAAATTGTAACTTACCTCCGGAATATATTCAATAACACTGGCGATTATATGGTCGCACATTTTTTTTAAATGAGCCGAAACCTGCAGCTGCATAGTATTTATGTGTAATTCTATTACTCACTCACACGTGCAAAAAGTATTTGATACCTAAGGTTTTATAATCATATATCTAATTTCTTAAAAGATGAAAAGAATTTTGTAAAATATAAACAGGATATATATTTAAAATTATAATTTAAACCTGACACTAATAACACATATAATTTATAATTCACTAAACTAATAATAATACCTAAAGGGCTATATGTAAAGCATCCTCTAATTTAATTCCTGGTAAATAGAAGGTATTTAGAATAATTACAAGGTGTTCACAATCTTTAATTTTTCGTTTTTAGACTATTGACTACTCTCTATTCTAGAAAATATTTATCAGTTTCACTCATTATGGTTAAAAATATGTAATACACGATTAAAATGAATACAATTTTCTTTACACTTAATATAATTCAATGAATAAGATTTAATTAATTTGCTAATTGGATTATTACGATTTGCGGTTAGGCGATTTCATATCAAATTTGCTCGAAAGAAAAACAACAAAAAGCTTACTGATAACACTCTACAAAACATTTTATTAAATGTATTATAAAAATATATTTCCTCAACAATATTTTCGCATACCTATAACAAATGCGTTTAATTTTATTTTATAGAATTAATAATAATTAGGTGCAACACTTCTTCTTCTTTGTATTTAATAATGTATCACCACAACTGTTCTAAGATAACCCCACAGTGATAAATATACAGAATTTTGTATTATCCTTTTTTAATAAATGATATAGGAAGTGGTTTGAGAAATTGTGATTAGTTTGATATCAGGCATAAAACGCGTAAATCAAACCATTAATAATTTGCAATAATTATAAAATTATAATTTACATTATTTTAAAACCTGTATTTTTTACATAAATATATTGAAGTAAATGTATAAAAGTAAAATATTTCATATAAATAGAAAATGTGGAAATAATTTGTTAATTATTTTCAAATCATTTTTATTTAATATATTTAATAAAATATTTCAGTTAGAATAGGATATGAGGTTTACCAACTATCGACTTAATCAAAATTTTAAATAATCGTAGAGGATTTGAGGTTTGCTAATTAACGTGGTTTTGTAAAATAATAAGAAAAAACCGCAACAAGTTTAGTATAAATTAAAAACGAAACAAATTTTTCTTCAGTTCAATAGTTGCTGTGTTAGAAATCACTAAATCGCCACTGTTCACATACAAATTAGGTGTCACCACTCTTGCAAATCATAGCACGCTTATTAAATATATATTCATTGTAAGTAACTCTATTCGTTAAATATTTAGTAAAATTAAGAATGAGTAGGATTAGGGTATCTTAGAGATGATATAAATTATATTGTGTATGTTTATTATCTGATTGGATTGATTTATATTTGATGGTTATCTCAATAAATTTATTCAAATGTGAAATAATCACTCTATAAACTTTAATTGCTATTACTTTTAACTCAATTCTGCCTATCCTATTATTATCAAGGGCTGATCATATATATATATATTAAAAATAGAAAAGAAATTTATTACATTATTCCTAAACAGAAAGGTATAATTTTGTTTCGTTTGTTATCAGCATACACAATTCAGGAAATAAAAACCATAGGCGTGTGGCAGTGGGTAATAAATCAACTGTAAAATATTTAAATTCTTTATTATATTAAAATATTATTTATAATACATTTATCTGTATTCAGGAATTTCTTCTTCAATCTCTCTCACAAAGGTTAGATTACAATCTTCGTCCATTTTATATATTTGATTGTTTAAGATAACTTGATAGCTTAGAGGCTCTTGGTACTCCTTCGGCTCGTTCTCCGTAAACACTTTTATATAACAAAAATTCTGTATTTGTCCTCCCCTCGCAATAATTTCTTTTAGTTCTTTACTGATATCTTTGTACAATTTTTCCGTAAACCACTGTCTTGTTTTTGGTAATGACATTTTTTTCTTAGAACTTAGATAACGTCATGATGTTATTCAATAATATCTTGTCGTCGTAGTTCGTTTTCGATCAATGAAATTTCATTGATGTGAGAATTATTTTCGGCCTGTTTGGATGTATGAAGCAACCATAGTCTTTCAATCAATTCATTAGGATCGTTCCAATTTGAGAAATCATTTTTAATTTCACTTACCCTCGGTCGCAATTCTTTGTCTGAGTCTTCGCTGATGTTTTCAGTTAAATTCTCTACCGAGCAGGCATTGCTGCTGTTATTGTATTTATGAGCTCTTTGAATTTCTTTCAGTATAGAATTTTTAAAGGATGAAAGTTCATTTCTGTAAAATCTTTTAAATTCATCAATTACCTCATAAAATTTTTTTGAATTATTACATTCATGATCATTTTTACTTCTTTGTAATTGTAATACTTTTTCACGAATATTATTTTGTATCCGTTTCAAGGTTGTAATACCTTCTTTTTGTAACAATTTATTATCCATATCGTCGTCATCATTTAACAATTTTGCGCCGTTATTTAAGAGATTATCATTATTTTCCAAGAGTTGAGTTTTATTGTCGAGTGTCACTATTGATTGATCTTCATTCATTGGACCCTTTACTAAATGAAATAACTTTGAAGATTTTTCATCACAATCAACGAGTCGTCGTTTTCTGTTTGATTCTATATAATTGTCATTAGATTTTTCTTCGTCTATACCTTTTGGTGTTGTACTTAGTTTTATTTTATTATCGATAATGTAATTAGTATTAGGTAAATTGGTGTTCGTAATCAGGTCTCCTAATTCAGAAAACGGTTCGTTGTTCTGAGAAAACTCCGAGTGATGATTTTTCTTATGCCTAAACAGACTCGAATAGTGTCTATAGGAGAGACCGCATTCTACACATGTGTACATATTTCAGTTGTTATGATACTGATTACCGCGTGTTCTATTTATACCCTCAGCTGACTATAGTTATTCTAATACTGACATAGGCCTCAACCGTATGGTCTATTTATATCCTCATATGACCTGTAGGATACCTGTAGCATTCCTATAGCATTCCCGTATAGCATAGCTATAGCATTACATAGCATTAGCATAGCTATAGCATTACATAGCATTAGCATAGCTATAGCATAGCCTATAGCATTACCCTCTTATTACTCTCCCCATTACCGCATAGCATACTGTTTTTCGAAACTCACATACTTAACATTTTGATCACTATTGTATCGTGCACAAATCACATTTACAGGCATAAAAAATGGTTTATAGGTCTGTAAGTGTTTAGTGTCAGATATTGAATTTTAAAATATATTAAATTATTATTTGCATTTTCTTAAATATTATTTTTATTTCTTTTTTTTCTACTTCATTATTTCATTAGATAATTCATAATAATAAAAAAATTCGTTTTAAGCGCGAATATATTTTAATAAAAATTAATATTTTCTTTCTTTTCAGGGGGCACGGATAAGATGTCCGTGCTCACACGGTGAGGTGTTTACCTCAGGGGTAGATACCTTATTATACTGCTCCCCCTACATGGGAGGGAGATTCATTTGGGTCTGGTATAGGACCACGCCCAGGGAGATTTTTGTCTCCCTGGAGAAGGATGTTGCTCTGTAATGGTAAGATATTTTAAATTAATAATGATAAATTTTTAAAATTTTAATAATACTCAATGTTGTTCAATTTATTTAATTTTTAGAGTGAAAATTAAAAGAGCCTATTCATTTACTCCTACTTAATTGAAATTACAAAAGTATTTATTCATTTTTAGTCTATAGTTATGATTTTTATTAATATCATAGGTTTGGGAAAATATTGTAATCACGATAAAAATAAACCTTTGTCAAAAAAAAAAGGTTCGACACTGCCATACACCCAACCCAATGCTTCCTTCATCTGCCTCTCCTCTACAAAAACGATAAAAGCGAACACTAATTTTTTTCCAATAGGTAGCAGCAGCCGCCTCCAGGTTCCTATCGGGCACGAGGAAGACGGATGACCGGGAGGAACGAGACGGAATATATGATTGGAACTGTCTTTTATTTTTTATAATTTTTTTTTCAATAAAATTTTCATTATTGCTTAAATTAATCTTTTATTTTCCTTATCTTTGCTGTATTCAGGTATGTGCAACCCATTCCATTTTGTTACTGATAGTATTTACTTTAAAATTATAATTATTATTAATTGATTTTACATTAATCATTACCAATTTACTACTCTCGTAATTAAGTGATTATAATATAAACAAACCAATCCAATTTGTTACTGATAACATTTTCATTACCAAATGTCAAATGTGTATTTTTAAATATTCTAATATAGATTTTAAAATAATTTGTGTTTTATTTACTTATCACATTATATTAATATATGCGACTCCAATCCATTTTGTTACTGGTAACATTAAATTAATCAAGACTATAGGCAACCCAATACACAAATGATAAATCATTTAGCGTGGGGTATACGTGAATTTAAATTTTATTTCAGAAAGTGTAAGTACGCTCCTTAATTATATTTATTTTATTTTCACAACTTACCGCGTATTAATCTTATGTCTTTTGTCACATCTCCTCTGATTTCAATCTCTTCAAACATTATTTTCACCTATAAGTATGAGACACTTAATTTATTTCTGTCATTGAACGCTGTAATGATTTTGTGCACCTACCTTAGCCAACACATGAACTATACTGTAAACCCTTTGCTCTTCCTTCTTCTTCTTCTTGTAGTTAGGAATTCACATTTGATTATCTCACAAAGCATAAAAACATTGCGCGTAAAAATAGCGTCTGTTTCGCTAGGTTCAGCCATTAATTTATCTTATCAATCACACACACCGGAAGAACACGGTCAGCTGTTGACGAATTGTAATCAGTTCACGGGGTTCCTTAACCATGTCGGTTGAATATTTATTAGAAATTATTACGGATAAAGAAATAACAAATTTAAAACCGAAACTTACACCGGACGCGAGACATCTTTTACCAGCAATTTTTAATTATTATCAGTGTAGTGGAGTGCATTGGCACATAATCCATGACCGCCAAAAATGCATTGCAAGCACGCGCCAATGTCAATACGTGAGTGTGAGCAATTATTTCCTACGTGATGTGTCATCACTTATCACTTTCGACTCCTTATCAAGATTAGACCGCAGAATATTTAACAGTATTCTTTATTATTAAGGACCTAACATTGCATTTTTATAATTTCATATTCGACACCTTCATTGAATTACCTTTAAAATGACACCCCATAAGCCTATTTTTATTCGAATTAATTATTAATTATACAAACACTTGATTTATTTTTGTTATCAAACACACCGGAAGAACAAAAACCGCGCGCCGAACTGCTTCGATTATTTAACTGATCCAATTCAATTTTATTCTTTAACATGTCCATCGAATATTTATTAGAAATTGTTACAAATATTGAAATTTTAAACCGATTTACGTTGGTTTTTCTGTATTAGATTTAAGTAAATTATTAATGTGTGATTTTTATTATGGTTATTTAAAATCCAAATATGGTGATAGTGTGACATTATGTTACATGGACACAGACAGCTTAACTTTAAAAATTGAGACTGATGACGTTTTTCAAGACATGAAACAAAATTTAAATAAATTTGATACTAGCAATTTTGATCCACACAATCAGTATGACATCCCGCTACAAAACAAGGCCGTATTAGGTTTGATGAAGGATGAGAATGGCGGAATGATTATGCGAGAATTTGTTGGGTTGAGAGCAAAAATGTATGCGAATAATGTGGAGGGGAAGTGGTCTAAAAAGGCTAAAGGGGTTAAAAAAAATGTTGTAGCGAATGATTTAACCGGTTCAGATTACTTAAAGTGTTTAAACGAGTCGGCCACTATCATTAAAAACCAGAACCTTTTTAGATCAATCAAGCACACGATCTATTCAAACACACAAAATAAATTGGCTCTATCACCATTCGACGATAAGCGTAACATTTGCGATAACGGAATCGACACTCTAGCCTGGGGACACAAAGATATTATGGCAGCTCCATATCCTTAAAATTAATTTATTTTAATTTATATTATTTTATTTTATTTTATTTTATTTTTTTATCCTTCTAACATTGGATTTGTGTGTAAAGCAGATTGTCTAATAAATTTTTATGTTAATTATACATATTTTGTAGGAGATTGAAATAAAACTCATTTATTCAATTACAATTTGCTTCCTTTTATTTACTTAAACATATATTTCTATATCCATTTAACCTCTTCCTATGTAATTAATTGTGTAACATTTTTTATGACCTTGTTTTCATCAAAATTTATTTGGATTACTTCAAAAATTAATATTGTTATAAAAAATAAATGCCGATTTATCAGTACGGAAGTAAAGGTAGAGACTTGGTGTTCGAGGGTGCGAATGAAAGTGTCAAAAGACTAAATTTATTATATCATGATGGGCACTACAATGTAATAACTTCTCTCACGGCTGCATTTTGTTGTATTTATTACTGTGAAGAATGTCATATACCTTACAATACTAAAAATAAACATAGGTGTGGAGGAACATGTCAGGCGTATCAGCAGTCACCGGCTTGTCAACATCAACAAAAAGTAAAGTGCTCCGATTGTAATAGAACATTTAGAAGTCAAGAATGCTTTAATAATCACAAGAAACCTAATTCACTCAATAAAGGAACAGTATGTGAACAAATCCGAATATGTACCATTTGTTTAAAAACAGTTAAAAGCGATAGAAAACACACCTGTGGCGAAATTTACTGCAAAATTTGTCAAAAACATTTACCGAGAAATCACTTGTGTTATATGCGTCCAGATACAGGAAAACCGAAATTAAAAGACTTTTTATTCGTATTCTATGATCTAGAGTCAAGACAAGAAAATCATCTAGAAAATGGAGATTTATTACACGAACCAAACTTGTGCGTTTTTAAAACGTGCTGCGAAAACTGTATCGATAGTGATGTCAAACTCTGCAATAAGTGTGGACATCGATTAAATATTTTGAAAACGAATCCTATTGAGAGATTCCTGGAATATGTTCTTAATCAGCGAAAGATATTTAAAAATGTTGTGGTTATTGCCCATAATGGCCAAGCGTATGATCATCAATTTATTCTTAATTATATTTTAACAAAAACTGATTTAAAACCTGATTTAATTATGCGTAGTACTAAAATTATACAGATGGCTAATGATAATGTAAAGTTAATTGACAGTTTAAACTTTTTCCCTATGGCTCTCAGTGCTCTTCCTAAAGCTTTCGGCCTTGGTGATAATTTCAAGAAAGGATATTTTCCCCATTTATTTAACAGAACAGAAAATGATGATTACGTAGGCCTTCCAAAGACTACTATAGCCCCGATTTAATGAAGACAGAGGCTCGAGACGCATTTCTTGAGTGGTACGAAGCTAATAAAGATACCGAATTTGATTTTAAGAAAGAGCTAGTTGAATATTGTATTAGTGATGTGGAGATTTTAACAGCTGCATGTATTAAATTTCGAAGTCTACTTCTGGATGTTGGAAATGTTTGTCCCTTTACAGAATCCTGTACGATTGCCTCTGCATGTAATAAAGTGTATCGTCGTAATTTCCTTAAGTCAAACACCATAGGAATAATTCCGAAAGGTGGATACAGGTGGCGTAACAATCAGTCCAAAATTGGTACACAGTGGTTGGTGTGGGAAGAAAAACAAAGAGACATAAATATTGTACATTCTGCAAAACAGAGAGAGGCAATTGTAAAAGGTGTAGAGGTGGACGGATATTGTGAAGAAACACACCAAGTGTTTGAATTCCACGGATGTTATTACCACGGCTGTATTCGATGTTACAAACATAACCGTGACACACCTTTACACGACAACCCCAATGAATCCCTAAATACAAGATATGAATCTACTCTGTCCAAATCCGCAAGACTCAGGGAACTCGGACACGAAGTTGTCGAAATGTGGGAATGTGAATTCAGACAGCAATTGAGAGAATCACCTGAGATTATGCAATATACAGAAAACCATCATCTTTTGGCTTCTCTACCCCTTAATCCTCGCGATGCCTTTTACGGAGGAAGGACGGGCAATTGCAAGGAGTACTATGAGGCTTTGCCAAGTGAGAAAATCAAATACGTTGATGTTTGCTCCCTTTACCCGTGGGCTTGCAAGTACGGAAGATTTCCAATTGACCACCCTGAAGTGATAATTGGCAATGAAGAGTGTTTGAAAATTGACCTTTGTACTAGTTGCGGGTTAATTAAATGTTCAATCCTACCACCTGCAGATCTCTATCACCCTGTGCTACCTCTTAAAATGAATAACAAATTAATGTTTGTACTTTGTCGAAAATGTGGAGAAGATATGGACCAAAATGCTGAATGTAATCTCTACAACGAGGATAGGACTTTACACGGAACATGGGTTATTGAAGAAGTTCATAAGGCACTACAAAAAGGCTATAAAATGATTGAAATTCAAGAAATTTGGAAGTACAAATCAATGCAGTATGACTCTAAATTAAATTCCGAAGGTTTGTTCATTGAAATGATGAACACCTTTATTAAATATAAACAACAAGCTTCTGGGTGGCCTAAAAATTTAAATACTCAAGAAGAAAAGGACAAGTATATTGAAGAATTTTTCCAAGCCGAAGGTGTACGTTTGGAATTTTCACAAATTTTGGAAAACCCCGGTCTACGTTCCTTAGCAAAACTTATTCAGAATTCTTTCTGGGGAAAATTAGGACAGAAGGAAAATCAACCGAAAACATCCATTATAAATAAACCCGAAGAACTTTTTGGATTATTAACAAAGCCGTCAATAGAAGTTTGCGGAATTTTGCCGGTAAATAAGGAAGCGGTGATTGTAAACTACGAGTTTATCGAAGAGGCATACGATCCTCTCAGTACAGTAAATGTAACACTTGCTGCATACACAACTGCTCAAGCACGACTTAAACTCTACAGTTACTTAGAGAAATTGGGGGATCGAGTGCTGTATTACGACACAGACTCTGTTATCTACATAGGACGTGAAGGAGAATACGATGTACCTACAGGAAATTTCATAGGTGAGATGACGGACGAGTTGGAACCCTTCTACGGCAAGGGAAGTTTTATTTTAAAGTTTGTGTCTGGTGGTCCGAAAAATTACGGATATGAGGTGTTTGGACAAAAAGGTATAAATGCTTCAGTGAAGGTTAAAGGTATAACACTCACTATATTACTTCTAAATTAATAAAATTTGAAAAGATTGCTGAAATGGTTTTAAAAAGAAGTGACCCCATACCCGTGGTAACAACAAAAATTCGCAGAACAGCTGAACATCAATTAGTGACTCGGACTGAAACAAAAATGTATAAACCACTTTCTACCAAACGGAAATTTGAAGACTATAACTCTGTACCATACGGGTTCAAACATACTAGAATTGAGTGAATTGTTTATGTAATATTAGTATTAATTTTTATTGTTTAATATACCTTATTTTAATTAAGTATTTTATTTATGCAACATTTTATTATATTTTGTTATAATAATTATTATATGTATTATTTTTATTCTGTAATTTTCTTTGAATTGTATATGTAATTTTTACTGCTGTTTTGTATTAAAAATATATACCTTGTAACTGTAACTATAATATAATGTTAACTTTTTGTATGTATCTTACTTTTTGTATCCTAATTCTATACCCTTTGAATGTGGTTCATACCAATCTGATATTTTTAACTAATTAAAATTAAAAATTGTCGAAATTTCTATTCTTTTATTCCTTACAATAGAAAATAATAATTTTGAATTTGCACTAAAACACACACAAACTAACTAATGTATTCTGTAAACATTCAACAGGTAGAAGTGTTTGTGAATTAATATATATATATATATATATATTATTAAAATCATATAAACGGTCGTAAATAAAAAAAATCGCAGAGGACTTATCACCTTAGACTCCTTATCAAGGTTAGAGAATATTTAACAGTATTCTTTATTTTAAGAACAGACATAGAATTTTTCCATTTTCACGCAACTCTTATTTTTTATTCAATTTAATTATTAATTATAGAAACACTTGATTTATTTTTATTATCTAACCGCAGGCTTTTGCATACACACACTGAAAAGATTGTGAACACCTTGTAATTATTCTAAATACCTTCTATTTACCAGGAATTAAATTAGAGGATGCCTTACATATAGCCCTTTAGGTATTATTATTTGTTTCAATTAGTTTAATGAATTATAAATTATATGTGTTATTAGTGTCAGGTTTAAATTATAATTTTAAATATATCCTGTTTATATTTTACAAAATTCTTTTCATCTTTTAAGAAATTAGATATATGATTATAAAACCTTAAGTATCAAATACTTTTTGCACGTGTGAGTGAGTTTAATATTGATCATTTAATGTAATGGACTAAACTACATTATTTATAATGACAATAACTTACAATTAAGATTCGCTCAAGAAATGATTTGTAAAATGAAATTCAAATTTCACAGGAAGTGTAACACAACATATATATTATAATATGTGGTTTCAATTTATACTAATGTGGTTTTCTTATTAATTTTATTAAATTGGTTAACCTTATATTAATGATTATCTTATTTTTGACTTATTAATTATTGGTTTGCCTCAAAACCGTAAATCTTATTACATTATCACAAAATATTTATTAATTAAAAATATATTATTTTAATTTATTTCATAACATTATTTCTAAAAAGGTGTTTACAACGATAGTGCAAAATAATCGTCTGCGGTTTTTATTGCATTATTTCTAAATGCGTTTACAACGGTAGTGCAAAATTATCGTCTGTGGTTTTCATTTCCCTAGAATTACATATAAATACTGTGGAGATGAGGGTTTCGGCTCATTTAAGAAAAAATGTGCGACCATATAATCACCAGTGTTATTGAATATATTCCGGAGGTAAGTTACAATTTCTGTAAACAACCTTTAAGTATTCTTTTTCTATTGAATTTTAAAATATATTAAATTATTATTTGCATTTTCTTAAATATTATTTTTATTTCTTTTTTTCTACTTCATTATTTCATTTGATAATTCATAATAAAAAAAGTTCGTTTTAAGCGCGAATATATTTTAATAAAAATTAATATTTTCTTTCTTTTCAGGGGGCACGGATAAGATGTCCGTGCTCACACGGTGAGGTGTTTACCTCAGGGGTAGATACCTTATTATACTGCTCCCCCTACATGGGAGGGAGATTCATTTGGGTCTGGTATAGGACCACGCCCAGGGAGATTTTTGTCTCCCTGGAGAAGGATGTTGCTCTGTAATGGTAAGATATTTTAAATTAATAATGATAAATTTTTAAAATTTTAATAATACTCAATGTTGTTCAATTTATTTAATTTTTAGAGTGAAAATTAAAAGAACCTATTCATTTACTCTTACTTAATTGAAATTACAAAAGTATTTATTCATTTTTAGTCTATAGTTATGATTTTTATTAATATCATAGGTTTGGGAAAATATTGTAATCACGATAAAAATAAACCTTTGTCAAAAAAAAAAAAGGTTCGACACTGCCATACACCCAACCCAATGCTTCCTTCATCAGCCTCTCCTCTACAAAAACGATAAAAGCGAACACTATTTTTTTTTTCCAATAGGTAGCAGCAGCCGCCTCCAGGTTCCTATCGGGCACGAGGAAGACGGATGACCAGGAGGAACGAGACGGAATATATGATTGGGACATGTGTATTTCTGATCATATTTTATAATTTTTTCAATAAACTGTCTTTTATTTTTTTATAATTTTTTTCAATAAAATTATCATTATTGCTTAAATTAATCTTTTATTTTCCTTATCTTTGCTGTATTCAGGTATGTGCAACCCATTCCATTTTGTTACTGATAATATTTACATTAAAATTATAATTATTATTAATTGATTTTACATTAATCATTACCAATTTACTACTCTCGTAATTAAGTGATTATAATATAAACAAACCAATCCAATTTGTTACTGATAACATTTTCATTACCAAATGTCAAATGTGTATTTTTAAATATTCTAATATAGATTTTAAAATAATTTGTGTTTTATTTACTTATCACATTATATTAATATATGCAACTCCAATCCATTTTGTTACTGGTAACATTAAATTAATCAAGACTATAGGCAACCCAATATACAAATGATAAATCATTTAGCGTGGGGTATACGGCAATTTAAATTTTATTTCAGAAAGTGTAAGTACGCTCCTTAATTATACAATATATCTAAGATACACATATTTATAAACTTATAAACCCAATATCTTCGTGTTCCACTCATCCGTCTCTTCATAATTAATCTATTTCTGTCATTGATCTAAACTGCATTCACTAGATGGCTCTACCGTAGCTATAACAATTAACAAATAATTATTATTATTTTATTTAATATTTTTATTTTCACAACTTACCGCGTATTAATCTTATGTCTTTTGTCACATCTCCTCTGATTTCAATCTCTTCAAACATTATTTTCACCTATAAGTATGAGACACTTAATTTATTTCTGTCATTGAACGCTGTAATGATTTTGTACACCTACCTTAGCCAACACATGAACTATACTGTAAACCCTTTGCTCTTCCTTCTTCTTCTTCTTCTTCTTCTTGTAGTTAGGAATTCACATTGGATTATCTCACAAAGCATAAAAACATTGCGCGTAAAAATAGCGCCTGTTTCGCTAGGTTCAGCCATTAATTTATCTTATCAATCACACACCGGAAGAACACGGTCAGCTGTTGACGAATTGTAATCTGTTCACGGGGTTCCTTGACCATGTCGGTTGAATATTTATTAGAAATTATTACGAATAAAGAAATTACAAATTTAAAACCGAAACTTACACCGGACGCGAGACATCTTCAAGTGTGTTGTGAATGTGATACGGAAATCCTTAGGATTGTGTTTAATTCGATTCCGGGTAGTGGTGACGTACTTCAAATACATATTTTACGTGGAGGTGAACTTAAGTGTCTTAGTTTTTACTGTGATTTCCCAAGAGACCCTGAAGAAATGGAAGATGACGAAATGGATGTAGTGTATAATGGAACCATTGAGAGACTAACGTATTTCATTCACGATTGAGTGAGTAACATTTTTTATTTTCTTATTCTGAATTATACAAACCCATTGATGAATTTAAATTTTCCTGCCGTTAATTTACTAAACTTATCACGTGACTTAAATCTGGCACAATTAACTCTGGCAGAATCTCAATATACTGCTTCTCGTAATTGATAAATAATTAAATTAATAACACTTTGACTATCTGATTAATATCAG
Source organism: Philonthus spinipes (assembly GCA_963082785.1). Classification (NCBI taxonomy): domain Eukaryota; kingdom Metazoa; phylum Arthropoda; class Insecta; order Coleoptera; family Staphylinidae; genus Philonthus; species Philonthus spinipes. Next base: position 16,081,270 of record OY720314.1, on the reverse strand, counting down.
TAACATATTCCTTGATACTATAATAAACAGACATATTAATTCCTTATCGCTGCCAACAGGAAATGTAAAACGTGTTTCTGTTATAACACATTACAATTATAAATTTACTCATTCCTCAAGAAGAATTCCTATTCTCTCTCTCTCCAAACGCTAAAACTTTTTCTAATTTTCTTATCTTGTAATATATCAGCCATTTTTAATTTTATCTCTTGTCACACGTCATCTTGAATTTTATACCCTCCCCTTCTTATCATTGACCAATCACATTACTTCTTATTTCCGGAGACAATTTTAGGTTGGCAAGACTGAATTTTGCATCTCACTCTTTCATTCACTTCCGAATCTCACTCTAACACATTGACTCTTATGGGACTTCCTGTCAAAAGTGCACACACACCGGATGTTAATGATAAGGATACCACTACCGGTGGGGCGTGGCTTAGGTGTCCGCTTATCAACCGGATGTGATGACGTCATGGCGGCCATCTTGGGATAGGCAACCTTCAAGGCTGTCTGGCCCAAGTGACCCCATGCCTACTTGAATACTTTGATTTAGTAACAAAGAAAGGTGTCTTTCCATACCAGTATATGGATAATTTTTCAAAATTAACAGAAAGAAAATTACCGCCAAAGGAATCATTTTTCAATTCCCTTACTAATACACATATTTCAAGTACTGAATATGAACATGCCGAAAACGTATGGTCTAAATTTAATTGTCAAAATTTACGAGAGTATTCAGACTTATATTTAAAAACAGACGTATTACTTTTAACCGATATTTTTGAAAATTTTCGCGACATTTGTTTAAAAGCTTATAATTTGGATCCGGCTCATTATTATACGGCCCCCGGATTGTCGTGGGATGCCATGCTGAAATTGACTGACATTAAATTAGAATTACTGACAGATATTCACATGCACCACTTTATCCCCAAAGGTATAAGAGGCGGTATAAGCCAATGTTTTTTGCGACATGCTAAAGCAAATAACAAGTACATGCCAGACTTTGACGAAACGAAACCATCAACTTACTTGATGTACTGGGACGCTAATAATTTGTATGGGTGGGCAATGTCTCAATCCTTGCCATATGGGGACTTTAAATGGTTAAGCGCGTTCGAAATTGAAAATGTTAATGTTACTAGTATCTGTGATGATTCACCAATTGGATATTTTTTAGAGGTGGATATCGAATACCCTGAAAATATCCACAATCTCCACAATGATCTGCCTTTTTTTAGTAGAAAACATTGTTCCTCCCACTTCAAAATTCACAAACACAAAATTAATTCCAAATTTAAACAATAAATCAATGTACATCATTCACTATCGAACCTGAAACAGGCTCTGCGTAATGGTTTAAAGTTAACTAAAATTCACCGCTTAATTTCTTTTAAACCTGCTTGGCTGAAAAGATATATCGATTTAAATACCAGTATGCGTCAACAAGCCAAAAACTAATTTGAAAAAGATTTATTCAAGTTGATGAATAATTCCGCTTTTGGCAAGACGATGGAAAATGTAGATAAGCGTGTAGATGTTAAACTGGTGAATCATTGGAATGATATTGGAAAACGTCGCGGTGCTGAGAGTTTAATAGCAAAGTTAAATTTCAAGTGTTGTTCTGTTTTTATCGAAAACTTATAGTCGCGATTCAATTAGATCGTTTGCGGGTTGTTTATAATAAACCGATTTACGTTGGTTTTTCCGTATTAGATTTAAGTAAATTATTAATGTATGATTTTTACTACGACTATTTAAAATCCAAATATGGTGATAGTGTGACATTATGTTACATGGACACAGACAGCTTAACTTTAAAAATCGAGACTGATGACATTTACAAAGACATGAAACTAAATTTAAATAAATTTGACACTAGTAACTTTGATCCACACAATCAGTATGACATCCCACTACAAAACAAGGCCGTATTAGGTTTGATGAAGGATGAGAATGGTGGAATGATTATGCGAGAATTTGTTGGATTGAGAGCAAAAATGTATGCGAATAATGTGGAGGTGAAGTGGTCTAAAAAGGCTAAAGGGGTTAAAAAAAAATGTTGTAGCGAATGATTTAACCGGTTCAGATTACTTAAAGTGTTTAAACGAGTAGGCCACTATCATTAAAAACCAGAACCTTTTTAGATCAATCAAGCACACGATCTATTCAAACACACAAAATAAATTGGCCCTATCACCATTCGACGATAAGCGTAACATTTGCGATAACGGAATCGACACTCTAACCTGGGGACACAAAGATATTATGGCAGCTCCATATCCTCAAAATTAATTTATTTTATATTATTTTGTTTTATTTATTCGAACATGTCCGAACACTCCCGAGTGATCTATATTATTTATAAAATTTTATTGATTAAATTAGTGTCAGTCAGTCATTCCACATGACAAGAATAATTGTATTATTTGTAATTATTTGCATTAGAGAGGTAAATATATTGTTAATAATTTATTATGTTTTTATAATGTACAATATTTTTTTACAGATGCATTTTACATGTTTTATTTTATCTGCGGCATTTGTATTATTTATAGTGTGAAAAATTTTAGTAGTTGTTGGGGTATTACACATTTCCGGCATACAAACAAAAATTAAATAAAACACATTATTATAATTAAAAGGTATTTATTATTTCTCACATAACCTATTTTCTTTTACATATTTAAATATTTTTTCTACATTAACAATGCTACATACACTAAACCTATTCCTATGTGATTGACACAGAGTTTTACTAAAATTAGGACATTGATCATCAAATTCTAAATTTACATTATCATAAAATTTTGATTGGTAAGTACATTTTTGACTATCTTTTACGTAAACAATATCTGCGGGTAATTTTTTAAACAATCTTGGAAATTCACTCAAATCACTCCCATCGCTGTTGTATGGAATTCCGTGGTAATTGTTTTCCAACCAACGAACTTGTTTTTTAGACGCATCGCTTAGATCCCTAAACAGTGTGGGTGATTTAAACATATATACAAGTAAGTTTTGTCTATCATAGGTGGCAGCAAGCTCCTTTGGAGTAAAGTCGGGGGTGTTAAATCCATGCATATCTATAAAAAGTGTTTTTAATGGTGGTGGTGATATAATCCCCTTTAAGAGAATTGGTTCCACATTTTTTCCAACTTCTTGAATACGTCTCTTGAAATGTCGATTCGCAGCTTCTCGCATCCAGTTTAAGTCATCATCATCCTCATCAAGCGTATACCGTACAACAATTTATTCACGCAACATAGCAAAATCCATAGGGTAATACAGTACAATAGGATTCGAAAATAAATATTATCCTGTTTATCAAATTTTGCTTCAAATTTGGAATTGTCTAGTGCCGCGATGTCTTATACTCTGGAAGAAAGAATACAAATTATTAAATGGGTATACGTAGAGATGCGAGTTGGGACACGCGTGCGCTCGATAGTGCGCAACGCCTGTTAAAGTTGGCCCATTCGCATGTGTCGCCCGAAATTCTCCCACCGAAATGTGACAAGTTTCTGTTGTTTTTGCGCCAAGTCCATGCGCATGCATTTGTCACATTTCGTATGTCCCATAATCGGCTGTATTTTCGTTGCATTGCCTTAGCGCGAGTATGCGCGTGCCGCACGATGTTATTTTAATTGAGAAAAAATAATATGTACACAAACACTTATTCGTATTTTCATAAACAAACTGAGACTTCCACGATCGGCATAATTGATACATTTATGAATATACGGACCGAAGACGCGGCCGATCCATCAATGCGCATGGATTTGACGCAAAAACAACAGAAACTTGTCACATTTCGGTGGGAGCATTGCGGGCGACAAATGCGAATGTGTCAACTTTAACAGGCGTTGCGCACCGTCGATCGCACGCGTGTCCCAACTCGCATCTCTAGGTATACGGTGGCAATTCGATGAGGGTTACCGTTCATTTATTTGTGGCAAATTTTGAGAACCATCCAATTCCACACGTTTCAACAATTTCAAGAATTGTTCGTGGTTTTGAACAGACTGGATGTGTGGCCAACAAGAAATGCCATAGAAATGCTGCAGAAGACCTGGAAAGACGGGACGTAATGATTTGCGCTGTTACAGAAGAAGATTCATCAAAATCCAGCTTTCGGATTGCTACAGAAGTGGATTCTAACAGGGAAACGGTTCGAAAAGTTCTGAAACGAAATGGATACAAATCTTACAAAATTTCAACAGGTCATCAGATATTTCCTGAAGATAAGATTGAAAGAATGGTGTTCTGTGAAACGATGATGGAACATACAAATGAAATTTCTAATTTTTTGAAGAATATTTGTTATACGGATGAATCAACCTTTCCACTATTGGGAAGGCACAATCCTAACGTTATTAGGTTTTGGAGTAGGGAAAATCCACATCACCGAATGGATTTCCGAACTCAATACCCACAAAAATTGAATGTATGGGCTGGTGTCATCGAAAATCATATTGTTGGACCCTTCTTCATTGAGGGTAATTTGAATGGAGTTAAGTATTTGAATCTTCTCCGTGATCAAATGATTCCAGCAATGAGGCAATTTGCAGGAGTAGAATTTAACCAAATATGGTATCAACAGGATGGATGTCCTGCACACGATATGCTTAATGTGCGTGAATTTCTAAACATTACTTTTCCGAATCGTTTAATTGGCAGAAGAGGTGATATCAAGTGGGCAGCCAGGTCTCCCGATTTAGCTGTAATTGACTTTTTCGTTTGGCCATACGTGAAGCAGAATGTGTATAATCATGTAATACCTGCAAATTTAGAACAGCTTCGCAAAAGGATTATCAATGTGTTTGGAACCATTACACCTCTAATGCTTCATAACGTGAGAAGGAACTTCTATGACAGATTAGGGCACTGTATTTGAACATTTATTGTAAATTAACTTATCCATGTATTCATTTGTATTGTTTGTTGGTTCAAAAACCAGTTATTATATAATATGTGAATTTTACGCATGCTAGTTTCGAATGTGCTGTTGAAATCTTGCAATAATTATTTGTAAATTTATTTGCAGTAAATCAATTTCTTAAATAATTAATCGAAATGTCAAGATATCTGTCATTCTTGAGATAAACTCTAATATTTTTAATGTTGCTGTGATCAAATGTTGATGCATCAGCGCTGGTCACACCTCTTTTGTTGTTTTGGAAGGCTACATTCACATATCGTGGTTCTTCCAAACTGCTTGAAGTTTTTACAGCCCAAATATCATCTCGAGATTTTTTTTAATGCTGGCAGTTCATGTAATTCCCATTTTCGGAAGGGGATTAAAATATTTAGATTACTTTTCACTTGCTCAATAATTTGAAGTTTTAATTCATCATTTAGTTGAACATGTGGTACTCGCCATTCAATTTGATACATCCGTATCATTACACGTAAAACAATTTACATCTGTCGATGATCTAAGTAAAATCAATTCTTGTTTAACATTAATTATGAGTTTTTGATAATCTTCTGCAAATCCCAATAAACATTTTAGTGGAATCAAAGTTGATATATATGGTGTTGACATTTACTGATTCGATCATCAAATTTCACCTTTTCAAAAATGTTTTCCATGATGTTTTTTTTTTTTTTCTAGCGAAATTATGTAAGCTGTAAAACAGAAGGTGTACCAACAATACTTGAATCTTAATATTTTGTTAACATTAAAATTGTCCTCCATTAAAATGTCTATGTATGTAATTAACGTATTCATATCAAATATTTCTATTGAATAACATTTAAAATTTTTAGATTTTTTTGCTTTCAAAATAACACCTAAATATTTGTCGACACACTATTATCTTTATATTAAATATATTTTTAAATGTAGGAAAACATTTACGAATTGGATTTGTATCAGTCATAGCCTAATTAAATTACTGACTACAAGTGAAACATTCCATTTTGTACTTTGCATTGAAATTGTTAAAAAACGGTATATACATAGAAGTATAGTTAGGTATACAAAAATGGAAGAACAAACAATTTTCCATCGAAATTTCATAAATAATATAGGGTTTTCCATTTCAATAATAAAAAAAACAGTTTGCGTATTATTATTCTCCTTATATACCCCCAGACGGGGCCGGGCAATTGAAAACAGGATGTTTTTCACGAGATGAGATAAATGACGCAAATAATCAGTATATAAGGAGAATAAATGAAATGAATTAATTAGTATGTCTAAAATGTTCGACGAGTTACTACTTGAATTAGAAGATGTCTTCACCAGTGAATCATCACCAAGAGCTATCAGAGGAGAAGGACATCGATATTCTACCAGCGAAAAAAATGAGGAAGCAAACTCCGAGGTTAATTCAAACATTATTGAACATGATAACGCAATTAATATTAGTAGAAAACGAAAAAGGAGTGACATTGGATATCCCGAATATGTTAATGGAATTTGAAGACGAAGAAGGGATACTAATGGAGACAATGAATCAGTTGCAATTAGATACAGCAACATCTTTGACAGATTGGAAATAATCAATTGGATAACAGAAAAACTTATCCATGAAGTCATTAGAGTTGACACGAATGACGCAATTGATGAAATTTTTGAAGTCAGACATAGAATTGCTAAGTACTCACGAGTCCAAATCTTCTCCCTCCGCAAGCAAACAGGGTTCGATCACGTCCATGTCGTACACACTTGCCCTTGGAAGAATAGGGAATGTAGATGATTTGGTTCGAACTTCCTTTTTCTCAGACGAAAATCTACAACATATGGGGTAGGTAAAATCAAAAATGAACATTGGAAAAATCTCATCCGTTATCTCACTCAAGACGGACGATGGCACAATTCGATATTCATCGATAACTTCTGCTGGCGAAATGTATGTGGAACTGAACGTATACAAAATGTCAGCAGCAGGCAAGGAAAAATGGACCACAGCCAATGCGAGGATCAAATATTATGTCCAAGAACCGGAGATTCAGAACCAAGTAGTTCAATTAATGAATACAATAATTCAAAGGTGAGGGACGCTCCAGACGTAGAATCCAGATTCATGAAACGGACATAGAAGATTTTATAATGGAAAATTTAGTAAGTCCAGTTAATGCTATTACTAGAACAAAAGTATGGAGAAATAATGTTAATTTTAAATATATAAACGAAGAAGATAAAAAATTTAGAAGAGCAATTAATTTGGTAAAAGCTAAATGTCATAGTTTACGTTTTGAAGAGTTATATGTTATACATAATAATAGTAATAGCATTTTCTATGCAATAAATAATGATGTAGATGATTATTATAATAGTGAAATTTCTTTAAAAATATTAATAGATTTATTAAATTTTCAATTTAGCAATAAAAAAAATTGATGTATGTAATTTTATAATTGATTTGTATGATATTGTAGAAAAGAAAATACCAAAAAAAATTGTTTAGAAATTATAAGTCCACCTAGTGCAGGTAAAAATTACTTTTTTGACGCTATTTGTAATTGGTACATTAATGTAGGTAATATTGCTAATTTTAATAAACACTCCAATTTTCCGTTACATGATTGTTTTGATAGACGTATTTTAGGGTGGAATGAACCAAATATTGAACCTTGTTACATAGTAATTCATTTAATTCAATAGGGGGGCAATTTTTGTGAGATTGTTCTAGCAACCTTATTTTAAACCCCGTACCGCCCGTCCGCCATCCCGCTGACCGGTTGTGTTTTTGAGAGCCGCATGGTATTAGTTAGGCTAATGTCGTGTGATTGAATGTTGCCCTGCCCCTTTACAGCAGTTCCGTTCCGTTATTTGATTTAGTAAATTCAGTAACTTTAATATTTTTTGATACGTTTGATTTTTTGTATGATTAGAGCCTAAGTAAGTTCAACTCTGTGGAACAGGAGTCCTAGGTAACGTTTAGATGCTGATCAGCTCTAATTTCAGTTAATATACTTGACGAGTGTATCCGGTATATTAACTTACCCTTGTCAGTCTATCGTGGTGACAAGTGGCGTGTTTCTGCCGATTTAGACTGTGAGTAAGCTTGTTGCTGATTTGGTTTTGTGTTTAATAACTGAGAGGGAGAGTACCGTTTAAGAAATTTTGTATGTAACGCTTAGATGCTGACAAGCTCTAATTTCAATTAATATTCTTAGGTGTGGGTGCCTTAAACATTAATTTCCTAAATTCCCTGCGCTGGCCTAGAGTCATTTGAATGTGTTCATTGAGTAGCCACTTAGGGACCCGCTTTGAATGTGATACTGCCGCTATTTGGAATCCCTAGGTACCGTTCGGATAAGGCTCGAGGAGGGAGTGCCAAACTGACCCGTATGCTGCCTCGCCCTAAAATAATCCTGGATGATTGGCCATGCTGTTAAGGGAATGTAAAATGAGTCTGTGAGAGGGAAGCTGAAAGTTCACTACACTGAAGCACGAGCCACCGCTTGCACTACCCCGCTTGTACGCTAGTAATAAACCCTGCTTGCATGCTGTATTCAACCCTTGCTTGAGCCCTGGCTCATTAACGACACCTGCTACAGGACAGGAGGCGATCAGCATTACAAATTGGTGAGACCTACCCTCGCGCCAATTAGTCAGTAGTTAGTTTGCGTAATAGTGGCTATCTAATTTATTGTATAAGATCCTGTACCTTCCCCGTTAGTATATACCGTCAGTCAAATATTTTTTGCTTCAATCTAGTCATCGGTTTTTTATTATTATTTTTTTTATTTGTAAAATTGTTGGGGCAATATAAATTGTTACATTTGTTAAGTTGAAGTGTATTTTTTTGTGTGACCTGAACTTAACAGTTCTTTCCCCTTCCTCTCACTAGTGTGGCTGGCGCCCAGGTTGATGCTGAATTAAAATAAAGAAACAACGAACCCTCACCCAGCACCGCTGAATTGACCCTAGCCGTTAGCAAATATTGTAAACCTCGAGGGTGAGGTTATAAAGTAATACAGTAAAATTAACAGAAAATGTACCAGCATTTTTTGAAACACGCCATTTTAAAAATCCTTTATATTTTTGTTTACCAAAAATGTCAAAAACACATGGATCAAAAGATGAGAAAATAGATTACGCTAATGAATATTTTTTTAATGAACCACAATACACAATGGTTGGAATTCATAGATGATGGAGATGTTTTTAATATACGAACCCACCGAAAATCTATCAATAATTTCTCCGCCTGATCCAACCGTACTTAACGAATATTTGGAACAATTTGCACCACTACCGAGGCAATATATTGAAAGATTATTAATTGAAGGTGGAGATGGTTTTGATCCTATTCATGATATTAAATTTAATAATGATGATGCTAAATTAAAAATTGGTAACACAGTAATTGATTTAGATGAAAATGATTTAATAATTGATCGTCTTAGATACAAAGGTACTTCTGGTTTGTATGAATTATTGTTTAGAAAAGATCCGTATGCATACAAAGATGATCAGAAAAACTATGTAGATATTCTAATTACTAATTCATTACGTCGTCATTTTGATCCGGAACAACAACTTCAAGGTACTCGGTCTCACAAATACAAAAACATAATAAAACCGTTACTACTTCATCTTCAAAAAAAGGCGATCAAAGTCTGAATCAAGCGCACAAAAGTCTAAAGGTGGTCGTGGTTTCGATTCAAACTTAATTGTTGAAAATAAAAATCATTGATATACTTTGGCTATTGCATGCTTCACAGCGAGCCGGAAATAATTCGCATGCCAATGAAATTGCATCGATCGAGGAAGAGCTCAGGGAGGCTAATATAATCTATTAATTTCAACATTTCACATCATTCACACAATGTCCGTTGATAAGTTTGAACGTCATTCCAACAAATCTTTAGCTGGTGCTCGTGGTCCCCCCGGAAATGGATTTACTCTCACGCAGGAAGGACATTTTAACATTGACAATAAACAATTAAAACAAGGTTATATAAATACCAAAATTGGAAAGTGTCGGGAAGAATTTGTGCAACTAATTAATGCTAATTATTCTGATCATAATGAAGACATGACTCGATTTCAAAAAAATGTTTGAGAACAACTTAAAGTTTTATTACAAATAATACTCAATTTGCATTTGATGTTATTCATAGTAAATTTGAAATGTTTAAACTTGTATTAAACTATGTGAGTGCATTTCTTGATTCATTAGTCAAGAATAACCCATTATTGAATGTGGATAAATCAAAATTGTCTATGATTTTATCAAGTATATCATCTCCGCAGAAACCATCTCCACCGGAATTTAATTTACTTGTCCGAGATCCTAGAGAAATCAAAGATGAGTAAAATTAAAAGTGATTTAGTAAATGAGTTGCATAAACCGGTAAGAAAAATATTTCCTCGAAGACGAACAATTATTAAAGGACTGGACGATTTATGGCAAGCTGATTTAGCTGAATTTGGTCTCTATTCAAAAGAAAATAAAGGATTTAAATTCATTTTGGTGATGATTGATTGTTTTTCAAAATATTTAAACAAGTGTTGGTAAAGGATGGTCGCGTGCCGAAAAATTTACAAACTGATCAAGGAAAAGAGTTTTATAATACACATTTAAAAAAAATAACAGATAAATATGAAATAAACCATTATTCAACCTATAGTGTAATAATTCTGTATTTGTCCTCCCCTCGCAATAATTTCTTTTAGTTCTTTACTGACATCTTTGTACAATTTTTCCGTATACCACTGTCTTGCTTTCGGTAGACATTTTTTTTTGTTTCCACCGTTTTATACAAATTCATGCCGTCCACCGATGTAAAGTTTATTCTTGTTTCTACTCTAATGTTTTCTTCTTTATTTATAGCTTTACAGAGTAGTGAATTAAATGTATCTGCATATTGTTCTAATAAACATCAGGATTTAAAGAGCGGAACCATTGCAGCCCCAAGCCATCTCAGAAACTTCCCGCGAGTCTGTTCTCAACTGTGAAACGAGCAACATCACGTTCTTCGGTCGTATCCGCGTTAAATCTCACTTATAATTCTAAGTTTATATTTTATTATTTTTGTTATCTGTTTTTATACATTAAGCTAGTTGCTAAATAAATCTTTATTTAATATTACTAGTATTCGTAATTTTGATACCAAATCGCGCAAACCGCGTATTAACAAGGATCGTTCCAATTTGAGAAATCATTTTTAATTTCACTTATTCCCGGTCGCAATTCTTTGTCTGAGTCTTCGCTGATGTTTTCAGTTAAATTCTCAACCGAGCAGGCATTGCTGTTGTTATTGTATTTATGAGCTTTTTGAATTTCTTTCAGTATAGGATTTTTAAAGGATGAAAGTTCATTTGTGTAAAATCTTTTAAATTCATCAATTACCTGATGAAATTTTGAATTATCACATTCATGATCATTTTTACTTCTTTGAAATTGTAATACTTTTTCTCGAATATTATCTTGTATCCGTTTCAAGGTTGTAATACCTTCTTTTTGTAACAATTCATTATCCATATCGTCGTCATCATTTAACAATTCTGCGCCGTTATTTAAAAGATTATCATTATTTTCCAAGAGTTGAGTTTTATTGTCGAGTGTCACTATTGATTGATCTTCATTCATTGGTCCCTTTAATAGATGAAATAACTTTGAAGATTTTTCATCACAATCAACGAGTCGTCGTTTTCTGTTTGATTCTATATAATTGTCATTAGATTTTTCTTCGTCGATACCTTTTGGTGTTGTACTTAGCTTTATTTTATTATCGATAATGTAATTAGTATTAGGTAAATTGGTGTTCGTAATCAGGTCTCCTAATTCAGATAACGGTTCGTTGTTCTGAGAAAACTCCAAGTAATGATTTTTCTTATGCCTAAACAGACTCGAATAGTGTCTATAGGAGAGACCGCATTCTACACATGTGTACATATTTCAGTTGTTATGATAATGATTACCGCGTGATCTATTTATACCCTTAGCTGACTATAGTTATTCTAATACTGACATAAGTCTTAACCGTATGGTCTATTTATACACTCATATGACCTATAGCAACCTGTAGCATACCTGTATCATTCCTATAGCATTCCCGTATAGCATAGCTATGCCATAGGTATAGCATAGATATAGCATTGCAGTAGAGGATTATAGCCGGAACGGGCTCATTTCATTCCCTTCCCGGAAGTGACCTTGACCACTTCAGGTTTCCACTTCCGGTTTCCGTTTCCGGTTTCCGTTTCCTGTTTCCGTTTCCGGCTTCCGGTTTTCGTTTCCGCTTCCGGTTAAACAGGATGTAGATAAGATAAGGGGTTTCCGTTTCACTTTGGACAGACAGATAATCTGCTCATACCAAGATGGCCGCCATGATGTCATCAAGGTCACATACGACGACCAGAAAGTGGTGGGGTAAGAGGGTGGTGGGGGTAAGAGAGCGGTGAAAGTGCGTTGAAGATACATTGAGAATAATGCAGTGTACAAATACGGAACGAGAGCCTTTAATGGTTCGCATTAGCAGTGCCATAGAAGCATACCACGAAGGTACTTTAAACTCTGATCACTTGAAATACTTACCAGAATACTACTTGAAGAGGACGGAAGGACTGGAGCTTTTAAACATCTGGCCAAATTTACCACCGAGCTTGAAAGAGAAGATCAAGGAAAGATTACCCTGTTTTGAACACTACAATACGGGAAGGACCCACATCGATGGACCACCCCCACCAAAATATAAGTGTCATCAGTGTTTGAACATGAATTAAATTTCATTCCCAGATAGCTGCTTTATTATGAATTAAATTTCATTCCCAGATAGCTGCTTTATTATGAATTACACCACGTTGATATTATCATGTGGATTTGTGCTATTTATAATAATAGTTGTATGTATTTTAATAGGGGGATTAAAGGTTCCTGTAATGAATATAAAATTTAAATAAAAAAATTTTTAAATAAAAACTGTTTATTTTTTACTATTATTTACATAATTAAACAATTTTTCTACATTTACAATACTACATACACTTAATCTATTTCTATGGGATTGACAGCAATATAAAGATTTTTTAAATTTGGGACAATTCTCATTAAATTCTAAATTTACGACATTATCATAAAACTTTTTAAGAAAATCAAATTTTTGAGATCCTTTAACGAACACAATATCTGCAGGTAATTTTTTAAACAATCTTGGCAATTCACTCAAATCACTCCCATCGCTGTTGTATGGAATTCCGTGGTAATTGTTTTCCAACCAACGAACTTGTTTTTTAGACGCATCGCTTAGATCCCTAAACGGTGTGGGTGATTTAAAAAGATATACAAGTAAGTTTTCTCCATCATAGGTGGCAGCAAGCTCCTTTGGAGTAAAGTCAGGGGTGTTGAATCCTTGTATATCTATGAAAAGTGTTTTTAATGGTGGTGGTGATATAATCCTCTTTAAGAGAATTGGTTCCACAATTTTTCCAACTTCTTGAATTCGTCTCTTGAAACGAAGTCGATTCACAGCTTCTCGCATCCAGTTTAAATCATCATCATCATCCTCATCAAGCGTATATGTATATATAACAGGAATCAAATCAAAGCAAAGACGCATTCTAAATATTTTTTTTAACAATCCGGGAAATGGGTGTGTACTCTACAACTGAATCACTCAAAATGAGACAGTATGCTCGGGTATTATCTTTAAAACTTTCAGTCGCTTCCATCTCAATACGCAGGTCCACTGCTGAAGATTTTACACTTTCGTTTTGTTTGGACACATCAAACACAAAAATTGTTGAATTTTTAAATTCAATGAATGATAATAGTGGTCGACTTAGCTGATTGTAATAACTCGATTGAAATTGACAGTACATGTTGTATGCAGTCAAGTAATCATTCTTTTCAAAATCCAGATTTAGGTTTTCATATGGAAAAGATTGAGAGTTTAGATAAACTCGTATGTTTTTAATATTGCTGTGATCAAAAATTGATGCGTCAGCATTAGCCGTATTCTTTTTATTGTTTTGGAAGGCTACAATCACATATCGGGGTTTTTCCAAGTTACTTGATGTCTTTACAGCCCAAATATCATCCTTAGACTTTTTTAGAGTCGGTAGTTCATGCAGTTCCCATTTTCTAAACGGGATTAATATATTTGGATCGTTTCTTATTTTATCCAACATGTGTAGTTTTAATTCATCGTTTAGTTGGACATGTGGTACTCTCCATTTAATTTTATTTATATTAAATTTAATTTGTGATACAATAGGATTACCATCATCGCATTTAAAACAATTTATATCACTCGATGCGCGTAATAAAATCAGTTCCTGTTTAACATTAATAATTAGCTTTTGGTAATCTTCTGCAAATCCCATTAAACATCTTAAAGGTATAAGAGCATAAAAATGTTTATCGGGAAAATAAGTCTTAATATGTCCAGTTTCAGCCCATCCAGCTATTCCCAATTCCTTCGAGTCGTTGAAATCATCGTTGGAAAGAAATCCTTTTAAAGTACTTGCGATTCCCAAGTCACGGGTTCGATCAATTTCTATACCGTTTAACTCATATCTAATCTCCTCAAACAGGAAAGCGAACGCATTTGTCACCAATTCAAATTTTTTACCTGCAGATATATTGTGGTCAACTTTACCGCTCAAGCAAATATAGCTATTTCCAGGGCAGGTGTAAATGTCTTGATTTTGAATTGTTAATCGAATTTCATCATTATTTTCGTAGTGAGTTGTTCTAGGCTGATAAGTGTGATACTCAAATTTACTAATACGATCGTCAAATCGAACTTGTTCAAACACGTCTTCCATTGTGTTTAATTTTATAGCCAAGAGAAGCCAATCTTGCGAGATTAATACGTGTTACTCCTTGAAGAGATGAATTAATAATGATTGGCTTTTGATTTGTTTGATTCTTTTTATCGAAAACTATCCCCATGTTTTTAATTCGAGTCTAACTAAAATATTTTCTCCTCTGAAATTAATCAATTTACCTTCTTGATCAATAATTCTAAGAGTAATGTTATCAATTCTATCACGGGTATTAAGTGGTAGATATAATATATTTTTTGGTTCTATATTAATTGCAAAGCCTGGATCAACCGCAGGACTAAATTCAAACAAAGTATGTGATAAGATTCCATCGTAAAATGCTCCAGTCGTAATGTTACACTCTACTCGCACACTATCAACTTTAATAATCTGCACTGGTAAATCAGATGCGTGCAAAATTCCAGCCTTGAGAATTTTGTTTCCAGAAAATCCTAATAATTTCCCGATCGTTCCTTTATTAGGTGAGAAATCAATATCCTTTTTACTTTTTATTTCACACCGTAGCGTGTTATTATTAGGTTTAAGCGATAAGAGTTTATCAACTTCCTCTTTTTTCTTATCACCAAACAGCTGTTTTTGCAAATAAGTTTCAATATCTGTAACCTCGTATGAACCCGTAGGTATATTAACTGTTTTATCACCGTAAATAAATTTATTATTGACACCCTCTTCAATATTTGGTATTGAATTATAGGTATGAAGCCCAATTAATCCCAAACAGTACTGTCGATTTGGATCAAGTTCTATAGGGGGATAGTAATTTGTAGAGAGTACGCTACTAGTACCTTGCAGGGTGAAAGTCTGAGACATGACTAAAAGAATTCGAAGTAATCTTATTTATTTATACAAAAATTCTATACACAAGTGACCGCAATTATAAGTATTAAATTTTTGATAACAATCATGATTATATTTAATTTTACAATTCTTAAAATATTTAATCACTTCTTGTGGCGGTGATAAATTTCCAAAACTATCAAAGTATTTAACAATATTTCCATTTTTCTTATATGCTACCCAATGAGTCCCGCATCCATCTTTTGAATCCAGATTAATAATGCCGGTTTCTCTATGTTGTGGTTTCTGTGGTAACGAATCACGCATAAATACTCCTCGGAAATGTTTAACATTTTTGGTTGCGTTTAATAAATCCATCGTGGTTAGAGCGCGATTGGGTAGCGACTTTAACAGTTTTTTGACTTTTTGAGATATAGCCCCATTCCTTTACGATAAGGTTTTAAATAGAGGCCTTTCCCCTGTTTACCCAAGGCGATGGTCTCCATTGTTTTATTGTGACGACGCGCCTCTTCTAGTTTTGTTTGAGCATCTTTGGCGTCCTTTAGGGCTTTAGCAATACCTGCAGCGCCCCCTGCTAGCGAACCGAGAGCACTAAGACCCGCAAATATAGGAATCAGGGGTAGGATGCCACCTTGTTTCGGAATAGGTATGATTCTAGGAGTTCGGATCTTCTTTTTTCCGCCTGCTTCCTTAATAGCAACTTTTGCAGCAGTTAATGCAACTTTGCTGCTTTCTTTTACACCTCCGGGTTTATCAATTTTTCGTTTAAATTTCTTAATCGCCTTGCGGACTTTCATCACAATACCACTCCTTAGAGGTGTCTTAATGCCCATCCCCATTTTTCTTTTCATCTTCATTGCGTTGGTAACCGCCCACGCAGCGGCCTTTTCACCAAGTTTAGCGTCTTTGGATGTAACTCGATTCCAAGCAGCCCACTCCAACTTTTGGTCAGCTTTGTGTCTTTCCCTCAACTCATTGTTTTGGGAGTAAGCAATGTCGTACTCTTTACAAGCCACATCCAAAGGATTAATGCCCGGATCACCTCTTTTTAAACGTTTTTCCAACTTTGTTCCAGGTCCACAGTACTGATAGCCGGGTATATGTGCTTCAAATGGTAGGTTATTGATTGCAGAGTTGATGATTCCTCTACCACGATACTTGATCATTTGAGAGTCAAAGCTCAGTGCACAGGTATATATATACCTATGACTACTGTGGTTGTAACAGTACAATGAAGGTCGTCAAACAGAAACAATCTCTGCCCGTTTTTAATTATGATGAATTTGTCGGTAATGGTTTAAAAAATATTGTAAAAAAACATGGGAGCCTTTTACCAAATTCAATCAGAGCTCTAATTTGCGGCCCGTCAAACTGTGGCAAATCGAATTTAATGCTATCGCTTTTACTAAATAGAAACGGATTAAAATTTGAAAACATTTACGTTTATTCAAAGTCGCTATACCAACCCAAATATAAATATTTGGAAGAACTTATAAATGGGATTCAAGAGGTGGATTACTTTCCGTATTCAGAGAATGCTGAAATTATAAGTCCTGGAGAGGCAAAAGCAAATTCAATTTTTATATTTGATGATGTTGCTTGTGACAAGCAGGATAAGATTCGAGAATATTTTAGTATGGGCAGACATAATAATATAGATTCGTTTTATCTCTGTCAAACATATACTCGTATTCCTAAGCATTTAATACGCGATAATGCAAATTTAATTATATTATTCAAACAGGATGATCTTAATTTAAAACATGTATACACTGATCACGTAAGCGCTGATATGACTTTTGAAAAGTTTAAATCTTTATGTTCAGAGTGCTGGAAAGAAAAATATGGGTTCATTACAATAGATAAAGATTCTGATGCGGGTGGATACCGTAAAGGTATCGATCAATATATAATCATAAACTAGATAGCCATCCATCATTACAACAACAGATACCACTAGTGATAGATCGGAGGTTCATTCAGAATAGAGGCTGATTTAAAAAAAAAGAGGCTGATTAGAAAAAAGAGGCTGATTAAAAAAAAAAAGAAGCTGATTAAAAAAGAGGCTGATTAAAAAAAAGAGGCTGATTAAAAAAGAGGCTGATTAGAAAAAGAGGCTGATTAGAAAAAAGAGGCTGATTAAAAAAAAAGAGGCTGATTAAAAAAGAGGCTGATTAGAAAAAGAGGCTGATTTAAAAAAAGAGGCTGATTAGAAAAAAGAGGCTGATTAAAAAAGAGGCTGATTAGAAAAAAGAGGCTGATTAAAAAAAAAGAGGCTGATTAGAAAAGAGGCTGATTAAAAAAAAAGAGGCTGATTAAAAAAAAAGAGGCTGATTAGAAAAGAGGCTGATTAAAAAAAAAGAGGCTGATTAAAAAAAGAGGCTGATTAAAAAAAAGAGGCTGATTAAAAAAAGAGATCAAGATGAGTGACATTCAAAAGAAATTAATACAAGTACAAAAGGATATCAGGAGAAAAGTGTTGGCTCTTAAATTAAATCGTAATGAAGATGATGAGAGACTGAAAAAAAATTACCAACCAATTATCGATCCTTTACAAACCTTAGTAAAATCCAACGAAGAAATAATTAAGACTAATGAAGAAATTAAACAAGAAAATCGAGAAATTAAGCAAGAAAATAGGGGAATTAAAAAGGAGGGCATTCAATTTGCTCATTCATCACCCTTTAAACCTAAGAGATTGAACTTTTTAGATGATGGTGATGTCTTTACACACGAACCTTCCGAAAATCTATCATTAATTTCCCCACCTGATCCAACCGTACTTAATGAATATTTGGAACAGTTTGCACCACTACCGAGACAATATATTGAAAAATTATTGATTGAAGGTGGTGATGATTTTGATCCCATTCATGGTATTAAATTTAATAATGATGATGCTAAATTAAAAATTGGTAACACTGTAATCGATTTGGATGAAAATGATTTATTAATTGATGGTCTTAGATACAAAGGTACTTCTGGTTTGTATGAATTATTGTTTAGAAAAGATCCTTATGCATACACAGAAGATGATAGAAAAAAATATGTAGACATTCTTAAAAGAACAAACTCATTACATCGACGTTTCGACCCGGAACAACAACTTCAAGGGACTCGGTCACACAAGTATAGAAATATTATAAAACCGTTACTACCAACTTCACAAAAAAAGCGATCAAAGTCTGAATCAAGCGCGCAAAAGTCTAAAGGTGGTCATGGTTTCGATTCAAACTTAATTGTTGAAAATAAAAATCATAGATATACCTATTGGAATGATCCTAATGAGTTGATTGAAAGACTATGGTTACTACATGCCTCACAGCGTGCTGGGAATAATTCTCACGCCAATGAAATTGCATCAATCGAAGAAGAGCTCAGAGAAGCTAATATAATATATTAATTCTTAATTTTAAATTATTTGCATGATGAGTGTTGACAAGTTCGGACGTCATTCCAACAAGACTCTAACTGCAGGTAAAGGACCTCCTGGTATTGGTTTCAGTCTAACACAAGAAGGACATTTCAACATTGATAATAAACAATTAAAAAACGTGTCGGAGCCTGTAGACGATAGTGATGGTGCCACAAAAAAATATACTGATAAACTAAAAAGTGAGATTATTCACGAGACTCGATCATTGATGAGTGATCAAAATATCAAATTATCTAATTTTATTAAAACAAATGATGAAAAACTTCGAGAACAAACTGAAAGTCTTAATACCAAAATTGATAAGTTTCGGGAAGAATTTGTGCAACTAGTTAATGCTATTTATTCTGATCATAATGAAGACATTACGCGGTTGCAAGAAAACGTTCGAGAACAAACTGAAAGTCTTATTACAAATAATACTCAATTTAAATTTGATACTATTCATGGTACATTTGAAATGTTTAAACTTGTATTAAATTATGTGAGTGCATTTCTTGATTCTTTAGTTAAGAATAACCCATCATTGAATGTGGATAGATCAAAATTGTCTATGATTTTATCAAGTATATCATCTACACCAGAATTTAATTTACTTGTCCGAGATCCTAGGGAAATCAAAGATGAGTAAAATTAAAAGTGATGTAGTAAATGAGTTGCATAAACCGGCAAGAAAAAAATTCCCACGACGTCGTACAATTATTAAAGGACTGGACGATTTATGGCAAGCTGATTTAGCCGAATTTGGTCTCTATTCAAGAGAAAATAAAGGATTTAAATTCATATTGGTGGTGATTGATTGTTTTTCTAAATATTTATGGACAGTACCATTAAAAGATAAATCTGGTAAAAATGTGGCTGATGCGTTTAAAACTATTTTAATAAAAGACGATCGAACACCGAAAAATTTACAAACCGACCTAGGAAAAGAATTTTATAACATACATTTTAACAAAGTAATGCAAAAATATGGAATTAATCATTATTCCACATATACAATTATAAAAGCCTCCATGGCCGAGCGTGTGATAAGAACTTTAAAAGAACATCTTTATCGTACGTTCAGTTTGCGTGGGATGTATCGTTGGATGGATATTTTGGATGGGATTACAGCTGTTTACAATAAGCGGAAGCATAGTACAACTGGAATGCGACCTTGCGAAGTCACTAAAGATACAGAAGACCGGTTGTTAAAAACAGTTTATTCACATATCAAAATAGCCGGAAAGAGGATTTTTAATGTGGGCGATATTGTCCGTATTAGTAAACAAAAAGCATTATTTGATAAAGGATACACACAAAATTGGACAACTGAATTATTTAAAATCGCTCATGTGAAAATTTCAAATCCCACCGTTTACCTGTTGGAAGATAGTTCGGGGAATTCAATCAAGGGGACATTTTATGCTGAGGAACTTTTGAAAGCTAAACATTCTGATGTTTATCTAGTGGAAAAAGTGTTAAAGAAAAAGGGAAATAAAGTGTACGTCAAGTGGTTAGGTTTAGACAAATCGCAAAATAGTTGGATAGATAAGTCAAACGTATTATAACTGCATGAAAATAAAATGATATCTATACTACATGAATGTAAATGTTTGTATTATTAAAAAACATTATTCAATAACTATTTTGTTTTAAAATACAGACAAGTCTAACCTTGTTTGAACATGCTCCATAATTGATCTGAAGAGATTTGTATAAAAGCACTTATTTTTCAATAAAATATTAGTCGTCCAGAATCACTCAACGGTGGCTGCTACAAATCAAGAAAGTAATCGTCCAGAATCACTCAACGATGTCTGCCACAAATCAAGAAAATACTTTCAATAATCTCATTGATGAACAAATTTCAAAATTCGATGATGAGTTCAAGATTGAATTAACACTTTTGGGTCAATCAACATATCCTCTAAACAAATCGGCTACAAAGAACGTGAGCATCGGAATAAGTCCAGCCCTAGGATTCATTCCAGTTGTGAAAATCTGGGGCACTCATTCATGTATCTTCTTCACTGAGGAGGAATGGTTTCAATTTATGAACATCAACCTGGATGATTTACAAAGGAGGTCCATCACCATCGGAGATCACAAGATTACCAAGAATGAATATAAAAATATTATGGCAATATGGATAAAGCAGAGGGAGTTGAGTGTTATTATATCGGAAGAAACATTTTGTAATTTGATGTGTTTGAAAAAAATTATTACATGTAAATTGAATAATTTAACAGCGTTACAATTTCATTCGTATTATAATTCAATTTTATCAGCATGTTTAAATGATTCAAATTGTAATGAATTATATGAAAATGTATTAAAATGGATTTCTATTTATAAGCATGAACAAAATGCTTATTTGATGTTGGAATGTTTGCATATACATTTTAATAAAATTTGTATTGATTTTGAAATTAAGAAACTTACTCAATAAAATATTTTAAAATACTCTATTGTTATTATTTAGTATTACTCACATCTCCCCTAATGGTTAAAAAATAATTTTAGTGATTAAAACTAATCCGTTGCAATGTTTGATGAATTGTTTCATAAATAAATTGTTGGTCCTTAAAAGGACCGTTTTTTAAATGATGATGTCTACCAATCGTCATCCTCATCATCATTCGTTGACGTTGCAGGGGCCGTTGGTTCCTCATCGTCCGAAATTTCAATTTCTGTGTCTGCATTGAAGATCCCTTCATCGTCCGAAATTTCAATCTCCATGTCATTATCGGATATGTAGGGATCTTCGGATATGTACGGTTCCATACCTAAGTATCCATTCCTCCAATCCAACCATCTTCGCCTTTGACTCATCCACTCCTCCCTCCACTCTTCCCATCTTCGATCCCTTGTCCTCCTCCTCCTCATCCTCCTCCTCTCTGCCACTCTTCGCTCCCTTGTCCTCCTCGCCAACCTATACAATTCCCAGTTCTGGTTGGGTGGAGTTCTTGATGTTGAGGCGAGCGGAGTTGATGTGGAGGTTGATGGAGTAGGTTGAGTACTCTGGTTGGGTGGAGTTCTTGATGTTGAGGCGAGCGGAGTTGATGTGGAAGTTGAAGACGCACTCGGGTCGGAATTATTTAAATAAATCCTCAGCACGTTTTCACGGTCGATCCGTCTCCGACAGATCGCACACTTACGGATTTTCGCGATGCAACTCCCACAAAATAAATGTCCACATATCAAAGCGAACTTCACCCAATTTATAAGACAAACTGGACATCGTCCACAGGAAACCCCTTCAGTAAATTCTGTAAAATAATATTACAAAAACAATAATTTCAATAATTTTTTTTAATAAACAATTCTTACCTTCATCCATCACACAACTAATTTAATACTGATTTAATTCAATATTTTCACGTTTAATATTTATGTAGCGAAGAAGCGTATCGGAAATAAATCAGACGCTGATATTGCACGTTTGAGCAGGTCAATGCATCCCTGGTCGAAGGCTATAAATCGACAAGTAAGCATGTTACGCCGTTGCTATAAGGCGGTTGTTGAACCTCTAGAGGTGTCACGTTTGATATTTCCACAACGAAGAAGCGCATCGGAAATAAATCAGACGCTGATTTTGCACTTTCGAGCAGGTCATTGCATCCTTGATTGAAGGCCATAAATCGACAAGTAAGCATGTTACGCCGCTGTTATAAGGCGGTTGTTGAACCCCGAGAGGTGTCACGTTTGGTATTTCCGCAGCGAAGAAGCGCATCGGAAATAAATCAGACGCTGATGTTGCACGTTTGAGCAGGTCAATGCATCCTTGGTCGAAGGCCATAAATCGACAAGTAAGCATGTTACGCCGCTGTTGTAAGGTGGTAGTTGAACCCCGAGATTATCAAAACTAATATTGAATTTATGTCGATTCCTCCCACACAGCTAATTTTATATACGTATATATATTAAATAATCCAACTTGAAATTTATTCAGTTTATTCAAAACAGTCATACAGAAATGTTTTCCTGCGAGTTATGCTCATCTACATTCATCCAAAACTATAATCGGGTGAAACATTATAAAAAATATCACCCTCAAGCACCAATCCCTCAACCGTTGAAGAGGGGTCCCAGAGCCACTCCGCAGGAGCAACCCTCTACTAGTGCTCCTCCAACAAAGAGGAAGAATCAACCATCGAGTAGTGCTCCTCCACCAAAGAAGAAGGTGTTGAGATGTGATGTCTGCCAACAGGAATTTTTAACACCTCAACTTCTTGCGGGACACTTAAGATCCCAAAAACATAATGCCACCGCCCCATTTGACAAGGATGGGATCAAGAAGATGTCCTCAGCGTTCCGTGACAGGATTGCATGTTATGCAATCCAATGTAAAGTTGTGCGCGATATTCCAACGTTCTTGGAGGAGTGTCAACAACGATTCGTGTGGTTAGTGAGTCACCATATGCACTCACCCCAAAAGATCAACATTGAACTTTTCGGGCAATATGTGAAGCCGGGGGATGAGGACCGACCGGAGTTAAAATCCTTCAACACCCGCTTCGTAGTGGTGACTCCATCTGATGACCTGGTGGAAGTATACAAGAAGTTGTGTAATGTTGTGCAAACAAAAAGTGAAGAATTCCAGGTAAGTCTCATAAAAACTATTACAAAATCAGAAAATAAGTGATAATTTCGCTTACAGGAGCGAGACAGCGGATGGGCTCTCTTAAAGGTGTCCCACCTGGAGGTAAATATCAACAAATACACCCCCATCAGAGGCTCATCATATGTGGACCTACCCCCAGCAATTAAGAGGAAGCAAGCCTGCATCAACATTAAGAATGACGACGAGGCTTGTTTTGCGTGGGCAGTAGTATCAGCTCTTCATCCGGCTGAACGCAACCCTGATCGCCCCTCTTCTTACCCGCATTACAACACCGTATTGAATTTAACAGGTATGGAGCTGCCATTAAAATTAAAAGAAATCCCCAAATTTGAAATTAATAACAATATTTCAATTAACGTGTATGGGCTAGAGTTCAACGAGGAAAAACATGAACATGAGGTGGTAGGACCGATTTATTTTACGAAATCAAAACAAGTGAGACATGTTAACCTCCTTTACATCGAGAATGAGACAAAAGGACACTATGTTTGGATTAAAAATATGTCAAGACTCATAGCATCTCAAGTGTCCACTCACGAACATAAAAAATATTTATGTGATGGGTGTTTGACTTTTTTTTCAACAGAAATCGCGTTACATTATCACTCTGAGCATGATTGTAATAAAGTGTACACCATCATGCCGACACCTGATTTAATAAAAAATAAAAACGGTGATATGGTGCCCGGAAATTTATTAAATTTTATTAATTACAGTTCAAAAATGCGGGTACCTTTCACTGTTTACGCGGATTTTGAATCACTTCTCGTCCCGATTCAAACATGTGAGCCGGATCCAAGTAAATCATACACTTACTCAACGCATGTTCATACTCCGTATTCGTTCGCGTATTATATTAAATGTAGTTTCAATTCAAATTTAGACAAGTTTGTGACATATACTGGTTTGGACTGCCCTAAGGTTTTCATGGAAAAATTATTCGAGGATGCTAAATTAATTTATTACCAACATTTAAAACCAATTATTCCAATGTCCAAATTAAGTCCGGATGAGCAGTATTTATTTGATTCAGCTAAAGAGTGTCATATTTGTAATAAAAAAATTCAAGTGTGTGATAAAGTTCGGAATCATTGTCATTTAACGGGAAAATTTGTTGGAGCCGCCCACTCCAGATGCAATTTAAATTATAAAATACCCAAATTTTTACCTATTTTTTTTCATAATTTAAGTGGGTATGATTCCCATTTATTTATTAAAGAGTTCGGTTTAGACTCAAACAAAATTGAAATTATTCCACAAAACAAGGAAAAATATATTTCTTTTTCGAAATCCATTTTAGTAGATAAATATGTAGATAAACGGGGGATTGAACGCGAAATTAATTTTCAATTAAGATTTTTAGATTCATTTAAATTTATGGCATCAAGTTTAGAAAAATTAGCTAAAAATCTAAACGTGGATCAATTAAATACTGTTCGCAAACATTTCCCCGATGATGGATACTTTGATTTAGTAACAAAGAAAGGTGTCTTTCCATACCAGTATATGGATAATTTTTCAAAATTAACAGAAAGAAAATTACCGTCAAAGGAATCATTTTATAATTCATTAACAAACACAGATATTACTATTGCAGAGTATGAGCATGCACAAAAGGTGTGGTCAAAATTCAATTGTAAAAATATACAGGAATATTCAGACTTATATTTAAAAACTGACGTGCTACTTTTAACAGATATTTTCGAAAATTTTCGCGATGTTTGTTTAATGGCTTATGATTTGGATCCGGCTCATTACTATACGGCTCCTGGATTGTCGTGGGATGCCATGCTTAAACTGACAGACATTAAATTAGAATTGTTGACAGACATTGACATGCATCACTTTATCCGTAAAGGTATAAGAGGCGGTATAAGTCAATGCTCACTCCGACATGCTGTAGCGAATAACAAGTACATGACCACCTTTAACAGTTCAGTTCCTTCAACTTACTTGACGTACTGGGACGCTAATAATTTGTATGGGTGGGCAATGTCACAGATGTTACCGTATGCTGACTTTAAATGGTTAAGCGCGGCTGAAATTGAAAATTTAAATGTTTTAAATGTTCCTGATGATTCATCAACAGGATACTTTTTGGAAGTGGATGTTGAGTATCCTGAAAACCTTCACAATCTACACAATGATCTACCTTTTCTAGCAGAAAATTTGGTACCACCAACTTCAAAATTCACAAACACAAAATTAATTCCAAATTTAAATAATAAAACCAAATATATCATTCACTATCGTAATCTGAAACAGGCTCTACGTAATGGTTTAAAGTTAACTAAAATTCACCGTGTAATTTCTTTCAAACAATCTAACTGGCTAAAGAGGTATATTGATTTAAACACTAACATGCGTCAGCAGGCGAAAAATGATTTTGAAAAAGATTTTTATAAATTAATGAACAATTCCGTTTTTGGCAAGACGATGGAAAATGTAGATAAGCGTGTAGATATTAGACTGGTGAATCATTGGGAAGATATCGGGAATCGTCGTGGAGCGCGAAGTTTAATTGCAAAATTAAATTTTAAATGTTCGTCCGTTTTTACTGAAAATTTAGTGGCAATTCAATTAGATCGATTAAAAGCGGTTTATAATAAACCCATTTATGTGGGATTTTCAGTTTTAGATATTAGTAAACTTTTAATGTACGATTTTTATTACGATCATTTAAAGTCCAAATACGGTGAGAAAGTGACATTATGCTACATGGATACTGACAGTCTGACACTTAAATTCGATATCGATGACGTGTTTTCCGACATGAAGGTTGACTTACATAAATTTGACACTAGTAATTTTCACCCTAATAATCTGTATGGTATCCCACAACAAAACAAGGCCGTATTGGGATTGATGAAGGACGAGAATGGAGGTAAAATTATGTGGGAATTTGTGGGGTTGAGGGCTAAAATGTATGCAAATAATGTTGAGGGTGATTGGTCCAAAAAGGTAAAGGGGGTTAAGAAACATGTAATCGCCAATGAGATCGATGGCAATGATTTTAAAGAATGCTTGTTAAATTCAAATCTAGTCACTAAAAAACAAAATTTATTTAGATCAATCAAGCACACGATCTATTCAAGTACTCAAAATAAATTGGCTCTATCACCTTTTGATGATAAAAGACACATTTGTGATAACGGTGTTGAGACTCTAGCCTGGGGACACAAAGACATTATGGCAGCTCCATATCCTCAAAATTAATTTATTTTAAATATTTTATTTTAAATATGTATAATTTATTATTTTAAATATGTGTAATTTATTAGACAATTTGCTTTACAGTGTTAGAAGGATAAAAAATAAAACTCATTTATTCAATTATAATTTGCGTCCTTTTATTTACTTAAACATATTTTCTATATCCATTTAACCTCTTCCTATGTTATTAATTGTGTAACATTTTTTATGACATTGTTTTCATCAAAATATATTTGGATTACTTCAAAAATTAATATTGTTATAAAAAATAAAATTGCGATACAATTAACTACACACATTGTGGTACACATTCTGCTGGATGAAGTTCTCACTATCTGGGAATGAAATTTAATTCATAATAAAGCAGCTATCTGGGAATGAAATTTAATTCATAATAAAGAAGCTATCTGGGAATGAAATTTAATTCATGTTCAAACACTGATGACACTTATATTTTGGTGGGGGTGGTCCATCGATGTGGGTCCTTCCCGTATTGTAGTGTTCAAAACAGGGTAATCTTTCCTTGATCTTCTCTTTCAAGCTCGGTGGTAAATTTGGCCAGATGTTTAAAAGCTCCAGTCCTTCCGTCCTCTTCAAGTAGTATTCTGGTAAGTATTTCAAGTGATCAGAGTTTAAAGTACCTTCGTGGTATGCTTCTATGGCACTGCTAATGCGAACCATTAAAGGCTCTCGTTCCGTATTTGTACACTGCATTATTCTCAATGTATCTTCAACGCACTTTCACCGCTCTCTTACCCCCACCACCCTCTTACCCCACCACTTTCTGGTCGTCGTATGTGACCTTGATGACATCATGGCGGCCATCTTGGTATGAGCAGATTATCTGTCTGTCCAAAGTGAAACGGAAACCCCTTATCTTATCTACATCCTGTTTAACCGGAAGCGGAAACCGGAAACGGAAACCGGAAGCGAAAACCGGAAGCGGAAACCGGAAGCGAAAACCGGAAACTGAAACCGGAAGCGAAAACCGGAAACGGAAACCGGAAGTGGAAACCGGAAACCGGACGTGGTCAAGGTCACTTCCGGGAAGGGAATGAAATGAGCCCGTTCCGGCTATAATCCTCTACTCATTGCTATAGCAAGGCATAGCATAGCATACTGTAGCATTCCTATAGCATTCCCGTATAGCATCCTATTGCATTACCCTCTCATTACTCTCCCATTACCGGCATTACCCGCTTAATACCCTGATTACCCTCCATTACACTCATTTTCCTCTTCTGTACCTAGTTTGAGTGAGTGAGATTTTATAAATGTCGGTAGTATTTGTAAGTATTGAATAAAATGTGTGGGTATCAAATTATAGACTCCAAAATAACTTATCATATTTATTAACAATCAGTAATGTTACAAAGTGTATCGCTTCAATAACTTGGTTACACGCTTATGAATTACACTTCTAACTTCCTTGAGGTAAAAAGGTGCTTCATCAAAATACTTCTTTGTCGATCGAGACTTTTTAAAATCCTCGTAGAAATACAGCATTAGTTTGTCTTCGTCAGTAATAACTCTAGGATAGGGAACATATGTTAGGTTCGCCATATTAAAATTAAGTGTTTTTATGGTAAAAATAGACGACGGATCGTAAATTTTATCATCCAATACACACCAAAAGTAGATAGGGATTATCAATGCTGATCCGAGCCAGAGGGATCCGCATATAATATCAGTTTTAAACCTAAAGCTCATAAAATATTAATGTACTAGGTAAACATGCCCCTCTCACATCTTTGTTTACTAGCTCTCTAGCAATTATTGCATTTATCAAAGAAAGAACCTTCTCCTTCGAACTCATTCTGCCTACTGTTTGTATTATTACAATTTATAATCGCAAAAATATTCACAAGTTGTGTATGCTCATTACCATTGAATACAGAATTGTAAAGTTATAATTTTTAAATGTGCTTAAAGGTATTATGGATGCTTTCACAATAAACATCTGCTACATGCCGACAGAGGGCCCTCAGTATGTTTTTGATGACCTAAAGAAAAATAATGAGGAACTTTATTATTATTTTACATCACGCACAAAATATATATTAAGGCAAATAATAAAACACAATGAGAATAAAGCACTGGATATAATGTTAAATGGCATCAACTCATTTGACTTTATGGATGAGGAAATGGGGTGGGTGCATGAGACAGTCATTGAACCTTGCTCTGAATGGGGACCCCCAATTGTAATAGATGATGGAGAATATATATTATGAAAATAGATAACAACTTTTCGATTGCTATACTATTATCAAATGATGACTTGTGCCGAATTAAATACCAGCTGTTGGTAGATTCCGAAAAAAAAAGAGAGAGGGTATAGAGGGAAAAACAGATTAATGTATGTGAATTTTATTAAAATATTAATATCATTAAATTCTTAAGTACTTATTATAATATATTTCAGAATTCTGATTCAGAAGACTGGTAGTGAAAAATTATACTCCAATCCCCCTTTACCATCATAACATCAGGTAATTAGATTGTGTTCTCACTTTACATGTAATCATATAGGAAAATGTTACAAACCTATGCAAAAATGCAAATTTACATTAGTTCTTATGGAAAACACGCACAAATATAGTATTTGGAAGTAACTCCATTACTGCTTTTAATTAACTGAACGCTGATTGGTCAATATAACGATGATTTCTATTGGTCAAAAGAAAATGACAATAAGTCATAATGATATATTTTAAACTATCAGTTGTTGTTTAGTCATCAAAGTGTTCAGACGTGTCTTAAATATTCTTCTCAATTGTTCCAGTTAACATGGAGAAATTCACTATTGCAAAAGACGTTATTAAAGTAAACAAGAGGTTCAAAGTTCAAGGTCGAACTATGGTAAAGGATGCCATCACCCAAATCGTAAAGAAGTCCACGGATCACTTACGCCCCAACGATCAAGTTGGTGTTACGTTTTGCTCAAAAGACTTTGTGGCGGTCACATTTACAGACGGCTCAATTAATAGATTTATTTGTTACGCCACTGGTTGCGTGGACTGCTTAACTTAAGATGCTTGCTACGCCTATGCCTAACGCGTGAAATTCGCAACGCGGATGGCGCTGCGGATGAGCGCGAGAGGGAGAAAGGTCCTTCTGGTGTGGGCTGTCACGGAGAGAGCGGTTGTGTCGTCTGAGCAATGATGTCTTAACAGGTGAGCACTTTCATTTAATTTAATAAACTATGCTTAAGTCGTTACTGTGAGCTGCTGTTGCTTTGAGGAGCAGTAATATGTGTCAGTTTATTAAGGAATTAAAATATGAAAATGCTCACCGTTGAGACCCACGTGTTTGTGGTTATGTTTAATTTGTGTAAATTATAGTTAATTGCAATCTCGTCAAAATTTCAATGTGTTCCGTTCTTATATAGTTGTTTATAGCTCGTAGAAGCTCGATGCCGGTGTGAGAGTTTCCACCGTTTCAAATTTAATTCTCTTCTCGGAGAGAAGAGCATTAAAGTTCGCTGAATAAGTGAATAAGTATTTCTGGTGTGTGCTGAGTTTGGTACTCTTTATTGAATCATTATAATCGTAATTAATTGCCGTTTTATTAGTGGGATATTTTAGTATGTGTTATACAGTTGCTGTAACCCCGGTTGTTTAACCGTTTAAAATTAATATTTTCCTCGTAGAGGAATAGAGCCGTGCCGTGAAAGCAATTCTCTTTTCATCTCTTTTCACAGAGAAAAGCATTGATTTTTGATACTTATTATTGATTTATTATTACCGTAAGTAATTGCCGAATTTTTTGCCGTTTCATTAGTAGTAGATTTTTAGTATTTGTTTTTTATACAGTTGCTTTGTCCTCCTGTGACCCAGGTTGTTTAACCGTTTCAAATTAATATCTTCCTCGTAGAGGAAAATATTAATTTTATTAAAAGAAGGCAGTGCATGTCGGAATTAAGTCCTAGTAGTTGAACCCTTGGCTGTGTTTTTGACTATTGTATAAAAAGATGTCTTGATCTTGCAC
This sequence comes from Philonthus spinipes, assembly GCA_963082785.1. NCBI lineage: Eukaryota > Metazoa > Arthropoda > Insecta > Coleoptera > Staphylinidae > Philonthus > Philonthus spinipes. The sequence continues at coordinate 16,050,472 of OY720314.1, read as the reverse complement.
CTTGAACCCTAAATCCTGCGCTTGCGTAGAGTTCATTACAATTGTTAGTAACTCAGCCAATAGGGAACTCATTAACTTAAACAAATTATTGCCGACCACTTCGAACTTGTAGGTACACCATCAGGAGAAGGCTCATATAATTGAGGGAGAGGGTTCTGAGCACTGTATATGCGAAAAGGGACTAAACCAAGCTGGTTAGCTGACCGTCAAGGAGAGTGAAGCATCACCACTACTGCTTCCACCCGATTGCATGCTTTGCACGTACATCCATGTTTGCTTGAGCGCTACACCTTGCTTGCTTAATACACAGGTCCTGCAGCCGATACCACCTGGACAGGAGAGTCACGATACCCTTCGATTGAAATTGGTGAGACAAACCTACCTCTGAGGAGAGAGCCAGTACCACCGTCGTACCTAACAAGCCGCCGGTTAATCATTCATTTAGTTTTTTCTAACGGCTGGTTTTTTTATGTTATGAATTAAAATTCCAATCCTTCTAGTCAATTAGTTTTTTAAATGAATTTAAATACAACTAAGTAGATTAATATTCAATTATATTATTCTGATAGTGTTGTAATATATTTTTGTTAAGTTGAGTTGTTGAGTTGTGTAATAATTAATTGTGTGACCCAATCTCAATGGTTCCTTTTCCCTTTCTGCTACTCTGTAGCTGGCGCCCAAAATACAAGTGTTGAATTTAACTCTTAACAGTGAACCACGGCTTCCGCACCGCTGAATTAAGCTTAGCCGCGATGTCACCTCCTTATGAGAGGGGGCTGTTACAACTTTCAACATGGATCGGGCTACATGAAGTTTAGAAATGCAGCCCAGTTATCTACTGAAGATGTATGGTCCATTATCAATGGAATTTTCCAGTCAAACTCAACGGGGCTTAATACAGATACGTTCTGTTACATCAGTACGTATGCCCGAGGGACGTGGGCGCAGAAAGAGGTACAACACCTTTAATGAAGAGTGTGCAATGCGTAAAGGCATAGTGACTATTGAAAACAAAGACAATTTGTGCTTACCTCGTGCGTTAGTGGTTGCGATAGCATATGTTGATAAAGACCCTGAATGTATTAAAGTGCGTAGAGATCTAGGAAAATTGCAAACAATAAGAGCTAAAGCATTACTTGAATCCTCCGGAGTACAAGTTCCCAAAGAAGGTGTCGGTATTGAAGAAATGTATGGATTTCAAAAGTACTTGAGTGATTATAAAATTACGATTTATTAGTATGGAAGTAAAGGTAGAGACTTCGTGTTCGAGGGTGCTAATGAAAGTGTTAAGAAACTAAATTTACTGTATCATGATGGGCACTACAATGTAATAACATCTCTCACTGCTGCATTTTGTTGTATTTATTACTGTGAAGAGTGTCATATACCTTACAACACTAAAAATAAACATAGATATGAAGGATTGATCTTCAGTCGTATTGAAGATCGCAAGTTGTAACGATTGTTAATCCATTGATAATGGTCACTTTGTGACCGAAATGTACATTTGGTAATCCAAATAAAAGTGTGAAGAAAGGTTATTAGTGCTTTATTCGTCGAATACTTTATTTATTTTTGAATGGGTTTGGTATAAAATATTAAATGATGATGAAATTAGTCCACCCTTATTAATCTCAGAATGGTTACCCTTTTTACCCAAAAACTTTACGAAAATTAATGCAATTTATCAAAGACTCGACGGAAATATTGCAATATTTTAAAGCAAACAAATCTACGTTGTTAACCCTGACAGTTTATCATTATCTTATGTACAAAAATATTCAGACATTGGAATTGTTGGAAATTGTGATATTCAGAGAGTTGTAAATTCGTACAGAGGGCAAACTTACATTTTTTGCAACAATAATAGATTTAACAAATTAAATGAATGTTCAAACCAGATAACTAAAATTGGATTAATTTCTAATGATTTCCCCGGAATTCCACCTAATATTAGTGAAGTATTCAGATATATAAACGGTATTTTGTATTTTTTTTTTTTTTCGGCATTAGCCGCATTAGGATTTATTCCGATTGTAAAAATATGGGGTGCCCATTCGTGTATCTTTTTAACCGAGGAAGAATGGATGCAAATTTCGGAATTGAACATCGTAAATCTGCAGAGTCCAACCATCATCGGAGATCACAAGATTACTAAGAATGATTATCGCAACTTTATGACCATTTGGATCGAGCAGCGCAATTTACGTATAATTATTTCGGAAGAAACACTTGCAAATTTAATAGGCTTGAAAAAAAAATTGTTAATTACAAGTTGAATGAATTGAAAACGTTGGAATTTTATTCGTATTATAATTCATTTTATCAGCATGTTTAAATATGTCTGGCGATTTGTATATGAATGTATTGACACTAATATCTTCATACAAAAATGTTCAAAATGCTTGTTTAATGATGGAATGCTACATATGTATTTTAATAAAATGTGTTTGGATTTTGAGGTAATGAAAATAAATTATAATTATTAAATTATCTCTTTTATTAACCCCCACCAGAAATTCCTTTTATATATTGAACTTAAAATCATATAATTAAAATCAGTTTCTTATTAAGCGTCATAAGATGCAGACTAAAGTTGATAATGCAGTAAAGGCATTTTTTGAAAAACGTCTAAACCCAAATCAAGTGAAATTATTACCAACTTATCTACTAAATCAGCTAGAGGGCATTGAACTTTTGAAAATTTGGGATTCTTTACCGTTGGAATATCAACATGGTGCTGAAGAGAGGCTGCCGTGTTTCAAACTTTACAATTTAGGGGAAAATCAAATTGACGGACCACCCACATCAAAGTATCGCTGTCGCATGTGTATTTATATTAGGGAACAAAATGATTATAACACCTCGGAATCAGGTGTTTAATTCCACGGCTACGCTGGATGAATTAAGCAATTTACGCATCAATTTTGGATTCCATTTTGCGCGATAATTTTTGTTATTATATTTATTATCATTTATACAATTTGTACTTTATGTAAAGGTTATAGAAAATAAATATTTATTATGATTAGCGCGTTTCATTATCTCACAAACATTTCCGCTATCCTTATCAACACCGCTCATTGGTCACACGTATTTCACATAAGTATTTAATTTCTGGTAATTATTTTTTAAATTTCCCGCCATTTCACTCGACAATTAGACAGGTCTAAACTTGCTTAGTTTTTTTTAATTATCTTATCTACACTGCGCCGCAAAATTCGAAATTTCGTTTAAAAAAAATAATTTTATTGTTTTTCCTGAATTGAGCCTTCTTCTCTTTTTCTGTTTATCACAAAAACTGGAAATATGTATTAATAGGCTAAAAACAAACCTTATTATCCGTCAAACAGGTCTTTGTTTTCTTGTTAAAAAAGGCGAGTATCGTTTGATAAGAATGTTCTTTGATTTCTGGAAGTTTATTTAGAAAATTTAAAAAACAAACAAAAATGAATCCCTCTGGACGAGTTTCAAGAAATCTTACAAGTGAAGAATGTGCTGTTGTAGTGGCGCTGCAAGAAGAAGGGTTTACTGCAACTTACTACAATCAACTTATGTTCATCCATTATGCACCAACGTTTGCATGTTGCTAATTCCACAATATCGCGAGTTCTTTCCCGCTTCAGAGAAACAGGACGTCACGAAAGAAGACGCGGTCAGGGTCGAAAAAGAATGACAACGCCGAGAGAAGACAGATTTATGCAACTTGCAGCAACCTCCTGCAAACCTTCCAGAGTTAAAATTCAGATTAACGCAAGTGTGGAAAGAAATTGAGCAGCAAGAAGTCAGAAGTTTGATTGGCAGTATGCCACGAAGAATGCGAGCTGTCATCAATGCTCGAGGAGGCAATATTCGCTATTAAGACCAACTGTACAACTGTTACACGCTATTTTGCGGATCAGAAGAATTTTTTTGTATTATTGCAGTTTGTTGTTTATTTTCTCATTTTTTGTTCACAAATAAGCAAATTAGTTTCAATAAGTAGCTATTAGGAACCACTTCGGGAAAAAATGGAGAAAAAACAATAAAATTAATTTTTTAAACGAAATTTCGTATTTTGCGTTAATTTTGCGGTGCAGTGTAGTTCTGGAATACGATGACATCATTCAACTTTTCGGTTGGCAACACTGAATTTTGCATCTCACTCTTTCATTCACCTTCGAATGTCAGTCTCAGGCCCTGTTAACTCCATAGGAATTTTCCGTTCAAAGTTTGGTAGTGTGCCCCGGCAACCGCTTGGAGCGCTGTACGCAGAAATGCCTCTTTCTAAATTTATTATGACAATTAGAAATCACTCAAAGTTTTACTTCAAAAGCAAAAGTATATTGTTCTTTAAAGCTCTTAAAGTTTTGAAAAATATCTCCAGCAAAGAAATCTTGTACTACGGTGTGACACAAAATTATATAGCCACCTATATTTTTTAACGTAAATTCTCAGCCATTTGATGAATCTCCGTGAAATTTTTGGAGGGACTGCCTGGTTATACGTATAATTAAACATTTTAATCAAACAGGCCAAATCAATGTGTAAAAAATTTGAATTCGATTTTTTTTCGATTTTGTACATTAGGATCATGATGTATATACAGGGTGCCCCGTTCATGTTGGGAATGGGACCACAATATATGACGATTTGAACTTATCTATATACAAAAGTTAACCGTCAAACCGGAATTCATCTTCAAACAAAATAATATTCATTTTATTGATAACAATTGAATACTTTATTCGATTTGAATGAAATTTGAAATGGTTTAATACGATAATATAACACAACATTTGAGTTAATTTGAGTATTATTACTTGATGATAAGTGTAAAATATAACATAACTTATAAATAAATACCTAAATTTATGTTCAATTTCGAATATTTTTTTTTTGTCTGTTTCAATATTTCGATAAGTTGCAGTTTGGTCGTAAAAAAATAAAATCAAACGTAAATAAATATGACTTATTAGTTATTAATGTAATTATTACATTACATATTTGTATTTAGTTGTTGAATCATTACCAATTTATTAACATGTTAATTTTAAATTTTATTTTCTAAGGAAATAAATGTGTTTATGTAATGTAATTGATTGGAGTTTTATTTTTTTGCAAATACTGCAAAATTTATTGAAAATTATAAAGACAAAAAATATTTCGAATTAACTAATCTTTGAAGTAAAATATTTTTTTTAATTCAATTGTGTGTCCGAATAAAAAGATATTTAAATGCTTATGTAGTGGAACTATTATATTTTACACTTAATATTAATTGATAGTGGAAATATTAACAAATGATTTATTATACTATTATATTAAACTATGGTAAATTTTATAAAAATTGAAGGAAGCGTTCAATTGTTATTAATAAAACAAATAATATTTTGTTTAAGTTTGAAGCTGATTTCTAGCTTTTGTATATAAATTAGTTTGGTTAAATCATAATATTTTGGTCGCAGGAACTTGTGGTTACACCATTTCCCAACAATAACGGGATACCCTGTATACTATGTAAATACAACTTGAATATAAATAGCCACGACATTATGAAATAAAATCAGATTGAGTTGAGTCACCAAAGAGCCTAAAAAACTCTGAGAACAACATCTCCGTCAAACTGCTCTCTTTCTTCAGTGCCAGACATTGGATTACACAAGAGATATTTGTTTGTTGCACAGCAGTACTAAGTATTACTGCAATTTGCAACAGTTTCAGTCGAAAATATTTAATGAAAGGAAACAACAAATAACTTTATATTTGTCTGAATGTTTAAAAATGTGTCATGCTGTAAATGCACATTTTACAAAATGGCTACATATATTTTTTGTGTGACTTTTTAATGTCTAGCATTTTCATATAATTAAACATAAGACATAAATTTGAGTGAGACTTATCAACATTTTTTAAGGATTTATTCTTCCCGAGTGCCACAATCTGTCATTGCTACTTAATGTTCAATAAATAAATAATTGTTTAACCTTTTTTTTATTTTGTATCACAAATGAGCCCAAAACTACATGAATTCTGTTTTACACTGCCTCAAAATTTAATAAATTGGCAGTCATTACTTTGTAACGTATTCCTATTTCATTTTAATTAGTAACACCCTGTATATAATTTTATAAATTGTTAAACGCTGATAAAATCAGAGACAACTCCAATAATTCTTATTTAAATTCAATAGCACCAAAAACAAATACATTCCAATCTTATCATTCTTTGTTTCTCCGATCGTATGCCCGTTTGATCATGTAGGCCCCTTTTTTGAACGTTGATCAATATAATTTTGGTAGGGATTATTCCTAAAGTATATTTGGTAATAGTTTTGATGTCACTCTCGAATTATACGAAGATCGTGTAACATCTTCCTTCCAATTTCAGGTCGAAAGTTACTATATCGTCATGCCCTTATATAAAGTTACAATAACCAATTTGTATCGTTAAAGTTATATTAACAATAAAGAAATGTTGTGGAGCATCTGAGTCATCCAACGCACCCAGGGGTCACAATCGTTGTTACAAAATAGTAATGAGTTTATCTTGCACCTTACGATGTTTCGCTATGGTACTCTCAGGAAAAATCACAGAGTGTAAAGATCTTTTCTGATTGCTGATTGAGATTACTAAATCCTTTCAGACAAGACAGAATGATAAAGTTTAATCCGTTACATGTATAACCTTTGCTGATCATGTAACGTCACCTTTAATCAAATTGTCCTGTACTTGATAAAATAAAAAACACCCAACATTAAATTTAGCACAGAAACTCATCGATATCTAGTTCATTTTAGTTTTGGTCGTCACAAAATTTACACAATACACTCACTGAATAACAATAATGCAATATAGGTTAGATTTATTCAAATTGGTAAAGTATAATCCGCCACACGTAGAACTTTTACAAGCCGTGTAACGTCACCTTCAACCAAGTTAGAATAAATGGTCCTTATAAGTATAACAGAGGCTATCGATATTTAAAAATTTATAAATTGTTAGGCGTGTTGGCCATCGATGAATATGTACCGCCATGTCACCACAACAGCGTTGCCAAGTGTATTTTCATGACAGCAATAAAAGAAAGTGTATTATATAGATAGATAAAGGCGACACGCAAATAATTTCATGAGAAATTCTAATGTAACGTCATAGGATCTAACAAGCTGTTGATACAATTGAGTTATAATATATTCAATACCTTAGTTGTGAACACTATTATGTAAGGAAAATGTTAAGTTTAATGTGTACGTTATTTTATTGTCATCACAGTCTCAAGCAGCTTTTGTGATAGATATATTATACATAGATAGTAAAGTTAAATAATGACGTACACGTTAAACTTAACATTTTCCATGCGAAATAGCCCCGAATGTTCACACATATTTTACTCATACAATCTGGGAAGTTCTGTAAACGGCAATGTGGTAATTGAAGTACACGTAATTCTTTCTACTTACAAAATAAATATCATAGAGTAAAATGTAGCTTATATATATATATATATATATATATCGCATATGAAATATTAAGTTTAACGTGTACTTAATTAATGAACTTCATATTTTATTAATATGTACATGATTAACATGATTAGACTATGATGATAAAAATAGCAAATGCGTTAAACTTGTACACAGAAAAACCCTTATTACATGTAAAATATTAATGGATACACAGTCTATTCGCAAGAAAATTGTAACATTACTGGAGAAAAAGTAGATTTGGCAACATCGCTCATAAGTCATGTGTTAAAATATTCATAAATCATGCCATATTAACTTCTGTTTTTGTTATAAAATGTTTACGTTCATAGATTATTTTGATTTAATGTGTATATTAATTAACAGATAACATATATTTATAAGAAATAGAAATGAAAAAGAGGTCGTTTTTGCAAGTGTATATAGGCGCTAATAGATGGCTTTGATTTCTGAAGTATGTTACCTTTTGACGTCACTGCAGCTTTGTTTATTCTTTCTATTATATTTTATATAGTGGGAATATTAACAAATTCTTTTATTTAACATAATTATTGATTAAAATACGCATTAATTTTTATTTAATTTTACATCAATTCCGGCTTCAACCAACAGATGTCACAATAACCTAACGAAGAATACAAATTAATACTTTTATTTGAAAATTCTAATTAATATCTCGTAATCTCTATTACTACAAAATTATATAATGAAAGGAAACTCACCCGACACTTTTGTATCTTTTACAATTTTGTTTATTTCAAATTCCTTCGCCATCTATTGGTCTCTTTATAAGTCAGTTTTACACTGTATTTATTTATTATTATTAATATTATTAATGTTCCAATTTTTTATACTATGTGTGGTTAATTATTTAATGAATTATGTGACAGTAATTTGTTATGAAACGTTATTAACAAATACATACAGTTAATTTTAATTTTTAGATTCGCTGGTGGCTTTTGTAAACACGGCTTGCATAGGTCATGGCAGTAAGCAAACCCATGAGTCGTTGATAAGTAAAGAATATTTATTTATCGGTTGTTTAAACATTGTTATTAGGATTTATTCAGTTTTGGTTGAAGGTGACGTGACACGACTCATAAATGTTTTATGTGTGACGGATTATACTTTGCCATTCTGAATGAACCTAACCTATATCAGTGTTTATTGCTACATTTCCTTGTATTATTCTGAAAAAATAACGTTGATATCAAAGCGGTTGTAACTATTAAATTTGTGAAAAGGTGTATTTTGCATGTGGTATTTATGTAATCAATCGCATAACACTTTGATTAAAGGAGACGTTACATAACCTATAAATGTTGTATATGTAGCGGATTTCACTTTATCATTTTGTGTGTTATATAAAACAATAGCAGTTGCTGTTTAGTTTCGGCGAATTAATTACATCAGAGTTCTCTCTTGATGAACCGTATGTTACGTGCCCAGAACCCTACTGGGCAGCACTCCCTTGTATCAAACTTTAAAATAACTAATTAACAACAACTCGTTACTATTTATTTAACCGTGTGGCATGTGAGTCCCCGAACCGAATGAGTTACCCCGCTGTCAGCCGATAGAGTGGCTGGGTTTGACAATATAAAAGAGCACCACCGATTATTAATAATTAAAACCCTTCAGTTCGTATGAGACTTACCTTGGTAAAATTCGGAAACCGAGTTGGAAAGAGTAATAACGGTTAAAGAAATTCTTCAAGTATTAAATACCCAAAATCAAATACTTTAATTCCCTTCTAAATAAAATACAAGTTGAACTTAATGAAAATGTAATCGAATAGCTATATGAATTTAATATTAAAGTTGTGAATTTAATAATTTGACCAAAACCCCTGAATACAAAAGAATAATGTAAATCACATTCCTAATCTATAACTTTCATTCATCGTTCACTTCAGTTCCTTCTCATCAGCAGTAAAAGAACATCGCTGTCTCTCTAAACCGATGATAATCAGATAATAGTATCGCCACTACCACATGTCAACCTATGTAGAGGCAAAAGTTAAAGTTAAAAGTCACTTACCAAAATCACGGTGTCTTTCGTTGAATCGCTGGTAACGTTACCTGGCAGATTTCACGTAGAAAGAAAATCTAAAACATACATTAGCCAATCCACACAAAATATTGATATGCGTAGCAAAATAAAATTACCAATGAATTACTAGAATGTAAATTTCCCTCCCTGCTTTACTGATGAAAATAAACTAAGGATGAACGAGCACAACAATCATTTCAAAACAAAACCCATCTCTAATTAATGATCAGAGTTACCTAAATTATTCCCACATTACAAGTGCTCAACATCAAAAATTGCCAAGTATAATAAAAATATGAAAACTCAAATTCCTCTTCCTCTTTACGCCTCTGACAACTGACATGTTCTTCTTCTCCTTGACTTCCTGTCACGTGATCTTCTCCTAACCTCCAAAACTGATATGTGGCAACATTAACTCCTCCACAGATCCAAAGATAAAATTCCCATTCGACTCTAATCCACAGAATGGATGCAAAATACCTGACATAGGCTTGTTTCCGAAACTTCACATGAAAACTCCTTAAATTCTTCACCCTCGACTTCACCAAGTACGTACGGGATGAACCAAACAAAACTCCAAAAGAAATCCCAAAATCCAATAATAAAAATCTAAAGAGAAAAAAAAAACCCAGGATATTCCTGTGTACACAATCACGCATTAGAATCAACATACCAACTTTCCGTTTTTTTTTTTTTTTTTGTTATTCCTCACAAAATTTTCTGCCTTGCTGTGTGCCTAGCTCCGCCAACAGCGTTAAATTTATCAAACTTCACAACTCACAGTAATACTTTGAAAACAGGAAACTAAGTCAAACACTTATGCTCACACAACAGCTCAATACAGAAATCAATCGAACACTCCATCTCGATCAGATTTTTAACGGAAATGCAGAAAGAAAGAATAACAAAAAATCCCAAAATACCAACTGCTTCGCAACAGTACTAACACCTTCACAATATATCTGTGAGACGATAATTACTCGATGATAAACATTCACACATTTATATTAAATGCGCATTATTCCTGTTTACTAATATTAATAACAAATGCAGAAATTCATTTCGGAAAGAAGATGTAAGATAAAAGTTTAAATATGAATGATGGTAAATAGATAACTATAACAGCCGATGAACCATAGAGGGTTTATGTGATATCTCGAAAAAAATCAAAGTTGGTTAAACTGCACGCCTGACACTTGTTCATAACCTAACAATTTCACCCGTTAAACAGATGATTGATTTATAGGATAAGCAAACTAAAATATTTAATGTGTACATTCAGTGTTACTGCGACACGTGTGCTGATTGTGTTCCCCTTACTCCAGTTCATTGACCTCAATTAATTTAGTGTTAGAAATAAATCTTCCATCACAACAATAAGTTCACTATATTATCACAACAAATTACATTCTGTGAGTAACATCAGCATAAATCGGTGCACAATGTCCCAGCAATGCTGAAGCAAAGCGTAAATTGATTAATGAGTGTTTATTATAGCAATTGCATCTGCACTTAATCGATACAGTTCATCACACATCCGCTCTCACCGAACAACTCCATACATTATCATGAAAATTAGTTATTGAGTAAATAAGCCCCAAGACAATTAATAACATTACTTTACGCATTCTACTGTGCAACATAAGAAGCAAACTGAACTTTACACGTAGTTCGGTCCTGCTTCAACTTTGTTTTTAGTTGTAACAGATGGGATTGATTCATTCAGAATCCAGCCTTTGGTGTGGTTGAATGAAACTATTAATTAAGAATTGCATTGAACTCTACTTATGTATAACAAAAAATACCAAATAATATATTAAAAATGTTTTACAGTTCAGTGTTAATTAAGCTATACAAACTTAACACTTGGAGATAATGACAATTTACCGGACATTTCTAGCTTAAGAAACTTGTTATTTAAATAGGGCTTTTATTTATAAAGCAGAAGATCAATTTCAAAAATAAGTCGCCCGATTGTATCTTTCAAGAGACGTGGAGGAAGGGATCATGGTTTGCTTTGAGTAAACTGACGATGAAAGAGATTTTGCATTTAACTTATTTGTGGTGTATGAAAGCTAAGCAAGAAGAGATAATGAGAGAATTAAAGTGTGCGAAACAAACTGTGACTGACTGGACTAGTTTTTGCAGAGGGATATGTGTGGATATATGTTCAATTGAGAATGTTATGATTGGAGGTGAAGGCAAGGTAGTAGAAATTGATGAAAAGAAGTTTAATAAAAGGAAGCATTACGGAGGAAATGGAGTAGAAGGAGAATGGGCATTTGGAGGAATTGAAAGAGAGAGTAAGGAATGCTTTATGACTGTAGTGAGTGAACGAAATAAGTATGTTTTATTGAACATAATTAAAAAAATTATTCGGTCAGGTACCACTGTAATAAGTGGTTGTTGGAAAGCTTACGATTGCTTAGATGATAAAGGTTTCAGGCATCTCCAAGTAAATCACTCTAATAAGTTCAAAGATCCAGAAAAAGCTGGACAAACCAGCACGAGTGAGGGCACATGGGGGGGCATAAAACGATCTCACCCCAGTAAATATGCCAAGGGGCAATTTGGCACTTACCTCTTTGAATATGTCTGGAGGAAAAATAATAAGAATAATGATATTTTCCTTAGTTTTATGGAGGCCATAAAAAAATTGTTCCCGCCATCCATAAGAGATAGTTAGGCAATCCTAAAATGTCTTAAGTTGGCTCTTTTAAAAGTAGATACAAAGTTTAGGAACGAATTTTCAATTATTGATTAAATGAAAGAAAAAAGGGCATTTTCATAATTTAAAAAGTTAGGTTACTCAAGAGTTTAAATTAAATAAAAAGAATAAAATGAAATTTACTAATGACAGATGATAACAAGTTGATCTGTGCGATAGTGTTTCTATGAACAACACATGTTTGATAAATATCATTATTATAAGGCATTTCAACTGCACTAAAGTGTTATGTAATGTGATATAAGCGAGGAATGTAACAAAATAATGCTTCTTATTATGACAAAGATAAAAAAATGAGTAACATAACCTTTCAACTTTTGGGCTAAATTATGAAAAAATGATTACAAAAAAACATCCCTCAATAACGATTTTTAAAAAGGAATAAAAAAATTGAGGTATTGGATATATACTTGGACTTGAATTAGAAAAGTTGTTATCAGCCCATTCTTCTTTCTCGATCGTCTTCTTTCTGATGTGAAACGACATGACTTTTCTCTGAGATTCAGAAGTTACTAGTAACTGCAACTGCTTCTTGAACCGGTGCCAGCCTTTTGTCACTTGTTGTCGAGCAGGGAGACTGGAGGTCCCTCCAAGTGAAATAAGAAAAATTCTAACCTGAGGTGGCAATAAGACAATTCAAACGACTTTTAATTATACCCTAAGAACATAACAACAACTATTTTGAATATGTTAAATTTAAAGTTTTAAATATAAATAAAATTTGTTTATAAAATTTTTAATAAGTTATTACATTTTTTTAATGGAATTATCATATTCTTTGTGTATATAATTCCAAAACACTAGTGTGTAAGTGTAAGATTTTGTTAATGGTTAATAAAAAGTTTATATATCAATATTTTTAAATCATTCATTCACCAGCATACTTACTGTAATATTTTCTGAATTTTATCAAATAAATTCATCCCTAACCACTACTATTTCTCTTATCTTGTATTTTTATACATGGTATAAACATAGTTAAATGTATTAATTTTCCACCTTAAATTTGTTTTTTTTTTGTTTTTTTTTTAATGGCACCCTAAAATTTTCTATTTAGGAAAGAATGATAAGCAATTTTTAAATCTAGTATATGCTTAAAGAATCAATTAAATGATTTGCCATGGAAAACTGTAGAAATGACAGTAAACCAGAATTAGTAATATTAAATAGAAAAGAGTATTCATTCACTTGGTCACAGTTATTTAAATAAATTAAATAAAAATGATTTGAAAATAATTAATAATTTATTCTCACATTTAGCTCTGTTACTTTTGACTTACGTTACGTAAGTGCGTTAAACAAATGCACATTAAAACAACTACTCCCCGGGCAAATACCCACGCCGGACATAGAATAATGAACACTTGCTGTTGCATATCAATAAAATATTGCATAATGCAACAAATTTTTGATCCAAGAAAAATGTAATGCAAAAACAACAAAAAGAACGTTACGCAATATACGGCCATCTGCAGACACGTGTTTCGGAATCTATCCCTCGCCAGTAATTCAACTATAGGCAGTGAAATTAAATCGAAATTAAACTAAATCGATTTAAATTAAATCAAACCAAATTAATTCAACTTAAATAAAAACTGAATAAAATTAAACGAAACGAATTGAATCAAATTAATAAAAAAGAGCGACCCTCACCTACCGCGCGCTCAGATAGTGAGCCGAGAGGAGTTGTTTGTGAAATGCAATGCAAGAACGCGCGTCCTTTTGCCCGTCATTACTATCACAGCGCGCGGCAATTTTTTTTCCGATCATTTATGCGAAAAAATACTATATCATATTTTAGCTTTTTAAAATCTTTGAAAATTACTTTTTGCATAAAATGAAGTTGTCGGCAGATGACTCTCTGTAAGGCAAGTAACACAAATGATGTATAAGCCATGATTTGTAAAATAGTTTCTTACCTTATAGAGTCAAAAGCTTCAACCTTAATTTTAGTCAAAAAGAAATATGTAAAAAAAGAGAATATAAAAATTTATCATGAATAATGAATAAAATAAATATATCAACAGGAAATATTTAAAGTATAAAATATACCTTAGTAAATAATAATCTAATAATGTAGCGAGACATTTCATTGAAAAGGAGGAACAAACATACGCACACACAGATTTGCTTAGCACATCCTGAGACAAGAACGTTTGTAGCACATCATTATTCATCCCCCGGCCCATCCAAATTTGGTTTAGCAGCACATTTCAAAATTGCTTTGATTGAAGAATGGAAGAACACATACAGTTAACAGCAGCCTGAAAATAAACATTAAATGAAAATTATTAACATAACCTTACTTGTGAATAAAATTATTGGGTTGTTCGGAAAGTAATTTCGTTTTTTTTTGTGGAAATGAAAGACTGTTTTCATATAATAAACAAATATTTCATTAAATCAGATATTGGCCGTTGGTGAATATCGGCTTTGGAAATGGTTTGAGACGGTTCATCTTTTTTGCATCTTCTTTAAAAATTACCGGAACGTAATTTAGCGAACCAGTCTGGCATTGGCGTACTGTCAACACACCTCCATACACATTGGTCAATTTCTTTCTGGCTTGAACAGCATGTTTACCCTTTCTGTTTTAAAACAGTAAGATATGTCGAAAATGCTGCTTATCGCTCTTCATATTTAAAAGAGCACCAACCAAAAACTACTTCGTAGAATTAATTAGACTTTTTCACACAATATATGCTTTGCAATATGGGTTCTCAAAGCATATAAAAATTTAAAAATTATACACGGCTTAAGTGTGAAGTTGGGTGCAAAAAGATACAATTAAATCATCTGTCGGGAAGAAACGAAATTACTTTTAAATAAAATATATATAATAAAATAATAATTAAAAAAAAACATTAAACGGTTTTTTGAATCTTTCAGGCGCTTACTTCGTGGTACATTTTCAATATTACGATAAAGAAAACAGTAACTTTTTATATTTTTATACCACTTATTTATTTCACTGTGACTAGTTTTGACCACACGGTAATCATTCATCTGAGTATTTACAGTATAGATTAAATTGTTTTTATATTCCTATTTAGAAAACTTCAAAAAGAGGGGTATACATCAGTTCAACCTGGTCGTTAATCAGAAGAATTCCAGGATTAATTTTGGCCTTGTGGTTTTCCAGTGCTTCCAATAAATCATGTACTGAAAGTACATCTTCTCAAAAGTGGTGTTTTGTTTCAATTAGATGGTTAGCAAATGTATAATTATTTTTATTTTGTTTGTATGACCTCATATGTTCTTTTAATCTGATATTAAAATTATGACCAGATTGCCCGATGTATATTCCTCCGCAATCTGCACAGGTTAATCTGTATATTTCGAATTTAGACATTTTCGTTTCGTTTTTAAAGATATTTTTTATTTTATTGCTTACAGTTTCAAAATATGTTATTGTTTTAAAAACATTTGTTTTCATACCTGGAGGAGATGCCTATACCGGGTTATTCACGGTATACGAAACGGAGTATTGTGGCCAAAGGACACGACTTTTTAAAATTTGATTTTTTGGCTGTATATAGTGATTTTCTAAAATTATTTTCATATTATACAAGGTGTCCCATATACCATAAAAGTATCAAAGTTGTGTTTTTTAAATGGAATACCCTATATATTATTAAATTTTTATATTCTATTTTCAAAAGTGTTATTATTATTTTCAATAAGATTATTAGTACCTAAACCTGACGGTTTATGAAATAATTGCAATTTTCTTAAAATCTAACCTAATTTTCAAATTTTAATTATTTGAGAAATATTTAGGTTATGTACGGGAATTTTTCAGTGAAGTTAAAAAATGGATCATATTTTATTTTCCAATTATTAAAATAGCAAAATATTTACAGGTTGGCATAAAAACTTAAAATAATTAAACAAGGACTTGATTTTTTCAAATCGAATGCCATAATTTTTAACTTGTCATTAAATACACGTTTCAATTATTTATTAAAAGTTTCCTATAACTCGAAGCTCTTAAACATTTAGTTTTTGCGAAAAAGGCATAAAATCGGTTTTTACGTCATTTGGGGTGCATTTTTGATTGATATTTTAATAATTTTAGTTGGCTATGGAATTTAGCTTATAAATTCACTCCATGCCATTTTGTGTCTTTGTGAAAAATATAAATCGAATAAAATGTGGACCCTCTATTTCACATCAAGCAACAATTGATTTTGATTACTAATTACTTTTCTATCAGAATAATGTTAGATGTTATGTATATTCACAATTCTGTTATTATAAAGTAACAGGTTTCCTAATAAATGAGTTTTTATAACTCACATCCCCATTTTTTTATAAATCGGTGTAATAGTCTCTTTAAAAATTACTTATTTCTTTAGCAAAAAGTATATGTATTATTTCTATAGGTTAATAAGGTCTCTCGATAACATTGTCGAAACATTACAAATATATCAATGCCCTTCTATTTTGAATAAATATTTAGAAAAAAGTACTATACTACAATTATATATATCGAATCGTTTGAGTTTTTTTTAAAACGTTTATTCAAATTAACGGACAATTGTACAGCAACAAGATAGAGCGTCAAGAGAGCTAAGAGGGTTTTAACATTGAGTAATTTCCATTTATATTAATTTAAAACTTAAAAACTATTCAAAAAACATATAGAAAAATATATGAGGACAATAGTACGTAGTCCAGCCACAACAGCGCTCCATATACAGGTGGATTATCTTCTTAATATAACTCCTCCCTCCTTAAGATTGAATATTTGGGGAAAAATATTCAATAAAATAATCTTCATCTTCAAGTGCCGAGTAGGATAGGATAGAAATGAATATAATTATGTAACTTATAAATTTTAACAATAATTAAATAATTAATAATAAATGAAATTGTAAGAATATAAAATAAATAATATTCAAAAGCGAAAATCAAACAAAATATAAATAACTTATTTTTATGCATCAAAAAAAATAAACTAGAAATGTCTCAAAATTAAATTTTCTTGACAATTTAATTATATTCTTATGTAATGTACCTCGATCAGTAATTAATTTTTATTTGAATTAGTCACATCTTTACTTTTATAAAACGTTGATTTATGTTTTGCTGCACGTGGTAATTGCTTAACACAGCGATTCTCAACCTGTGGGGCGCGCCCCCCAAGGGGGGCGCGGCGTTTCAACAAGGGGGCCGCGAGTATATTTAAAATCAAAAACATATTGTATATTAAAAAAAATATTTTATATATTTTAAAATAGAATGAACTTTATAATTACATATTACCAATAAATATTTTATTATATTTATTATTTAAGTTAAGTTTATTAGTATGGAAGAAATACCTCTTAAATATGCTAGGTTATTAATTAATGACTTCCCTGAGCCTGTTTCTCATTGCAAAGTTTTTGAAATGAAGGAGTAATACGAGATATGGATACTCTAAGTTCGTTTTCTATATTTAGCTGAGATCTGTATTTTGTTTTCAATGAAGCCACCGCAGAAAATCCAGTTTCGCAAAGATAAGATGTTGAAAATGGTAAAAGTATTTGGAAAGCTTTTCGTTTTAATGTCGCAAACTCGTCATCCAAACCAGCCCAAAATTCAAAAATCGATTTGTTATTGAATTGTCTTTTGATTTCACTGTTTGTTGTAAAATCAATAAAAGTTTCCTCTTCAAAAGTCGAGAGACCTTGTGGAATATTGTGATATGGGTCCCTAACCCACTCGTAACTAGATAGAATTTTTTCGTCAGGAAAAAAGTATTTTTTAAAATTTTTTGCTAGCATGCTTAAATGTTTGTCTATAGTTAAGAAAATCACGTTTATATGTACTTCTTCGGTTTTGTATGTCTTTAAAAATTCATTTATATTAGGAAACATTTCCAATTTCTTTTCTTTTATATTTCTAAGCCACAAATTCAACTTTGTACAAAACGCAGTGACTATCATTTGTTTCCAAAATATTTGTATTTAATCCTTGAAGTTGGAGATTCAAGACATTTAAATTCTCAAATATATCGACTAAATAAGCCAATTTCATAATAAATAAAGCATCTCGAAACATCACGGCTTCTTGTCGATTTTCTTCTTCCAGAAAAATACAGATTTCTTCTCTTAATTCAAAAACACGTTTCAAAAACTTTCCACGTGATAACCATCTGGCTTCGCAATAAAATAGTAATGCTGTGTGTACTGAACCCATATCTTTACAAAGTTTAGAAAACATTCTTGATTTTAAAGGTCTTGTTTTTATATAATTTACAATAGTTACAGCTGTAGATAACGCGGTATTTAAACCAGGACTCATTTCTTTCGACGCCAGTGTTTCTCTGTGGATCATGTAATGTGTCCATATACACTGTGATGATTTTTGTTTCACCAATGTTTGCAGGCTTTGAAATCTTCCAGACATTGAACGAGCACCATCGGTACATATTCCAACACAATTTTCCCATTCCATATTCGCCTCGTTTATAAAATTATCCAAGATGGTAAATAAAGCAGTTGATATTGCTCTTTGCTCTATTGGTTTGCAAAAAAGTAGTTCTTCTACAGCTGATACACCATCACAAAAACGTACATAGGCTATCAAATGAGCATTTTATTGTTGTCAGTTGCTTCATCTAGTTGAATTGAAAACAATTTTCCACGCAATTTTGCAAAAAGCTGGTGCTGTACATCTTCAGCCATGTCACCAATACGACGAGCTACAGTATCATTGGAAAGTGGAATAGATTTTAATTTTTTAGCAAAATTTTCTCCAAACATGGTTTCTACAATTTCAATTGCAGCTGGCAAAATTAGCTCTTCACCAATAGTGTGAGGTTTCTTGCATCTAGCTATTTGATACGAAACTTTGTAAGAAGCAAGTAAAGCTTGTTAATTCACAGACAAAGAGTTTTTAAAAACTAATTTTTGCTTTTCAAGTGATTTTAATTTGCTTTCAAAAAATTGTCGAGGTTTGTTAACGTATTCACTATGAAGAGTTTCCAAATGTCGTTTAAGTTTATTTGGCTTCATACTGTCAGCTGCCAAAATTTTTGAACAAATAACACACAAGGGCCTTTCTTCTTCTTTTACTTCAGTGCTGGTAAATCCATAGTTCAAGTATTCGGCGCAATATTTTCTTGATTTAGTTTTTGGAACATGCCTAGCCTGTGCACTAGTTGATGCTTCACAATCCTCCAATGCTCGCTTACGTCCACATAAAAATTTATCCATAATCTTTGCTAAAGATGCCTCTGTTGCCTCTAAAATATATATTTAAGAAAAATTGATCAGAAATCGATAGAAACATTTAAAAAATATGGAAGTAACTAAAAAATTATAATTTTCAAATTCAAAAGAATATAAAATAAAATTTATATAATGGATGATAATAGGTGATGGTAATTACTATTTATAGATTTAAATTTAGTTGTAAAATTTTTTACATTATCGAAGAAAAAAGTTTGAAAAATGATTTTAATAAATTTGTAAATAAAGAAAATCAATATGAAATTGATGAGAATAGAAAGTAGAGATTGAAATAACGTATAGAAAAAAATATGTTAGTGAAATTTGGAATATAAGGAACATTTACTTAAATTTCAATTAATGCTTTGGGAAGCAAATTTTTCTTTTTTCATATATGTTATAATAAACCAACAGGGACTATAATGCTTCATTCACAACCTCCAAAATTAGAATTAGAATTACACTTAGAATTAGAATTTAAATTAGTATGTAAATTAACGTATTTTGGAGCATTCACATCGTCTAAATTAGTCGGTTGTTTTTGCAATAATTGCAGGTACAAAATACCTAACGCCACACTAAGTGAACTTAATATTTTACGTCGATGCTGTGCCTGTGCTCGTGCTCTTCGTATTGGCAACATAATTTTCACAAAATGATAAATTTAAAAACAAGCTGTCAAAAATTTGAGGTTATGTACTACTCCAAATTAGTGTGTAAATTACCGTAAAAGCTTGTACTTTGCTATGTGTTAATTTAAAGTGTAATTGTAATTCTAAGTGAAAACGTTAATTTGAGGTTGTGAATGCTCATGTATTAACTCATATGCCTAACGTTTGCTGTTAATTGTAATTTGAATTGTAATTCAAATTCTAATTCTAATTTGGAGGTTGTGAATAAAGGATAAGGTGATAAGTAACACGTAAAAAACGCAAGTTGTTATAATAAGAATTAAATGTGGTTAAAAATTTGCGTGTTTTACGCTTTTTTATCTTACAATTTATTAATTAATTTAATATTGTTATTTATTTAATATTTAACAATTAATTGTAAATAAAAATTGTTAAATTTTTCCATTTTTATTCTACAAATATTCTTTATTATTTTCAGATACGAATTGAGTAGCATGATAAATGTATTTTTTGTACTTACCTTTTAATATTGAAGTCCCCTAAAAAATGATCAATTTTAGATAAATAATAGTGCATGTACTCGTGATGTACTGTAAAATCTCTGAAGTTTACTCGCACTGAATCGCACAAGAACACTGGAAAGGCCGATAAAATTATCAAAACAGAAATGCGACCTTGACAGAATGTGTAGGAAGAAATATATAGAAAAGGGTGGGGATAGACGTATGCATTACTGTGCATTTATAGCAAACAGTCGCATTTTACCAATAAAATTAAATGTACGAATATCGGACTGTTTTCATGTTTTAATCAAAAAAATAATAAAAAATTAATACTAATAATTATACAGAACTCTTATAAAAAGCTCCAAATAATAATAACTAAACAGCGCTACAAAATCTTACAAAATAGTCACATATAGCACACATGCTTGTCTGGCCGTAAATATACTGAAAAAAAAAAATTTCGATAGATCAAAAAGGGGGGCGCGAGAATATTTATATTGGTAATATGGGTCGCAATAACAAAAAGGTTGAGAAACGCTGGCTTAACAAATACATTTTGGTTTTCAGACTAAGTTTCTGGATTATCTCTGTCTTGATTTAATTTAGCAATGTTTTTAATTTTCTTTTCTTCATTATAACTTTTTACTTTGTTATGAAGAGTTTTCATTAATAATTTATGTTTATATGTGTAATCATTTAACATCTCATTCTCTGTAAAGTTTTATCAGTTTTACCGTATACAATTTCATAAGGTGAAAATTGAGTAGAACTATGTATTGAATTATTGTAAAATAAAAATGTGTTCATTTGGATACATTTGAATTAAACAACGAATTGAATCTGCTAACGTTGAATGTAATCTTTCTATTGGAGAATTATTATTTGAATTTCTAGTAGTAGTATAATGTATTTGAATGTTATGTAATGCACAAAATTCTTCCATTACTTTATTTTTAAATTCTCTACCTTGGTCTGCAATTATACATTTTGGAATTCTGTGATGTGTTATATAACTTAATAAACTATTCATAATATTAATATTTACAATTGAATCTACAGGATATGCCTGACCATATCTAGAAAATGCATCTATGATTGTTACAAAATTTCTATTATGTATTTTTAAAGTATCTATATGAATTGTATCAAAAGGACAAGAATATGTTGGTGTTAATTCAAACTTAATTTTAGCAGGGTGTCTATCATATTTTCCAGTTTGACAAATATCACATCTATTTATATAATCTTGAACCATTTTTGCTATATTAGGCCAGTAATAACGTTGACAATAATTCAAAGTTTCATTAATTCCTCTATGACATGTTTTTGTTTCATGAGCATATTGAATTTTTAAATTTTGTTCATTTTCATCTGTTATGTCTGGTATTAATTTATAACAGGCAATAAATTTTAATAAAATATGATTAAAAGTTTGTTGAATAATATTTGTAAAATATATCATTAATTTATAATCATCAAAATATATAGCATATAATTTTGTGGGAACAATCTTTTCTTTAATAAATTTAATTAACTCGAATTGAAATGATTTAATTGATATAATAATTCGTTCTTTTGTATCGAATAATTTAAAGTGTTTTATAAATGCATTATCAGTGCATTAGTTTTGATTATTATTTGATTTTTATAATTATTTAGCGGTTTTTCAGAAATAGGAATTTCACAAATTGGATTTTCAATTGAGGTATGAACAGTTTCATTAGTCATTGGTGGTCGTATTTGAATATCTTATTCCCCTTTTTCTGAGGGGTTATTTTTTATTCATAAAATTTCATCTAATTTATTCTGTGACATTTCTACTGGGGAATAATTAGAATATTATTCTAAATCTATTGTTGAAAAATATTGACAACGGCCTAACTTATCTAAAATATCATTAATATTAGGAAGTGGGTATCTGTCACTAATTGTTTTTTCGTTAATTTTCCTATAATCTACCACAATTCTCCATTTTTGTGTTCCACTAGCATCTGATTTTTTAGGGACAATCCAAATAGGAAAACTCCATGGACTTGTACTAGGTCTAATAATCTAATAATACCATTTTCAAGCATTTCACAAATTTGACGTAGTACTTCATTTTTATGTATAAAGGGATATCGATAAGATTTCGTATGTACAGGGATTTCATCTGAAGTTTTAATTGAATGTTTAATAGCATTTGGGAAAGTTAATTAATACTTAATATTTGAAAAATATCTTAAAAATCATTACATAATTAATTATTGTTTTTTTCTCTTCTATATTTAAGTGATCTGTTCTAATTAATTTATCTATACATACTTTATTATTACTTAATTGTTTCGAGTTAAAATCAAAATCTTGAATGTTATATAATTCATTACTAAACGCAATGGTTTATTTATTTTAAAATTTGAAATATTTTTTGAATAATTATGAACTTTAATATGAGCATAACCATTTTTAGCTACTGTTAATGAAGATGGAATATAATAATTATTTGTCTTAATTTCTGGAATTAAAATTTCACCATTAGGGATTGTAACAGGAATTTTTATTAATCGAATTTCATTAGAATTAATTTCAATATTTTTATCTATTTCAAACTGTTCTCTATAGTAATATGGAATTTGTATAAAATCATTTCGTAATAAATTATTTACAGGGTCTATTAAAAGTCCAAAATTAACTAAATCTTTAAGTCCAATTAATCCGTCATAAAAATCATGAAAATCATATAAAACAAAATCAATGTTATTATTAATATTAAATTCTTTAAATGCTAGAATATTTGCTCTAAATCGTGTGGTTGATTCGCCATGACAAGTTTTTATTGCGGATTCGTTATTGTAAATAAAATTACGATAAAATTTTTCTGCAATACTTGGTTTTAAAATTGATGTAAAGCATCCTGTATCTATTAATAATTTTTAAAGGGGGATTACTTATTTTAATGTATGCTAAAGGATTTGTATTAAGTTGAGAATTTACTTTAATTATGTTGGGTAATCTTGTTTCTTGGTTACATGAAAATTTTGATTATTACTTAAATTGTGATTATTATTATTATCATTAGGAATATAGTCAATGTGATTATCATTAGGATTATGACACTGCTGATTACTATGAAATGTTGAATGTTCAGTTAACGGTTGTTCAGTTTGAAAATAATATTGTGAAGGAAAATTATTATCTTGTGATTTATTCTGATTTAAATAGATTAATTCGTGAGAATTTAAATTATTTTGAACAGGTTGTTTATAATTTTGTCTGGGGAATTTATGATGATTATTAAATTTATTGTGAGTGTTATTTGTGCTCATGGACATAGGTTGTGGTGTAAAATTATTATTATTTGATTTAAATTGACCATTATTACTTTGAGTTACAGACGTAGGTTGATGAAATCGTTTAAAATTTTGACCTGTTGGTGCAAAAACATTTCTTTGTTCAAACATTGGTTGATTATTACGAAAATTAGGATTTGGTAACTGCATATTACTGTTAAATGGTTTTACTAAATTATAATTATTTCTAAATTTATGTGAATTATAATTATAATATTGTCTATTATTGTTTTGTTTAAATGCATTATTACTATTAGGTCTAGCATTTGGGGTAGACTCAAGTGTATATTGAAAATTTTCTTCTTCAACAACAAATCTGATTGCATTATCCAATGATGTTGGATTTTTCAATTATAATTATTATTAATTATAATTGACTGTAATTGACCACGTAATCCTCTGATAAATATTTTTAATGATTTTTGATTATACAGGGTCGCTACAAAGTATGGAAACACGGTTCTCACGCGAAAACGGCTAAAAACATAACCACCAAAATTGGGATTTCTAAATGGGATATTTTCTTGAATAATTTGGCGTGAAAAAATAAAAAAATATTCTCAGAATTTTCACATACGGACGCCATTAAGACATTTTGAGATACTCTGGTTGCCTATAATAAATGTATATATAGGGTGTTCAATTTAAAAAAAATGCAACTGATATTTTTATGGTATTTGGGACACCCTGTATAACATGACAATCATTTTAGAAAATAGCCCTTATAGACCCCTATACACTCCTGAAATCAAAAATTTAAAAGTGCTGTACTTTGGCCACAATACTCGATTTCGAATAGCGTGAATAACCCGGTATATAAATTACAAGTTCGCAGGAGCAATTTTGCTTTTTAAAACAATTTTTATTCGAGATGTTAACTCATTACAATTCAAATCTAAGACTAAACTAAAATTAATGGTTTATATATAATTACGCTTATCTCTAGTGCACGATAACAAAGTGCTTAATACCTATTTATAATAAGAAATGTATTTAAAACAAAGAGGAAAGGTTATCTAATAAAGAAATAAATGAACAATAGCATTATGTGACAATCTCACTCCTTAGATTTTTGCACATCCTGGGAGAGAGATTTCGATGCCCTTTTTATATTCTTGATTTTTAACATTTTGTACATTGTACATTTTAGGTGTTCGAGCGTGTCCGTGAATGTCTTCGCTACGTAAGTACGTTGAACAAATGCACATTAAAACAACTACTTCCCAGGCAAATACCCACGCCGGACATTAAATTTTTCTCGGATCAAAATTTGTTGCATTATGCAATATTTTATTAATGTGCAACAGCAGGTGTACATTATATAATTCAATGTCCCGAATGATTGACACCGTACGCTTCCTCCAAAAGAATCATCGTTAATTCTTCCAGAGTACTGCATACTAAGTGACAAGCATTGTCGCCTTTATGTTTCCTTGTTTTCATGCGATATTTGGAGAGAGCAGGCAGGCCTTGGATGGGAATCGACGATGACGTATTCCTCCATTTCTTCGGGCAATACATTCCTCCGCAACGCCATTGTTTGACTTGCACAAATCCATCTCTCAGGCACAACATCTCGCCTTCTGTTTTTCGAAAATATCCGTATACTGAGGCGTCTATCGACTCTGTAAAGCGATAACTCGATATCAAGTAAAACGATAACAACTTTCATTTGTAATCTCGTCGATGGCCAGGTACTCGTGCCTTTCTTCAGATGCGAATCTCCTACGAGCACGGATACATCCTTGATACAGCTGATCGCCGATCAAGATGATTGTGTCAACGGTCTGCGACGTTCACTCTCTGGGTGCACATGCCGTGCACATTCTTCCTCTCGCTACTGTTTTGGTTCATGGAACCAAACAGTCCCCGAACTCCTGAAATGAAAAAATGATGGGTATAAACAAACAAAAAACTGCAATTAATTTGATAATGATAATTACCTCTCCTCTCAATGGGACGTTCGGATGAATGCGGCTGAGATATTCCTTACAAAAGAAAAAGAGTTAAAAAAAAGTTAAGAATTTTTGATTTTCTATTGTGATGCTATTTATATGAACAATTTGAATAGGTTTGACTGCCGTTGGTGTAATTTTAAATTTTAATTTTAAAGGTTTACCGGCGAATTTTCATTTTCTTTGTACTGTTCGTTAACATTTAATTCTATTCTTGATAGAGCGTCTTCGTTTTTATTTAATGATCCTTTTTTATAAGTTATTTTTAAATCATACTCTGATAATTTAAGTTTCCACCTAACTAATTTCGAGTTTGGTTCTTTAATATTCATAAGCCATTGAAGAGGCTTGTGATCAGTAACTATTTCTAAAATATTTTACGGACCAGTAATTCTTTTTCTATTGTGGAGTAACTTATTTCGGATTCGGTAGGGGTTCTACTTGCATAAGCGACGGGTAGGTCATTACCAATTCGTCCTTGAGATCAAACTGAACCGATAGCATAATTGCTAGCATCGGTGGTTAATATAAAAGGTTTTGTAAAATCTGGTTATTGAAGAAAAGGCTTATTATACAATACTACTTTACATAAATGAAAACAACTCTTATATTTTGGATTTTCAATATCAATTTTTGCATCGTTCTTCTTGCATTTTGTTAACGGCTTTGTGAAAGCCGCGAAATATTTGATAAATTTTCTATAATACCCTAAAAGTCCTTTTAATTGTTTTGGGTTTTTTGGTATAGGAAAGTTTTGAATAGAACGGATTTTGTCAGGATTAGGTTTTACTCCTGTTGGTGTAACAATATGTCCTAATAGTCTACTTCTTTGCGGAGAAATTCCGATTTATCTAATTGAATTTTTAAATTTGATTCGCGTAATCTATTAAAACCTGCTTTTAATTGAACAATATGTTTTTGAAGGCTAGTGGAAAATATTATTCTGTAACCCTCTTAAAACGGCATCCATTACGTGTTGAAATGTAGCAAGGGTGGGTATTCTCTGAACCGAAAGGCATTCTTAGAAATAATGCCCGTTTTGAGTATTAAATGGTTTTTTGGAACATATTTGATGAAACCCTGACGCCAGGCTGAGGGTTGTGAAATATTTACATTTACCAAGTTTGTCTAGAAGTTCACTAATATTTGGCAGAGGATATCGGTCACCAATAGTTTTTTTCATCGAGTTTACGATAATCCGCTACAATACGCCATTTACGTACACAGGAAAAGTATTTACATCAGAAGTAATTATTTTATGTTTACTTTTATTAGTGAATCATTAGATATTAAATTATTAATAAATCTTTTTTTCTTAATCGTTCATATGCTCTGAACGTATGAGATAAAAATTAAATTTTGAATTATTGGTATTAAGTAAATTAATGTGTGTGTTAGTTTTATTTTTTGTTTTTAAATGCTTAGTCGGAAGGAGATTATATTCATTAATTCCTTCGACGATAAACGGTTGTTGGGAAATTATCGCTAATTATCCTTTTTTGGCTGAAACAATAAATTACAAATAAACGGCGACTACACAAATTTGAGCATTTATATGTAAGTTCTTTCCATCTAATGATAAAAATTATAATCAAGTGAATATGAAATGTTGAAGCAAGAAAAAAAGTTATGATAAATACATTTTTGAAAATAAAGTAATTTAGTTTTAATAGTAATAAAAATAATATCTCATAAATGTAATAGACAAACCATAAGATATAGGAAAGGAACATTGACAAGAAATAAAGTAATATAGCTGCATAATTCTTATTATAATATTGATAATTAAATAAAAGTCACTTGGTTTGTTTCACTACTATTTTTTATTCTCTCCGACTAGTTTCGACTTATCGTCATTCTCAAGGAGTAATACAGAAAAAAAATGTTTACAAGATATATATACATATTTTTTTGTGAAGGTCAGGTAATAAGGGCTTTAAGAATTAGAGAGTTCCAGATGTCTTCGTACTCATTTACAATGTATTTTCCCTGTTTTATTGCCTTGTTAATTTCCAGGCCTTCTCTAACATTTAATTCTTGTCCCTTATTACCTGAATATAAAATTTGAAGATCGTCTGAATTGAAAAAATGATTGGATGTGATGCAATGTCGGGCAAACCCCGTTGATTGTTTGTTATTTAGGATAGATTTTTTGTGTACTTATTATAATTATCCTATATAATACATCAAATGCTTACTACTTACTATT
Organism: Philonthus spinipes; assembly: GCA_963082785.1. Lineage (NCBI taxonomy): Eukaryota > Metazoa > Arthropoda > Insecta > Coleoptera > Staphylinidae > Philonthus > Philonthus spinipes. The sequence goes on along the minus strand of OY720314.1, from coordinate 16,022,375 downwards.
TCATTTGCCATATCTTCACTCAGTAACTTTTCTTCAAATTCTGCTATATCGCCTACTGCTTCTATTGGGAATTCTATTGCATGTATTTGTTATATTTTTAATTTTTTCATGTAATGTTTTAGTTTCGACCAAATATTTAATGATTGTATCCAATTGTTCTTTTGAGTTGTAACTCACTGAAATATGTTTATTTAATTAAAATCAGTTTTTGTTAAATGAATGTTTTCTAATGAGCCTTACGACCGTATGTATAAGTGTTGGGAGATAATCCCTAAGGGGAAGCAAGGTGTAATGAGGGCCCCTTAGCGTGTATCGTTTATTTTTCACCGCTAGAAAAATATATGGGAAATTTTTAGAGGAAGCTCACCAGTTTATTTTGCATCCATATTATATGCTGCTGAAGGGCTCTGCGGTACTTGTGCGATAAAAATAGCGAACTATCGACTAACAGCACTAATTACCGGACCACACGCGGACTCCACGCGGTTTTTGTGCAGCAAGGTCGACTTAAGTGTCCTCTGCTCTTCTTGCGCTAGTGAGCTCCAAGCGGGTTGGTAGGAGGGAAAATTGGGATAAAAGTGACATGCGCAAAAATAAGCGATAAGTACCAAACAATATCTTTTTTCAAGATAACGTTACTATAAACGTTGGATGTATTAATTACAGAGCAGATAGCTCTCTTGTTTTTCACAACTGTTAAACCTTCAGGAATTTCGATATGTTCTATCCTCATACAAGGTAATTATATTACCATCCGAAATATTATACTTCAATAATTTGCTGACTTTGGACAGGTACTAAAATTTGCTTAGCCTGTGAGTTAGATATATATATATATATATATATATATATATTGTGAAATTACAATTAAATATGGAATTATTAATGAATTACATATTTAAATGTAATTTCACAATTAGGACCAATTAACAAATTATGTCCAAAATCAATATTTAATTTCAATTTTTTAAGATGATGTAACCCTAAAAGAACATCGAATGATTTATGGAAATTTAATTAAAATGATTTTAATTTCAAATCAAAGTTAGTTTTAAATGTTTCCGAAAATGAGATTTCGGTGCTTTTATATCCATTTGATGTACCATGTGCGCTGGTTACATCAAATAAATCATTTTTTATATTTTTATTAATTAGTTTGTATGCTATTTGCGGATTTATAAATGATCTAGTACTACCAGAATCTATTAATATTTTTAATTTTCTATTATAATCATAAATATACGGAAGTTTGCTACTCAAGTATATGGTACCGAAGGATTCGATTCGGGATTCTGAATCGAGGTGTCTAAGTATAAAAAAATATTCTGGTCAGCTTGTTCTTCAATATTATAGAGTTCATGACCTTAGCGATTGGGGTTATTAGGTCAGAATGTATGAGCCGTTGTAGTTGGCATAGGCGTTGGCTGATTTTGTTGGGCCATACTTTGATTGTTCATATAGTTGTTATTAAGATTTTAATAAAAAATTGGCCTGTAATTATTACTATGAAAATTAGACTAATTTGTGTAATTCGGCTTTACTCTCTTTTGAATTTGATTAGTAGTTGTGGGAATGTTATTATTTCCTCTTTTATATTGAAAACTTGGTCTATAAAAAGCATTGTTATTTGGATTTGTGGGCCTAGTCAACTGATTAAAATTTGTACGATTGGGATTTAATTTAATACTAGACGTTTGATTGGAAATAATTTCTGTTTGGAAGTCATTTGTTAACATGTTAAGACCTGCGTTTAGATCATCTGGGGCTTTTACCCTTAAATGCGAGCCAATCGGCCCGTATGAAATTGCTGATGACCTTGTAAAGTGGATCCTCGATTTTTTGAGAACCTCCAGGTGACGTGATGACTGCAATTCTTTCGTTCCGGGGTCTGTTGAGCTGCTTTCTCGATTTTTAGAGAACCCTTAGGTACTTCGGTCGAGCGAATTTACACTGATACCCAATTAATCGTTAAAATCAAAATAACACTATTCTTTTGGGTATCCTACCGACTGCGCCAATTACAAGTTCGTGGAGCAACTTTTCTATTTAAAAACAATTTTTATTCGAGATGTTAGCTCATTATAAAACCTAAGAATAAAATTAATGGAATATATATAATTATTAATTATAATTACGATTATCTCTAGTGTACGATTATAAAGTACTTACTACCTATTTATAATAAGAAATGTATTTAGAACAAAGAGGATCCGTTATCTAACAAAGGAATAAATGAACAATAGCATTGTGTGACCATCTGATTACTTATATATATATATATATTCTTTTATTCTGTTTTGTTAAATTTAAAATTAAAATTTATTTAAATGTTGTATTCAATTTCATACATTTTTTTTCCAGATTTGAACTAAAAAAAAATATTTAGTTGCTTGAAAATTCCCGATATAAGCTTGTCAGGGCATGGGGGGTGGTTCGAATAAAATAAAGATTTTGAGGCGCCAAGTAGTCTTATAAATTTTGCCCCATCAGGAATTGACGCTAAGGAAAACTACTAAACCTTGGTGTTCAGTTCAAATAGGAAACATTAAACAATCAATTACAAGAAATGAACAATCAAAATAAGTCAATATATGGATTTATTAAATGTGGTAATGTGACAATAAAAAAATAGTAAATAAGAATGAATTAATATTACGATTGAATTTAATAAAAATAAAATAAACACAAGGATACTAGAGTTGCTATTTCCAATAGCGAAAACTTCGCTCTCCGAAAATGACAAAACTATTCAACGGTTCAATTCGGGGGTTATAACAATGGCCATTGTAAAATCCGAACGGATAAATAAGAGATCAAACTCAATTAAAATTACCAAAATTACCCGCCGGATTAGCACACTCCTAACAATGATTCATCAACAAAATATATTAATTATTCTTCAATAATTCAATAAATTTGACCATAAAAATATTCACACACAAAAATATTTCAGTTTAGCACCGTAACTTTTACTTAATGTCGTGAATAACTTTTCACTCTTGCCAAAAAAACTAATTAAACAAATTTAACAAGGCCGTAGTCGACACACAACTCAAACAAAAAGAAAATCAAAAGCTGACAATTGATTGTTTGTAAACATTAGCACAAAATTAAATTGACAACTTGTAGAAAAATAAATAGAAAAATCTGGCCTTTTTTTTTGTTTATCCTGCGATATCCTCTCTTCCGCGAACGAACGTCCTCCGCCCGCTGATAGCGGTCTCCTCGACGGGGTTCAACACCGCGCCTCGCAAATTTTCTTAATCGGGCAGGGTGAACTTCCTGACTGATGTAGTGCCATGGATTATCTTGAACGCGTCTCAAACGCTCCAAACAACAAAACGCGGAAAAATTGCAGAAAACAATCCTGACGCACAAAACACAAAATTCACAATGGCTAAGCGGCCGAAGATGTCCCCTGACCTTCGCGCATACTCGCTCTTGCCCAAAAACGACTCAAAATCCCCGATTAGCGCGCGCGCTCATTAATTCGAATTTGAATTTAGTGCTTTCGAAAACATGAACGTCACAATATATATATACAGTGTGGAAATTAAGTAGCGGATAAATTCGGTAACTCCGTTAATGTGTATGACAGAGAAAAAATCTGAAAGACGTATAGCGATTAAAATCACTGCGCATGTGAAAAATATTGTTTTAGATTTTTCAAAAAAAAAAAAATTGTAAACGCTGTGACGTCATCAATATTTTTTTCAAATGACAACCTATATTTTTAATTTTTTATTTCGGTAGAGTTTTTTAATAGATTTTCAACCATATAAAATTTTGTATAGCTTACATAAGAAAAAATACAAGAAAAGCGGTCTTAAAGTAAAAAAAGTAAAGATAAATTAAATTAACAGACTAATCCTAGTTATCGGGGTTTAAAACAAACAAAACATATTAGGGCTTGGACAATTATATTAAATGTTCAAACTGTTGACCATGCACCATCTGACAATACCCAAGACGGTAATAAAATTCATTCACCACGTTTTGAAGCATTTGAGGCTGAGAGATATAGTTCAAATACCCTTATATGACTAGTGTAAACTCTATGTACTGGCACGCAATAAATATTATTATTATTATTATTATTATTAAACTACACTCATGCCGAATTCTTTCTTTAAGGTCCTCTAAATGATTAGGTCGATTTTTGTATACCATGTTTTTTAAGTGCCCCCACAGAAAAAAGTCCAATGGCGTTAGATCAGGGGACCTAGCCGGCCATTCAATTGGACCTCTTCTTCCAATCCATCTTCCTGGGAACACTTCGTCTAAATAACGTCGTACATCCAATGCATAGTGTGGCGGAGCACCATCCTGTTGCAGCCAAATATTATTGTTTGGTATGTCAGGGTCGTGTTCATTCGGAAATAATATCACTAATGCAGGTACTAATTCAAACTGTAAAAAGTCTAGGTATCGTTCCCCAGTCAAATTAGCGTCGAAAAAGAATGGCCCTAAAATCCTGTCACCGATTATTCCTGCCCATACGTTGAGCTTTTGGGGATATTGTGTATGAGCTTCATGCATCCAGTTTGGATTTAGTCTAGCCCAATATCGACAATTCTGCCTGTTGACAGTTCCATGTAAGGAAAAACTTGCTTCATCCGAAAATATTATACGCCGCGAGAACATTGGATCACGATTGCATATTTCCATCATTTGTTCACAGAATTTTTGCCTAAGATCAAAGTCTGTGGCTGATAACTCATGGACCAATTTTACCTTATAAGGATGAAATTTCTGCTTTTTTAGAAGTTTCAGTACCGAAGTATGGCTCAGATTGTAGTTTAACGCGATATTTCGACTAGTTGAATGCGGATTATCTTCATATTCCAGTAATATATTATGCTGCATATCTTCGGTTAATGTTGTCAAAGGGCAGCCAGTTTTTGGAAGATCCTGAACAGTACCATGTTCTCTAAATTTATTTTCAATTCTACTGACTGTGGATTGGGTTAATTGGTGATCAGGATATTTGTCTCTGAAAATTCGACATACTTCTTGATGGGTTCTAACTCGATCACCATACCCAATCATCATTAAAACTTCAATTCTTTGCTTCTCTGTCAGCGATGGCATTTTGGTTAAACAAGATACTTACTACGTATTAAATACTCTTACTATCCACGGGGAATGAAAAACGCACTAAACACTTTGCTTGTACACAAACACGTGACACATGTCAAAGTGAACACACTGTTTTGTTTGTTTTAAACCCCGATAACTAGGATTAGTCTGTTAATTTAATTCATCTTTACTTTTTTTACTTTAAGACCGCTTTTCTTGTTTTTTTTTCTTATGTAATCTATACAAAATTTTATATGGTTGAAAATCTATTAAAAAACTCTACCGAAATAAAAAATTAAAAATATAGGTTGTCATTTGAAAAAAATATTGATGACGTCACAGCGTTTACAATTTTTTTTTTGAAAAATCTAAAACAATATTTTTCACATGTGCAGTGATTTTAATCGCTATACGTTTTTTAGATTTTTTCTCTGTCATACACATTAACGGAGTTACCGAATTTATCCGCTACTTAATTTCCACACTGTATATATATATATTTAAAGAATTAATTAATAATAACAGAATCATATATTAAAAGCAATATTTTTAACATCATTCAACAGGAAATATTTAAAGTATAAAATATTCCTTACTAAATAATAATCTAATAATTTAGCGAGACATTCCAGTGAAAATGAGAAACAAACACACGCACACAGATTTGCTTGGCACATCCAAAGACGAGAAAGTTTATATCACATCATTATTTCTCCCCTTTAATTAAACAATACAATGAGGAGCTTACTTCGTGGTACAATTTCAATATTAGGATAAAGAAATATCACTTAACAATTTATTTCATTGTGACTAGTTTCGACTACATTGTAATCATTTTCAAACTGAGTACAATATGGATTGAATTGTTTTTATATTCCCATTTAGAAAACTTCAAAAAGAGGGGTATACATCAGATCAACCTGGATCAACACGTGGAAACGCGGAACCTTTTATTGTTACACCTTTTTTTTTTTTTTTTATAGAGAGGTGGAATGCGTTACGCACGTCCCTTCCACAGGGGGTCTGTGGGGCTCCTCCCCTATCTAAGGGGCCCTACCCACTAAACCACCTCTCTTTTCATCTTGGTTTCCGGTGGAATCACCTTGCGGCATTCTTCGCCCGGAAAACCTGTTCTGCGCCTGTGCCTCATCCCGTGGACTACGGGTGTCCTCTTTCCTCCGCTAGTCTCCTGCTGTCCTCGTCCTTCCTTTTCAATACTACCTCTGCAAATGCCGCCAATGAGTCCCATTTCTCCTGGTTTTCAAGCATTAGTGCGACCATTGTATCTGCATTTACCACCGTGCCCATCTTTCCTCGCATGACAGTTCTCTCCACGTCCCACTCGGGGCATTCTACTAACGTGTGCTCGACGTCGTCCACCGCCGCGTTGCAGTACGGGCATTGCTCGCTGTTCACCTTCCTAATCCTGGCCAGGTAGGCCTGAAAACACCCGTGCCCAGTTAGTATTTGGGTCATCCAATGTGATGTCTCCCCGTGTTTTCTGTTCACCCATGCCTCTAATTCTCTGATGATTCTCTTGGTCCACTAACCCTTCCCGTCTTCGTCAGCGTCCCACCTTCTCTGCCAATCTCGCATCGACTGGTCGCGCGCTTCCCTTTTGGAACGTTCAATGTCTACGCCCGCTCTTGCCTCCAAATATAACCTCGCCCTCTCCTTTACCAGAAGGTCTGCTGGTACCAGGGACGCCAAAACCTCCACAGCCGTGGTGGACACCGTTCTATAAGCTCTTGTGATCCGGAGGGATCCGGTGCGTTGAGCCCCCCTAAGCCTTTCTCTATTTCTGGCTGCGCCAAGGCTGTCGCTCCATACTGGTGCGCCGTACATCAGCTTTGAGCGCGCTACGCAGGCCAATAACCGCCTACTTGCCTCTGATGGGCCCCCGATGTTAGGCATCAGCGCCTTCTCTGTCCTAGCTGCCGACCCCGCCGCTTCCATGACCTGCCTGCTGTGATACGCATTCGCCTCCAGGATCACGCCGAGGTACTTCACCTCTTTCTGGACGGGAACGTCGAATCCCAGCAGTCTGATCGTTTCGTCTCGATTTCTCTGAGCCCTTCTGGTGGAGAGCCATGCTATTGTTACACCTATCAAGGTACAATCGTAATTAACTTACAACTACGTTTACATGTTTTTATATTATTGATTATTCCTGACTAATTAAATTATAAACGCTGATTAATAACTAAAATATATATTAAGCTGTGTCCATATGCCAGATGTGCCAGATGTGATGACCCGGCGGGGGATCCTCTTGGAGCTGTAGCAAACAAATAACGGGTTAACGCAATTTACATAGCAGTGGTGCAGTTTTTACTCATTTGAATAATTACGGAATGAGAAAAATAAAAATGTAATAAAATAATTTTTCGACCGTAACCCTAAATACAAACATCTTACAATCACCATTCATCAATTCATTTGCGCAAATCATCAGGACAGTTCAGCTAGCTAGCATAGATTTTTCTTTAACTTCATCATAAATTCACGACAGGGCAGAAAGACCTCTGGTCGATAGCCCAGACAGACTAACACCTACATGTATTGTTATTATTTATATTGTTATATTGTTAAAATTATCTATATAGTCTGAATAAAGATATATATATATATATATATATATATATATTTTTCGATATGTGTTAACGGCGTATGTGAAGCGCCGATAACAAGTTTATATAATTATAAGTGAATAAAATGTATTGTGTGGGTGATAGCTAACTCCTGCCCCATTAAATTCTTGCATCCCCTGAAAGGTGGAGTTCTATTGATTTTTCTTCTTGACTTGGCATTGTAACGGTTTTAAATTGAGACGCTGATCGGGTTGCCTACGTTTTAGTATTGTACGGGTGATAAATCCGCGAAGGTGGTTTAAGGCCAATTTGCGCGCGCAGAAAATTCGGTCTTTTGCCGTAGCGAAGAAAGATGGTGGCGAATCCTCAAGAGGACCGCGAATTTATTAATATTTGTGGCGGAATTTATCGCTAAGGTAAGCTTAACTTTTCTTTAACGTAAGTGTGCTAATTTCGTGATTAAATCAAATCAACAGGCGGGTACTTTCGGGCCTGTTTTACCGTTGCCGGCCGTGAGTTTGTTGATAGGGACGTATAGTGTTGTCGATTGGTAAATGGCGACCGCTCTCTGGTAATAGTACATCTGAATACTAGAGCTTTGGAAACTAAACCAATCACCGCCCCACCGCACGCACCTACCGACGGCTGCTGCCGCAAATACCGCATACCTTGCCGAACTTGCCGTTCGTTAGCCCTCGCTACCGACCGCCGCTACCAATCGGAGGCCATCCGTCGATCTACGCAGGCGCATCCTGTACCGTCGAATTCCGGCATTTGTATGTATCAACAACACTTCACAAGGCTAAAGATAAGGTCAGGAATATTGTTAACATTTTTTTGAATTGCGATAGCGCATTGAAAAGTTTTATGTAGGATGTGCGGTTATCTTGCAAATTTGATTGCATCAAATAATTTAACGATCGTCTAGGGAGGAATTTTTTGTTAATATTATTTTATTATACATTCATTATTTTTTTTGAAACATTTAATTTTGATTCCGTCTCAAGGCAGTGCCCTTGGGTGGCGCTCAACGTTTTATTTAGAATTAAGAATTTATTTTGTTATTAGGTATTTAATTTTTTTTATTTCGGAATTATCTTTAATTAAACAAAAAGAAAGGGAAATATTATGTTTATATTGAAAACACCAATTAACATTTATTTGTATTATTATCAATAGTTTTTTTATTAAAATCAATTTTAAGTTTTTAATCATAAATAACGTGTTTTGAAACCCACCTCCCACGTTCACCTAAAAATTTTCAGAGGGTCGGTACAGCATCTTCTTCTTTGTCTGGATCGTACGAAGAATTAACTATCTGGAAGCAATCATGATGAGTAGGTACAGGATCGATGTCCAAATATTTCCCATTGTAATTAGAATTTGTTGGACTGCTTGGATTTATTGGATTTTTAACTTCTGTAGAGATATTTTAAATTTCGTAAAATTTAATTAATCGAAACGCAATTCGCTGCAACTTATGGCAGGGCTGAATCTTAATAATGGATTTGATGTCCTCGGAAGATCTCGCAGTTTCCTTGATTTATGAAGTGAACGCCGATTACATTTTTATTTTTGGTTCCATGGTCGCAACTTATTTTGATGTCTTCTTTGACAGGAAATACAGCCAAACATTGATTAAAGGGTAGAATTTCTAAGTGGCTTCCCTCAATATGTAGCTTTGTATATTGACAGTTCTTATTATTCCCGGCCAGGATAATTTGTTCTTCGAATTCGGCTTTGTGACTTGTGAGAAAATGTTCTGGATATTCGAAGTATTTTAATAATAATAATAATAATATCTTTATTTACGGAATTCACCATTATTTACAAATGTTTACACTGTAGTAATATAAATTGCACGTATATAAATTAGAGAATAAAATAATAATAACAATAATTATAATAGTAAAAAATTAAAGATAAATCTAAAGAAAAGAAAACAACGATTAACAAAAATACCGCATTGAATAACATAAGTTACGTAAGAATTCAAATATTTAATTTATTTCATTTACCACATCGGGGTATATATGATATCATGGCAAAGGCATACGTTGAATGTATCAGTAAACCAAGATGAAAAATGATGTAAAAAAAAAACAAACAAATACGTAACAAGCAAAGATCATATGATGGTTATAAAATTGCACGCAAAAAAATAAAAGATTGACAAAATGATGGCATATAATGAAATAACTTATATTGCACTATTGAAGCTAAAATATCACAGATATAAAGGTATATGACAAACTAAATTGAACCGCATAATGACAAACAACATTAAAGAATTACATTAAACATATAATGATAAAACATTGGATTTTAACATTTCACAACAGTTAATGTATATTCACGAGACTTCTCCTAATTAATGCTAGCGACGTATTTAAAAAGTCAATTTGGCCACAAATATTATTTGCCGTACGCGTTAACCTAGCCATAGGGCAGTTCATACCGCAAGTCGTTCTGAAAAATTCATTGTGTAGTAGCATGTGGCTACGTGCATGTCTAGGTGGTACGCAATAATTGATCATACTGGTGATTTGGTTACAATCAATTTTGCAATTTAGAATTTTATAAAGGAAGCACATATCCAATTCCATGCCACGATGGTGTAAAGTTGTCAGACCTAAGTATGCTACGGTTGCATCAAAAGTTAAGCGTATACCTAAATGAGTCAGTTTATAGGACATAAACTTAACAAACTTAATCTGCACTTTTTCCATCCTATGGACGTAAGTGGTGTATGATGGCGACCAAATCGGACGACAATAATCAAAATGTGACCGAACAATAGAATTATATAGGATGTTAAAAGTGCGTACATCAACAAAATCTTTAGCAACACGCTTAATGAATCCTAGCGCCTTATTAGCTTTGCTAACTACGAAGTCAAGATGGGACTTAAATGACAGCTTTGAATCTAACATGATCCCAAGATCTTTTACTAAATAGACTTGACTCAATGTTGAGTTATTTAACTTGTAGTTATATTTTATTCCCTTTCTCTTCCGGGAAAAACATATAAAGTTACATTTATCAATGTTCAGCTGCATGTCATTTAGTGCGCACCATTTATGAACTGAGTTGATATCTTCTTGAATTTTTAAACAATCTGCTGTGTTATTAACGGTGAGGTACAATTTTAAGTCGTCAGCAAAAAGCAAATTAGGACACCTTAGTGATGCCGACAGATCATTTATAAAAAGGATGAATAGCAATGGTCCTAAGTTAGAGCCCTGTGGAACACCAGATGATAAAATGTATGGTTCTGAGAGGTAGGACTCAATTTTAACGAATTGTTTCCTGCCAGACAAATATGTCACTAGCCACTTAAGCAACGAACCACATAGACCATATGCTTGCAATTTTTTAATAAGAATAACATGATTAACAGAATCAAATGCTTTGCTGAAGTCCGTGTAAATTGCATGAACTTCAGCATTATTATCGAGAGCTCTGTGAATGTAGTCGGTATATATAAATAAGTTGGTTTGTGTTGACCTGCTTGCATAAAAACCATGCTGGGATTCCACAATGACAGATTTGAAAGTATCATATAATGGCCTGTAGACTATTTTCTCAAATATTTTTGCCATGGTTGACAGAATAGAAATAGGTCTGTAGTTTTTTACATTCGATTTAGAGCTCGATTTATGGATAGGTATCACGTATGATTCCTTCCAAATGCCGGGAAAGGTACCTGCATTTAATGATAAAGAATATATAAAATGTAAAGGATTCACTAAGGTATCACAGCAGTTGCGTATAAAAATAGGTGGAACTTTGTCAGGACCAGCGCTACTGTTTGAATTCATTGAACGTATTGCGTTATAAATATCCTCATGCAAAATGTTAAAATTATTAAGGTGGAAGACGCTGTTAAACTCAAATGAATAATTGTTAACAGATGACGGTCTATACACTGATGAAAAGTATGTGGCAAATAAATTAGCAATATCGATTCCGGTAGACGCCGTAGTGTTACCAAAAACCATAGACACTGGAATGCCATGGCACTTATTCTGGCTATGTACATAGTTCCAGAACGACTTTGTGTTACCCGGTATAGCCCTTTCAACGTTACTAATGTATTTTTTGTAGCAAGATACAATTTCAGACTTACATTTTGCTCTGAGGTTAGCAAATCTGTGGTAATCAGCTAGCTGAAGTGATTTTTTCCATTTCATATGCGCAACTTTTTTATGCTTTATCAGCTGAATGATATATTTAGAAAACCACAGAGGAAACGAAGTACTCCTAACAGCCAGTTTAGGTACATACATATCAATAGCGAAATAAATGACATCATAAAATATACACAGTACATTGTTAATATCGTTGGAGGATTTGAGGACCGACCAATTAACACTGCTCAGAAAGCCATTAATTTTATTGTAATTGGCACGTTTAAAGTCATATTTGAAATTTGCATTATCATCGACGACATTAAGACCTGTAACAGAGAAGCGCACAGAGAAAGAAGGGTGATAAGCGTCGCAGGGTATGATAGGGACACACTTTGAAACTAAAATGTATTCAATACTGTAATATCTCGGACCCGGGTCTTATATAAATCTGTGATTTGTACAAAAACCGATTGTTGGATGTTGTGTATGTAGTAACCTATTTATTAAATATCAGGTTCGTTACAAGTGTTGATGTGAGCAAAAGAAAAATATTATTTGTTTATCTATCTTATCTTCCAAACGAAAACCCATCTCGTCCATCTGTTTGTTTGTTATTGTGCCGAAGCTGACCTGTTACTTATAAGCTGAAAACGATTAAAAGAGGTCGAAAAATTATACTCAGATTTGAATAAATGTGTCGTTTTATTCAAAAAAAAAAAAATGTTTACAGGCGATGTTGAATGATAAATATTATTACTTGAGATGTGGGTTTATGAAATTTATTTCATAAATTTCAGTCTAATTGATATTAAGGAAATGGGTATATTTTAATTAGGAAAATGAATTTCGAATTGAGCGGATACCTCCGGAGAATAATAATAAAACAAAATATCGTTTGTCTTTGAACATCGTTTCGAATTTTCTAAGATTTTGATAGAAATCATTTGGAAGATAGAGTCAAAAATCGCTGTTTCGCGACCAGGATACAAGTCATTTCTAGAGTGAATTAAACAGCACAAAATGTATATGACAAATTTAAAAGGTGAAGCCAAATTTTGAGTCGATCGGGCCAAGAAAAGAAAAAGTTTTGAGTGTGCGTTCAGCGAACATCATCCCACCCCTTTCCTTGATCAAATTCCCCTATCTGTAGATTTAATTCATTTCAAAATACTTTTCATTATAATTCCTCGGAAATACCTGAGGCAGAGTGTGAATGAGTAAGTGCTAAGCCATGTCAAGAAAACACACCTGACCACAGAATATCCCTTTTGAAATAAATGAAAATCATTTCAATACGAAATTTCCAATGAGTGCATACGAGCTATGAATGCAACTGCGTCAAGTACGTATACTTTCCGCAACAACATTCACGTTCACAACACCTGTGGAAAATCTACGCCCTATCTGTAGATTTAATTCATTTCAAAATACTTTTCATTATAATTTCTCGGAAATACCTGAGGCAGAGTGTGAATGAGTAAGTGCTAAGCCATGTCAAGAAAACACACCTGACCACAGAATATCCCTTTTGAAATAAATGAAAATTATTTCAATACGAAATTTCCAATGAGTGCATGCGAGCTATGAATGCAACTGCGTCAAGTACGCATACTTTCCGCAACAACATTCACGTTCACAACACCTGTGGAAAATCTACGCCCTATTTGCAGATTTAATTCATTTCAAAATACTTTTCATTATAATTTCTCGGAAATACCTGAGGCAGAGTGTGAATGAGTAAGTGCTAAGCCATGTCAAGAAAACACACCTGACCACAGAATATCCCTTTTGAAATAAATGAAAATTATTTCAATACGAAATTTCCAATGAGTGCATGCGAGTTATGAATGCAACTGCGTCAAGTACGTATACTTTCCGCAACAACATTCACGTTCACAACACCTGTGGAAAATCTACGCCCTATCTGTAGATTTAATTCATTTCAAAATACTTTTCATTATAATTTCTCGGAAATACCTGAGGCAGAGTGTGAATGAGTAAGTGCTAAGCCATGTCAAGAAAACACACCTGACCACAGAATATCCCTTTTGAAATAAATGAAAATTATTTCAATACGAAATTTCCAATGAGTGCATGCGAGCTATGAATGCAACTGCGTCAAGTACGCATACTTTCCGCAACAACATTCACGTTCACAACACCTGTGGAAAATCTACGCCCTATTTGCAGATTTAATTCATTTCAAAATACTTTTCATTATAATTTCTCGGAAATACCTGAGGCAGAGTGTGAATGAGTAAGTGCTAAGCCATGTCAAGAAAACACACCTGACCACAGAATATCCCTTTTGAAATAAATGAAAATTATTTCAATACGAAATTTCCAATGAGTGCATGCGAGCTATGAATGCAACTGCGTCAAGTACGCATACTTTCCGCAACAACATTCACGTTCACAACACCTGTGGAAAATCTACTAAATAGAATAAAATAACTTTTTATTACCTCGCTCAGTAGGATGATGCTCGCTCAACGCATGATTCAAGAAGAATCCATGAATCACCTTTTCGTTCTAGTTTTATATGCTATAAACGTGGTTGCCCAGTTAAAATTTCAATATTAGTTTGTTTTGAAACGATACTCAAAAATGTCTTGTGTGTCTGCCCTTCGGTCCGTGGGAATTGTTTATCTTACGCGTTCCTTTCCTGAATCGGCGGAATACACTCGAGCGCCTACTTGACTCTATCTTCCAGACTAAACAACGATTACACTGCTCATGAGACAAAGAAATATAATAATAAGAATCTAGTAATATTAATTAAAATTATTATTTCTATAATACATTTTAATATTTTTCGGCAGCATCCCCTCAATATATTACATTCGCCCCCTTTTTAAATAAAAAAAAATGTATTCCCTTTTTTTTTTATTTCAAAACAGATATAACCTTAACTTATCATGTAATGCTAACATAAAATAATAATAATAATAATAATAATAATAATAAAATTAATCTTTTAACATACATCAACGCGTCTTTTTTCGATTTTGTGCTCGCGATTTCTTGTATCTGGAGAAAATATTTCTACGATGCCTTGTTCCCGCCTTGAGGATCTTCTTCGAGGGCTGTTTTATCCACTGCGCCAAAATTTTTATTTTTGCTTTCGCGTTTGCCTGCTCTGCCGACGCTCCTCCCGGAGTTGGTGGCCGTGCTGCTTCTTCCCACTCATGGACTTTGTCATTCAGGCTCTCCTCCAGCTGGATTTCTGGCAGGTCCGGTGTGGGTGTCCCTTCAGCGTCTGTCATCATCTTCAGAAAGCTTCTTTGGTCCGCCCATCTCGCCATCTGTCCACCTGGTGTTGGGGGCCGCTCTTCGCCGTTTTCGCTGATCGGTTCCCAGTCAAACACGAAATCGCCAAGGTCCATGGTCTTTGACTAATTGACTCGAGTGGTTTTGTATTTTTGATTTCAATAGGTTTATACTTGGATTTTTACTTACGGTACCGTCGTCTCTGGCTGCAGATTTAAGACTAACCTGTGAAGTCCCTCGATGGTAATATCTCAAGTGTTGAATATTATACACACCCTTGATTTTTTTTGTTTTGGGATCGATTATCTCATATGTATTTGGATACGGCTTTTTCACGACTATGTACGGTCCATCATACAACATCTGGAATTTGTAAATTATGTTATCGTTGGCTTTTGACATTGGGTTTGAACGCAACAGGACCCAATCACCCACTTCAAATTGTATCATATTTCTGGGTCTTCGGTTGGCGTTTTTCGCACGTGTTTCCGCATTTTTTTTAAATTCTGTTGTGCCTTTCTTTCGATGTCGTTGTCGATTTCAAGTGGAAAGTACGTCTTTATAATTTTTTCGCATGGAAGTGGAGCCCTTTTCTTGTATACTATTTCGTACGGAGCGTATCCAGTTGATAGGTGTGGAAGAGTGTTAAAACAAATTTCAACATCTTTGATGAACAACGCCCATTTCGTATGTTGTGTACTGCAGTATGTCCGGAAAATACGTCCTAATTCTTGCATGACCCGTTCACTCGGATTCCCCTGAGGATGACGAATTGATGAATGGCTTATGGTAATCCCCGCTTCGTTCAATTTTTTCTTCCATATTTTCGCTGTAAATTGAGTCCCTCTATCTCTTAATATGCATTTTGGTTTTATTATTTTGGAGAATTCGTTTAAAACTTTGTTTACTGCGACTTTCGCGGTTGCTTTCTTCATAGGGTAGAGTTGAACGTATTTTGAAAATGTGTCTATCAACACAAAGATGTAGGTAACGTTGCCTCGGCTGGCAGGTAGCGGCCCGAAGAAATCCCCCGTGACGAGCTCCCCCACCTCTTTTGCGGTGATCGGTACAATTGGCCCTTCGAGTGGCCGCCGTAAATATTTTGACCGCTGGCACGTGTCACAGGAATTTATTACCCTGGTCAGCTGCTGTTTCATGTTGGGGAAGAAAAATAACCTTTTGAATAATGCGTATATTTTCGAAATCCCGAAGTGCCCCATTGATTGATGATAGTATAGGATGATTTTTTCACGTAATCCTTCCGGGAGAACGATGCGTTGCTGTAGAGTGTAGCTGTCTTGATGAAGTAAAATATTACTTTTGATCAGGTATAGATGCATCGTTCGCTGAGTTGTTTCGTCCGGCTCTTCATTTCTCTCTATAATGCGAATAATTTTATTCAAAGTTGGATCTTGTTCCTGGTGTTTTCGTAAGTGTTTTAAATCGGCCCCGATGCTGATACCCTCTGTCTGGAAAACCGCTACTATCGGATCTTGATTTTGGCTATTTGCGCCCCCATCATGCGGAAATCTAGATAAAACGTCGGCGACGATATTTTCCTTTCCCTTTATGTATTCTATGGTGTAGTCGAATTGGCTTAGGAGTATTATCCATCTTGATAGTCGTTCGCTTAGAAGTTTACATTGATGTAAAAAGGTTAATGCTCGATGGTCCGTACGTATAATTAATTTCCTTCCATGTATGTATGTCCTGAATTTTAAAATTGCGAAAATTATAGCTAGCAGCTCCTTCTCCGTCGTGGTGTAAAATAGTTCACTTCCGCGCAGAGTCCGACTTGCGAAACTGATGATCCCCTCGGATCCGTCGTCCAGCAATTGATATAACGTTGCCCCTAATCCAAAGCCCGAACTATCAGTTTGAATATAAAACGATTTTTCGTGAATAGGATGATGTAGTAAGACCGTGTTGATGAAAAGTTCTTTTGTGTTGTTAAAAGCCTCTTCTTCCTCTCGCCCCCATTTCCATGGTGTCCCCTTTTTGAGAAGGTTCGTCAATCTGTTGGATGTTCTGCTGAATTTTTCTGAAAATTTTCTATAAAAATTACACAGTCCCAAAAAGGCCCGGACATCTTTAATTCTTTGCGGTGTTGGAAATTGTTGGATCGCCTTCAGTTTATCAGGATCGGCTTGAATTCCTTTAGTGTTGATTATATGTCCTAAGAATTTTACTTCGTGTTGTCCAAAATTTGACTTTTCTAAGTTGATCGTTAGTCCTCCTTCTCGTAGTTTACTTAACACCGTGTCCAGATGTTCTAGATGAGATTCGAAATCCTTGGATGCCACTAAGATATCATCTATATAGTTGATGGTGTATTCCCTTACTTCTGGCCCCAAAATTAAATCCAACGCACGACTGAACGATCCACTTGATGTTTTTAGTCCGAACGGTAGTACTTGAAAGACGTATGATTTGCCGTTGTATAGAAAGGCTGTGTATTGTTGGCTCGATTTTGCTAAAGGAATTTGCCAGAAGGATTTCGTTAAGTCGATGTTGGTAAGCCACTTTGCCCCTTGGAAACGGCGTAGAAGAAGTTCTGCAGGTTCCGAAGTCTCGCAATCATTTATCATTTTTGCGTTTAGTGTTCTCGCATCTAAACAGAGCCTAACCCCTCCATCTTTCTTCCTAGTTACGGTAATAGGGCTGGAAAATTGTGATGGGCCTCTCCTTATGATGTTCATGTTCATCATCTGCTGAATTTCTTTCTCTACTTCCGATCTCAACTGAAAGGGAACGGGATATGATCTTTTAACGAATGCTGTTTCGTCTGTCATTTTGATGTGATGTTTGTATATGCTCGTTAATCCAGGTTTTCGTGAGAATATCGACTGATGTCTTAATAGAACTTCCGATAGTGCTCCTTTTTGTTGATTTCCTATGTTGGTATTTTCTATTTTCTTTAGAATGTCCTCTGAGGTATAATCGTCCGCCATTGTTGTTATACAGATGTTAAATTCTTCTTCTAATTCTTCTTCCATGGTGTCATTTTCCTGACCTGGTTGGGGATTTTCGACTTGTGTGAAGTGTATTTCGCTCCACTGTCCTAAAACCTGGAATTTGATGTTTTTGTCCTCGAAGTTAATGATTGCGCTGACCTCCCGTAACCAATCGGCGCCCAAGATCAAAGGCTTCACCAGGTTTTTCACGATTAAGCAGACCACATTGACTTGTGTTGAACCTATAGTGAGTGAAATGTACGATTGTTGTTTGATGCGTTGGCTCTTCTTCCCCATCGCGCCTTTCAGAAAAGTTGAAACTACTGGTAATGTAGGAAAGTTTAAATTTCTAAATTGCAGGTCGCTCCAAACATCTTCGGAAATGCAGCTCACCTCGCTCCCGGTGTCGATTAGGCTATTTCCGGAGCGGGCTTCGCCCCATTGTTCTCATATTCTTCCTTAGTGATGGCGGTATTCAAGTTGGTATTTTCTTCATCCGCTCTTCCTTTGATAAATTTTATTGGGGATTTCTTCGCATCATGGCCAGTGATGGAGTTCAGTCGATTTTTGCGTATTTCGATTGGTTTTCTAATTCCTTGTAAACGTTTTCCGATTCCCTTTCCCATGGACCATCCTAGATTTTTCATTATTGTTGTCGCTTTTCCGTAATCCGGTATGGGTGCTGAAGATTCGATGTTAATCTCACACAAAGCCGGACCTTCCGGGACCGGTACGGCTGGAATTCGGCCCTTTATTCCAACCGTTTGTCGTTTCCCAGGGCTTTGCGATTATCTTTTGTGTAGGGGTTACTTCGCGGTGTGGGGTGGAGCTTCTCGTGTCGGATTGGCCCCATACCTCCCTTCCAGATGTGATCTTGAGTGTTGAGGAATTCCGCCATGCCCTGGATGGACTTTCTCGTATGTAATTCCCATAATGCTTGAATGTTGGCGGGAAAATGTCGTATTAGGGTGGACACCAGGAAATCTTCTGGAAACGGGGTCGTGAGGAGATTCGCCTGTCCTAAGATGAATGAAAAGTGGTCGAGCATTCTGTTGTGAACTGTTGGATCCCATTTAGCGGTGGAAATATTTATTTTAATATCGTTTTGCTGCGCATCGGACCAATAAACGTTCAGGAAATCTCTGCGGAAATCGTCGTAGGTTCTCCATCCTCCTTGAAAAATTTTCATGCAGTTGAGGGCGTTGGATTTGAGGCAGTCCATTGCGAGGGTCAGCCTTTGGGGCGTGGTCAGCTGAAGATGATTTCCATAGCTCTGCAGGTCGTTCAGGAACTCCATCGGATTCGCCGTATCATCATCGCCAAATGATGGTTTTTTTGGAGCTGTAGAAAGAAAAAATGAACGATCGAAGGCGGTGTTTGAACTCGCGAATCCCGCTCCAGGTGGTTGATTGTAATTTGCCTCTGTATATCCTGATCCGGAGGGATGGTTTGGGGATGCTATTTCTGAAATTGTTTCAAATAAGCCAGTGCTGTTTATCGGGGCTCCACTACATGTCCGAATGCTCTCCATTAATGCGTCCATTTGTTTACTTAATTCCATTTGTCGCTTTAGTAGGTTTTGTCTTAAATCTGCTTGCGCCGTGTTATTTCCGGTAACCGTGTGATTCAGATTTGCGGTGCTTTCCATCGGCATGAAATTCGATCCGGGTTGTTCGGGCGGACCATTTGGCGCAGGTTCATTCACCCTCGAAGTCAGGTGTTCGTCTTGGGCGGCAGCATCCATCTCTTGATTCTCCCTTTCCCCTTTATTTTTAAACACGTAAAACTATCAAAACAAACAACATTAGTAAATTATATAACACACTTACATTTATTCACTTGTATCCTGGTCACGGCACCAATTTATGTAATATCTCGGACCCGGGTCTTATATAAATCTGTGATTTGTACAAAAACCGATTGTTGGATGTTGTGTATGTAGTAACCTATTTATTAAATATCAGGTTCGTTACAAGTGTTGATGTGAGCAAAAGAAAAATATTATTTGTTTATCTATCTTATCTTCCAAACGAAAACCCATCTCGTCCATCTGTTTGTTTGTTATTGTGCCGAAGCTGACCTGTTACTTATAAGCTGAAAGCGATTAAAAGAGGTCGAAAAATTATACTCAGATTTGAATAAATGTGTCGTTTTATTCAAAAAAAAAAATGTTTACAGGCGATGTTGAATGATAAATATTATTACTTGAGATGTGGGTTTATGAAATTTATTTCATAAATTTCAGTCTAATTGATATTAAGGAAATGGATATATTTTAATTAGGAAAATGAATTTCGAATTGAGCGGATGCCTCCGGAGAATAATAATAAAACAAAATATCGTTTGTCTTTGAACATCGTTTCGAATTTTCTAAGATTTTGATAGAAATCATTTGGAAGATAGAGTCAAAAATCGCTGTTTCGCGACCAGGATACAAGTCATTTCTAGAGTGAATTAAACAGCACAAAATGTATATGACAAATTTAAAAGGTGAAGCCAAATTTTGAGTCGATCGGGCCAAGAAAAGAAAAAGTTTTGAGTGTGCGTTCAGCGAACATCATCCCACCCCTTTCCTTGATCAAATTCCCCTATCTGTAGATTTAATTCATTTCAAAATACTTTTCATTATAATTCCTCGGAAATACCTGAGGCAGAGTGTGAATGAGTAAGTGCTAAGCCATGTCAAGAAAACACACCTGACCACAGAATATCCCTTTTGAAATAAATGAAAATTATTTCAATACGAAATTTCCAATGAGTGCATGCGAGCTATGAATGCAACTGCGTCAAGTACGCATACTTTCCGCAACAACATTCACGTTCACAACACATGTGGAAAATCTACTAAATAGAATAAAATAACTTTTTATTACCTCGCTCAGTAGGATGATGCTCGCTCAACGCATGATTCAAGAAGAATCCATGAATCACCTTTTCGTTCTAGTTTTATATGCTATAAACGTGGTTGCCCAGTTAAAATTTCAATATTAGTTTGTTTTGAAACGATACTCAAAAATGTCTTGTGTGTCTGCCCTTCGGTCCGTGGGAATTGTTTATCTTACGCGTTCCTTTCCTGAATCGGCGGAATACACTCGAGCGCCTACTTGACTCTATCTTCCAGACTAAACAACGATTACACTGCTCATGAGACAAAGAAATATAATAATAAGAATCTAGTAATATTAATTAAAATTATTATTTCTATAATACATTTTAATATTTTTCGGCAGCATCCCCTCAATATATTACAATACTAGTAAAGCACAGATCAAGTACGACATTAAATTGATTACTGATTGCATTAAACTGATGTAAACCAAGAGCACCAAGACCATCTAATAATGATATTTCAGTTGGTTGCGTAACATTTATTGGAAGGAGACCAGTACACTCTTCGTCCGATATCCAATTAATATGCGGTAGATTAAAATCCCCAAGAACAATAATCTCACTGGATGGATGAATGTTTATGATGTTTTGAATAGTCGTCACATGTTGCATATAGACATCTATGTTGGAATTTGGAGGAATATAGCAGCAGAAGATAATAATGTTTCTCTTGCCCACAGTGATTTCAGCTGCTACAATTTCCAAAGAATTATCAGTTGTTAGTAGACGTGAAGGTATGTCATTCCTGATGCTAATTAAAACATCGCCTCCAATGGATTTTATGCTGTTAAGAGTAGATCGATCGGCGCGATATACAGTGTAACGATGGTCAAACAATTCAACATCCATTATTTCCGGATTAAGCCAAGTCTCGGTTAATGCTAAAATATCGTATTCTTCGGATAGACATGAACAATAAAAATCCTTCAACTTAGTTCTCAATCCTCTTACGTTCTGGTAGTAGAGTGTAAGGTCCATAGTTTTGCTACTGCAGATGTTGCTTTTATTTGAAGAGAGATGCGGATTAATTAGTTTTTTTGGGCTTCAACTATTTGTGGATTACCTCGTATGTATTTTATGGTTAGGTTTTCTTCGCCTTTCTCCCTTCGCACAGAAAGCTCAGTCTGTAATGCCCTCAAATGATCTCGTTGAGCAAGAGTGAGGTCACATTTGAATTTAATGTTCCCAGTATCCATAATATTTGAGACACGAAGTACATCAATTGCTGATTTTCTATCTCTAAAAATCAATTTAATAGGCCTACAATTGTTACCAGCTTTTCCAAGTCTAAAACATTTTATTGGTTCAAATAGCACGGATGGATCAATAATTTTCTTTAGTTCACACATGTCAGCCATAAAACGTTCTTCAGGTGTGCCACTATGTTCAGGCATGTTGAAAACAATAACATTCGAAGACCGCCGTTGACGTTCATCAAATTCTTGTACTGCTTCGTTAAGGTTGGTTTTGATCGAACCAATATTAGATAATGATGGTTCAGATACATTATTTTCTTCCAGCTTACTAATTCGGACCTTTAACTCTTCAATATCTGCATTTATTCCATTCAGAACTGCTCTCAGCTCAGATCTAAGCATGGCCGGCAATTCTGATTTCAAAACTTCTTTCATAGTATCTGAAATTGATGCTTGTTTAGTGACAGTATCATGTGGAACACATGTTAAACACATATATTTATCACCCTTTTCTAATTTAGCTTCGCCAACGTAGTATCCGATGTCATCATTTGTGAAGTGAGATATGCAGTTAACATGCACCCATTGTTTGCAAGGCCCATGACATTTGAGTGAAGTTGACTTGGGACTAATCTGTTTTTTACACTGACGACAAGTGCGAGCCATGTTCTAGTTACTGGGAAGAAAAATATAGCAATAATCAGGAGTTATTATAAGGATGTAAAAAGGCACAAGGGTTAGAGAAACATGGACACTATGCACCCTAGGGCCGTTTAGGGTGACTAACTACACAAAACAGGTAGGCCACGGAAGGTAAACACAGTTAAACAGAGGATATATATTAATTAATTGTAGAATTCATCAAATGTATGCAACATTGTGTACAGATCATAAATATAAACAATTTTATTTTAATTCGTAAAGTTTAAATTAAAATAAAATTAAATGACTCGAATCAATTCTCCCTCATTGGGGATCGAACTCGGGCAGAATTGGTTTCAAATAATTAAATCCAACGATATTTCCACTACGCCAATATGACTTATTCTTATAAATACCATCTGTTAAACAAATTGTTTATGGTTTCGCAGATCCGCGAGTCACTTCTGCTTGCCAATCACTTTGGAGGTTATGTGCATACAGTATAAGATATATCTTCAATTATTAGAATTGTAGGCAAGATAAGATAAGATTTTATACGTAAATCTAGATGACAAATTTGATCGTTTTTTGATTTTAATAAAACATTAGAATTTGGAAGGATTGTTATTTTTTTTCAAACTTAGGATTGAACTAGCATTAACTGCACTAAAAAAATCCTTCTATTTTAATAAAAGGCTATTGCGATGAAGTAAGTATATATAAATAAATTAAATGTTAATCAAATGAAATGATTAAGTTTTAAAGGTGGTATCAAGTTATGCGGACAAAATATTCCAAATGCATATTAGATTGAGTAGGGAATTAACAAATTACGTCATAAGCAGATTTGAGAATTCTAATGAATTTCAAAAACTAAATTCAGGATTGTTATCTATAATATTTGATTGCCAGAATAAATTATTATTATTAATAATTTTCAGCAACCTCCAGGTTGCCAAACCTTCTTAGAATGTATTAAATATAACATTTTCTTGTACTGAATATCCCCGATTATATCTGATTCCGAAATATTAATATAGGTAATAATAGAAAAATTCACTTGGTCACAGTTATTTAAATAAATTAAATAAAAAGAATTTGAAAATTATTAATTAATATGTTTCATGTTAAGGGGATTCTACCGCTTCGAGCCAAACGTCGATTTTGGTGGGCGGTGAACTTTTCGATTCTGTATGATGTTAAGTGGTGGGGATCGAGTATTGCGTGCACGAGCAGTGCCTACTAAAGACACAGGCCGGAATGTTGGAGTGGGGAGGACTCCCAAATGCATATGTATGTCTGGCCTTGGTGCGCCTGCTCGTCTCGCGCTCGCTTGTAATGCGAGCGGGTTAAATTTTAAAAATTATTTTCAGAATATAGTTGAAATGATAAATATTTATTTTATGCAAAAATATATTCTAAAAATGAATAATTATAAATCAATGTTGAAATGATACCATCCCCGGTATTGTGCAAATTTATAATTTGCTTCAGGCCCTACGTTGTGTTCTTTTATGTAACCCGAAATTTTTTTATCCCAGGTTCGATACTTGTGTAAATATGCATTTTCAATACTTACCGTGTTGTGTTTCTGTAAAAGAAATTATGAAGGTGGACAACAAATGAAAGTCATAAAATGAGTTTAAAATGAGCAGCACGATCTTTATTCATTTAAGGCAAAAAAAGGCTCAAAAATAAAATAACGACATTAGAAGTTTACAATTTACAAAAATTACCGCCTTATCGTGCTAGTAACAAATTTACATGTCCCTTGCTCAAAAAAATGTGTGGGACTACGCGCTTCTGCTCCGCATTCGCTACGAGAGGCTGGAAAAAACCCACTAAAACAACCACCTCGGAGCATGTGATTTAACTAATTAATTTAACCAAAATTAAACAATGTATTTGTGGGAGCGAAATAAATATACCACGCATCGTGTTAGTTTGTCAATTCGTCAGATTGTCAATTAGTCAGAACCTCAGTTCGTTTCATCCTACGTATGTATAACATATTTTAATTATGTGATTGTTCGGCCCTGCACGTATGATTGCGGTTGTCAGTCGCAATCAAATTAACGGGACAAACATTATTTTAGTTATGTGATTGTTCGGTCCTGCACGTATAATTGCGATTGTGAGTCGCAATTAAATTAACGGGACAAACATTATTTTTATGTGATCGTTCGGCCCTGCACGTATAATTGCGGTTGTGAGTCGCAATTAAATTAACGGGACAAACATTATTTTAGTTATGTGATTGTTCGGTTTATTCTTGGCATTTCAACTACGGTTGACGGCCGCAATTTATTTGCAGAACAAACCTTAATCGGATGTCAGTTATACGAACTACAACCCGACATTGTAGTTCGTATTCGTCAAATGCCTAATAAATTCATTTCACTCCCCTTGAATTTAAATTGGATTAATTTTTGTTTCTTTAAAATCACATATATATCAGTGCAGTACTTACTTGCATGCAACACACACTTTCCTTCAACTCCCGAACTCCTTTTTCTTATCAACTTTTATACCCGTGATCAAAATCACTTTTCCCAAAAATTACTATTTCTTAATTTACGTCCGCACCCGTTCGCGTATCCCAACCGACTTTTTTGATTCCTTTTTCTATTTCTCCACATCACAGTTTCCCCCATTCCTTTCCTCTCAACATTACCAAATATGGTCATGCACATACAGCTTTTCACGCAAGCGTGCATTCTTTCTATACATAATCTAAACATTACCAAATATAGTCATCTGTATCCAGATTCTCATGCAAGCTTGCATTCCTTATTCCTATTATCTAAACATTACCAAATATAGTCATCCGAATCCCGATTCTCACGCGAGCTTGCATTCTTGCTTCCACTTCAATTTTTGTGTAGACTAAACAAACTGGAGTGGAAGGCGTACGTGACTTTTTGGATTATTATGGCCTTTGTCTATTCATTAGGATTTATTAATTTATACGCATAATTTAAATACAAATCAAAACAATTAGAACATACGCAGCGTAATACAGAATTGTACATCGTGTTTTTCGCATAATCTTTTCCCCCTTTTTTTTTAAATATAAATCTTGCGCCCACCCCAGTAGGAACTATTACAGACGCCCCCTTTTAAAATGCGAAATTAACTAGTTTGTTTAATTTTGTTATTTTAAAACTCCCTAATCTCGGTATTTTTGTTTTATGTCCTCTTCCTTTCTTTTGTTGGATGATTCTCTGGGTTCTTCCAGTTTCGTAACCGGTGCTTCAAAAAAATGACCGTTCAATCTTCATGGAATGGCCATAATTCCATTTATTTAACAATTCTGAAAATTCGAAAAGAACTGAGAGACAAACCTTATACCCTTTTTTTACTACAGCACGTTGAAGTTTAATTCATTTCCTTTTTCTTTTGTTTTAATGTTTTTTTTACCAACTTTGATTTTATTTACTCCATACCCCATTTTTTTACCATCTTGTTCACTTCCAATTAAGAAATACGCATACTTTCATTTTAATTCTTCAAAGATTAGTTTTTTTTATATAGTCTGATTTAATCCTTTATTGTGATTTATCCCTGAATTATTCGTGAATCTACTTGACGTTAGTGCTGGTTTAAATGAAGTTTCTAACTTTATTTATGATTTACCACTTAATTAAATCATGATATTGATTACTTGTGAATGTGTTTTAATCGAGTCGTGTTACCACATCTCATCCTCCGAGTGATCTCTATGACAATATTTAAATGAGAACCTAACATTTATTTTTGTTTATTGTAAAGGCATTTATTGTATGAAACTCCATTTGAATCAAATGAAACTGTTAGTTTTTGATTTTTACTTTAATACAATTAATTATTAGGAGTATTCTGATTTGAATTTTCGTAATTTGATAGCTTAAAATAATTAACATATTTGGGATCACTGGAGCTGATTGTTTTGCCTGTTTTCCCTTTTTTTTACCCCGTCTGGAAACGAAATCTGGCTATTTTCAATAGGCCGTTATCAATATGTCAATTCGTCAAGGGTACGCGGTCCGACACGTTCTTTTTTTTTGTGCTCAAGCGAAACTTTATTGCTTCCTCCCCTATTACCATTCTTCACTATTTCTTAAAAAAACACGTGGTGGTCTAAAAGCATCAGATGGCAAAATATTTCAAAATTTAGTCTGTCGTGAAACTGCCTCTTACGAGCATGTTCTGTTAGAATAACGCGACGAGTTATTGTTATTATTATTTTTAATCGGCTGCAGCTGTTTTCTTTTAACGAATATCGAAAGCTACGTGGGCGAACTATCGTTATTTGTATAAGTGTTAATTCTTTTAAACAACCTGTATTTAGTGAATGACGAAGTATAATCCTGCTTAATTTGTATTAGTGAAGCTGTGTTAGAAAAGTTTTTTTTAAAACAACGACAAGTGCAATAAATAATCTAATAATGTGTTAAGTGCAGTTGTTATATATTTTTTTTCTGCAAAATTTTGTGGATTACTTTATTTATACGAGATGTCCGTGGTAAGTGTCTTTAAAACAAACAAAATAGTAAAGTCTCGATTTTCTGATGGACCCGCGTTTTGTCATAAAATGTTTGTTATTAAAAAAACATTTTCAAAATATGTGACTACCAATTCTTTTTTTATTTTTATTTTATTTTTAGTCAGGGCATACGAGTCTTAAACAAAGAAAACATTTTAACTTCACATCAGAAATCAATTAAAAATTAATTCTGATTTTTTTTTTAAACTTTGTATTATTAATAATTGTTTCAAATTAATCATTTATTATGTTAATAATTTTAATCGAAACAATATCAAATATTTTATTATTATTATTTATTTTTAAATTTGGTTAGTTTCATCAAAATTTAAAGAAATCATAAAGATATGACATTCAAATCTTTATCCTTTTTTTATAAAAAAAACAGTTGAAATTGTTTTTTTTTTATTTTTTTTTTTTTTTTACTTTGCTGGACTTGCCCTTTTTCTCCAAATATTATGTATTAACGAAGAACATCTTATTTAGTTTATCGTTTATTTTGTTGACGGAAATGAGAATTTGAGAAGGTTTTTTTTTTAAACTTTACTAGGCTGAAAACACTTAATGTTTACTCATATTTTATTTTTAGCAAAATATAATCCTAAAGCACTATTTTCTTAATTTTTAAGTTTAATTTTATTAGGAATCTTCTAAGACTAATTAAATTATATAAACAAAATTTCTTATTTATTTATTAATTTATTTATTTAAATATATTAATGTAATGCTGTATTATTATTATTATTAGTTTTAATCTAATTCTCCCTTGAGTGTATTTACTGTGAATTACCACTTAATGTGTTTATTAATGTTATTACTGAATTTTAAAGGTAGTTTTTTTTTTAATATTCAATTACTTTAATGTTTCAATGCTAAAAGTCAAATTAAGTTAATCACAACATTTAAATTATCTTTATAATTATTTACTTTATTTTGAGCTGCAAATTACTACTCTTCTATTTTTCTACTTATTTCCTTTTTTAATTACCTTAACATAAGAATTATCACAAAAACGTTTCTATTTTGAATTAATGACTTGCCATTCTTTTTATTATCATTCTGGTTTTCTCATAGTATTCTTTTTTTTTTTCTTCATATAATTCCCACTTTGTGTTCTTATTTCAAAAAATCCTGATTTTATTGTTTAAATATGTAATAATTAAATTTTCCTTATTTCTCATTTTTTTTACTACATGAACTATTAATTTTGTATACATATATACACACATACACGTACATATATATCTCAGAAATATTATTTTATTTTAATTCAAGGATTTATTCTCTATAATTTTATGGATTTAATGAGAAAATCGAAACATACAATATATATATTTTAAATATCTATTAGAAAATATATTTTATTCAATTTACTACTAAATTGACTCCTCTTTTTTATTATTATTTTTTTTATTACTAACTGTTGTAATGAGATTATTATTTGTTTAGAATTATGAATTCTTATTATTATATTTTCCTTAGCTATCACCTTTATTCCCCCCTTTTTTTAACATTTTTATGTCAATCAAATATTATTATAAGTTTTGCAATTCCTTGAATTCAATTTGTTATTGTCATTGCTTCATCTACGTTTTTATTTAAACATGCAAAAAAAAGTACTCCCCTGTATCTCCTTCCCCTTTTGGATGCAGCCAATGTCGTAAGTAGATAAATCGCCGCTCTCTGGGTCCTTGCTGCTCTCCTTGATGATGTGCCGCTCACAGGTGGTCCAAACCTCCTTGGGTGCCTTTTGGGTTCTGCTTCCGAGCTGTCCTCCTCGTCTCATGGCTTCTATGTTGAACCTTCTTCGCAGGATCGCGGAACGGGTAATCGTTCGTATTTCGCGGTTTTCTCTTTACTTTACTCGCCTTATTTCTTTTTTTTTTTTTTTAGCCACGACTTGGTGTCTAATGTTTACAAATCCCTACTACCCCTTTTTTTCGCCCCCATTGTGAATTGTACTGACTACTTTAATCCTTATTACAACAGACAAATAAAAATAAAGACTCCCTTTCTATGATCTATTTATTAGCAACTTGAAAATAAACTTACATTTAACATCTTAATTAAAATCTTAAAATACTAACAACGAAAACAAGACGTAATTTCATATCATATAATTATTATACCTACACTCAACACTTAAATTACTTATAATTTTATAATTTTTATTATTATTCCATTTTTTCTGATTCTTTCTTGTTCTTGTTCTTCCTCATCCAACTTCGCCGTTGTTTTGATCTCATCCGATTTATTTCCACTTTCTTCTTTGATTTCTGACTAACCCTTTTGGATTGATTCACCTTGATTTCTTCTCGTTGCGTTGTTTGAATGCATGTCACTTCTCGCTCTTCATTATTCTTCATGTTTTCTTCATTGTTCCCTTTTATTATTAGATGTTCTATTGATTTGCCCGGAGTTGGCGGTCTTTCATTCACATAAGGACACGGAATATATGAAATGTCTTCTAACACCTTCAATGGAATTTTTACTATTATCTTCCTCTTCTTTGAATTATTATTTTCCATCGTGGTTTTTCTTTCGTGCTTTCGTTTGAGCGGCGTGCGTCTAGCGATCTGTGCGTTTTGTGTAGGTCTGTCTCCGTTTGCACTCATGGTGTGTTGGCCGGTGATAAAATTTTAAGTGTCGCACATTGTAGACACCTTTAACTTTTTTTGAAAACGGATCCGTCAGTTCATAAGTATTTGGATACGGCATTGCGGTAATGATAAATGGCCCGCTATATAAGAGCTGAAACTTGTATATGATTTTTTCACTTGCATCTGATTGGTTGTTGTTTCTCAGTAACACCCTGTCATTTATCTCGTATTTGATTCTATGGTTAATTCTTGCATCAGCCCCCTTTTTTCTCCTTTCTGCATTAGTTTTTATATTCAGTCGCACCCGTTCAATGATATCATGTGGTGAATTATCCGGCTTTTTGATTTTGTCTATCAATTTATCTAGCGGTAATTGAGGCTTCCTTTTATATATAATTTCAAATGGTGGGTAGCCCGTACTCAAATGAGGAATCGTGTTTAAACAGGTTTCAATATCTTGGCATATCAATGCCCATTTAGTATGTTTTTGGTGGCAAAATGTTCTAAACATTCTTCCGAGTTCTTGCATAACCCTCTCACTCGGATTGCTCTGTGGATGTCTGATAGACGAATGACTTATTTTTATACCTGCTTCTTTCATTCGATTTATCCAGATACGGGCAGTAAATTGCGTACCTCTATCGGTAAGTAGACATTTCGGCTTAATAATATTTGAATAATCCAATATTATTTTGTCAGCGGCCATTTTTGCTGTCGCCTTTCTCATTGGATACATTTGGAAAACGTATCGATTACTACGAGAATATATGCAACCTTTCCTCTACTTGGTGGGAGTGGTCCGTAAAAATCAGCTGTTACTAATTCTCCGACATTCTCCACTATTATTGGGTTAATAGGTGCTCCTGATGTTTGATGAGAAATCTTCGCTTTCTGACAAATATCACATTTTCTGGTGATGTTCCTAATATTTTTTTGCATCTTCGGGAAATAAAATTTCAATTTCATTAACCGATGCAGCTTGGTGGTACCAAAATGCCCAAGTATTTTATGATAATATTCTATAAATTTATTAACTTTGACGCTAAGCCCTTTAACTTCTTATCGTGTACGTTCTCTTCATTTATCTTTGCATTCCATATACTTTTTAACTGCTCATCCTGTTGTTGCAGTTTTCCAATCTGTTTTAACTCTTCGGTGATGTCAATCCCCTCGGCTGTAAAAAAGGCTACAACGGGAAAGTTATCATCTCTACATATATAGTCTTGCGGGTATCTTGATAGGACTTCGGCAGAAATGTTATCCTTGCCCTTTATGTGTTCGATTTCATAATCATATTGACTCAACAACAGGACCCATCTGGTTAACCTTTCGTTTAATAATTTACACTTGTGAAGAAAGGTTAAAGCTTTATGGTCAGTTTGAATAACTATTTTTCTTCCTTGAATGTATGTTCTAAACTTTAAAAGTGCAAATATTATTGGTAACAATTCTTTTTCCGTAGTCGTGTAATGTAGCTCACTTCCTCTTAATGTCCTGCTTGCAAAGCTCACCACCCCTATTTCTCCATCGTCCAATTTCTGTGTTATTGCCGCACCCAGACCATATCCCGAACTATCGGTTTGTATAAAAAAAGGTCTATTCATCATGGGATGTTTTAACATCACTGTGTCCAAAAACATTTTTTTTTTTATTCTCAAAGGCTTTTTTTTCTCTTTCACTCCATTGCCAAGGACTATTTTTCTTTAATAAATTTGTTAAATCTTTCGTTGCTTCGCTGAATTTGCTAGAGAATTTCCTATAGAAATTACACATTCCTAAAAATCCTCGGAGCTCCTTAACTTTTTTCGGGGTCGGAAACTCTTGAATGGCAATTACCTTCTCGGGATCCACCTTAACACCTTCCGTCGAGATGATATGTCCCAAGAATTTCAGTTCCTTCTTTATGAAATGGCATTTTTCCAGGTTTATGGTGAGTCCTCCTTCCTTTAACTTCTTTAATACCACATCTATGTGGTACAAGTGGGAGTCAAAGTCATTTGAAGCGATTAAAATATCGTCAATATAATTTATAGTAAACTCCCTCACTTCTGGTCCGAGGATAATATCTAGTGCTCTACTAAACGACCCACTTGATGTTTTGAGTCCAAACGGTAGTACCTGGTATGAGTATGATTTGCCATTGTACTGGAAAGAAGTGAATTTCCTGCATTCCTCGGTCAAGGGAATCTGCCAGAATGATTTTGTTAGGTCTATGCTCGACATCCACCGTACATTATGGAATTTTCGTAGGATAACATCCGCAGGTTCAGTTGTTTCGCAGTCGTTGATCATTCTTTGATTTAAATGTCGGGCGTCCAAGCAAATGCGTACGCCCCCATCTTTTTTCTTTGTAATTGTAATGGGACTGGCAAATGGAGATGGTTCCCTTTTTATGACCTTCATTTCAACCATTTTATTCAACTCCTTTTCAACAGCATCCCTTAACTGAAATGGTACTGGATATGATCTTTTAACAAACGGTGTTTCATCGCTTAATTTGATTGCATGCTGATACAATTTTGTGAGGCCAGGTTGTCGAGAAAATACATGTTGATATTTTTTTAAAACCTGTGCTAGTTTTTGTTTTTCGTTTGAAGACATCAAACATGCTTCTTCCACTTTATTGTCTATATCCATTGTTGTGTAATCTCGTGATTTCGTCACTATGGTGGGGAAGATCTCCATTTCTTTCATGAACTCGTCCTCTATCATAGCTTGTTGTGATTCGATGTTTTTGATTTCTGCGAAGGGTATCTTAATTGTTTTGTCTTTTATTTGAAATTTTATGTTTTCTTCCTCAAAGTTAATTTGGGCTTTTATCATTCTCATCCATTCTACACCAAGTATTAGTGGTTTAATTAAGTTTTTAACCACCAGACACACCACCTTTTCCGAGATACCTTCAATATTTACCTCCAAATATACCTGTGTGGTTATTCTTTGACTTCTCACTCCTACTGCTCCTTTTACAAATGTTGAAGTGACCGGTAATGTAGAGCATTTGATTCCATCAGACAGCAAGTTATTCCAAAGTTCTTCTGCGATACAATTCACCTCACTACCAGTATCAATCAATACTAAAATATTTCTTTTTTCTATGGTTACTTGAATTTCTGGAAGCTAGTTATGTTCCGTCCTATTTGTCGCATTTTTTTGTTATTGTATGCACTTCTCTCCTTGTTATTTCTTTTTCATGCTCTCTAACAAAGTGTATGTGTGATCTTTTAAATCTTTCTTTCGATGTTCCATGAAAGCATAACTGGATAGAGACTGGTTCCTTTATTCCTTGGTTTCTCTTTCCTAACCCTTGTCCCGGCTTCCATCCTAGATGTCGCATGATTTTCTCTCCCGGATTGTCATATTGAGAGTCCTCTGTTTCTAACGTAATATTATTGCAATGTAGTGGGTCTGCCGGGGTGCTTTCGATTGGATTTAGACCCTTTTTTCCAATCGCGATCCGTTTCCCTGTCGTCTTTGGTCACCAGCTTTTTTTTATTCTTCTAATTTTCTCTTTCTTTGTTCCACCTCTCTCGTGGGTTTATAATTCCATATCATATCTTGTTTTGATAAAAAAAAGTAGCAGCTGAAGTAATCGTTCTGCCCTCGTGCAAATTCCATAATGCTTGTATATTGGGGGGGAAATGTCGCATTATTTTTTCTATAAGTGCTTCTTGGGGTATCTGGGTGGATAACCTATTCGCTTGGTTTATATAAAATGCAAAATGATCCATCATCCTAGGAAACTTCGTGGAGTCCCAGCAAGCTGTACTCATTTCATATATAACTTCAGCCTGTTGCTGTTCCGACCAATACACCTGCAGCAGTTGTTTCTTAAAGTCGTCATATTTTATCCATGATCGTCTGAACATCATCATGCAATGTTTAGCACTATCCGTAAGACACAAGAAGCTGATTATCCGGCAAAAATAAGTGTCTACCATATCTTTCCAATTTTTCAATAAAATCCATGACATCTTCCGATTCTGCTCCACTGAATGAAGGTCTTGGAGGCGCTGTTGATATCAGGATGGCTCTGTCCAAGTTCTGTGGAATGAGTCGTAGTTCTTCACGGTGGCCGGTTTGATTGTTTGATGCCCTAGTGTTAGAGGTGTCTGTTTGTGGTGATTCCTCACGAGGATATTGGGCCACTCTGTGGTCAGGTTGTCCAATTGTCTTCAATATGTCTAACATGCCTGCAATTTGTTCGCTTAATTGTCCCTGCCTCTCATTCATTTCGGAGCGCCATCCATTTACTTCTGTCATAAATTTGTCGATATCACTTGTGGATTCGTCTGCGTGGTCGTTCCATGTTGGGTCTGACGACCCTTCTGTATTCTCCCCCTCATCTTGATCTTCTACCCTAGGTGGGATAGCCTTTCTTCCCCTGGGCATTTTAATATCTGCTTATATAGATGTCTCTGTATACTTCCGGTTAGAGATATATATGCTGGTTTTTCTGAAAAGCAGATATCAAATCGCGGTTAGTCTGCTATCTAAGCTTATCAATCTAGGCTTAATTTGCACCCACAAGCATCTTATAAACATTATTACTTTCGTGGGGATGAACTTATTTTATTTATCTTACTAGTGTTGTCAATCATTTATTCTTAATCATGTCCATTCAATAATGTTTACTCATGTTTAATGATTTAATATACACACTTGCTACATTTATTGCCCGTTTGCATTGCATTATAGAATGTTTATCTAATTATACACACATATATATATACACTTTTTTTTTCATCTTATTATTACTATAATTTTACTTGAATGCATTCTACATGAAATTACATCTCAGTACACATACCCTCACTTAATAGCCAAAAAATATATTATAGAAAGGTTGTTCCCCCTGACTATAGTTTTTTTTTTAGTTTTATTTATTAATTTTCCACAATTTAAAGCTACTTCGTTTAATCGAATTGATGATTTTTACTATTTATATTATTCTTGTGTGTGTTGCACTGCATTGTTAAGCACGAACACATGTGTTTGTTATTGATTCGAGGGCATTGATCTCCCCTTATTTCAGTGAAATAAATCTTTTTAAGTGTCACCACACATTTTTTCAAGAGTTCATCAAGGGCACATTAGTGAAAACATCTTTTTTTTTTAGCTATTTTAAGAAAATGGGTCACATTTCTGAATTATTGAAATGGAATTTTAACATTGATTATTAATTTCTAAAATAAAATAATTTTTTTTTTATTTCTTTTGAACAAATCAGCCTTATTATAACTTTAAATTTTCATTCTTTTCTCTGCTTTATAAAAATACATTTGATTTATTGTCCATAACACAACACGGCAAGATTTAAAACTTATTAAATGCATATTAATTGTAATCACAAGTATCCTGGTCACGGCACCAATGAAATGATACCATCCCTGGTATTGTGCAAATTTATAATTTGCTTCAGGCCCTACGTTGTGTTCTTTTATGTAACCCGAAATTTTTTTATCCCAGGTTCGATACTTGTGTAAATATGCATTTTCAATACTTACCGTGTTGTGTTTCTGTAAAAGAAATTGTGAAGGTGGACAACAAATGAAAGTCATAAAATGAGTTTAAAATGAGCAGCACGATCTTTATTCATTTAAGGCAAAAAAAGGCTCAAAAATAAAATAACGACATTAGAAGTTTACAATTTACAAAAATTACCGCCTTATCGTGCTAGTAACAAATTTACATGTCCCTTGCTCTTTTATTTAAACTCAAAAAAATGTGTGGGACTACGCACTTCTGCTCCGCATTCGCTACGAGAGGCTGGAAAAAACCCACTAAAACAACCACCACGGAGCATGTGATTTAACTAATTAATTTAACCA
The DNA here is from genome assembly GCA_963082785.1 of Philonthus spinipes. NCBI lineage: Eukaryota > Metazoa > Arthropoda > Insecta > Coleoptera > Staphylinidae > Philonthus > Philonthus spinipes. The sequence continues at coordinate 15,986,665 of OY720314.1, read as the reverse complement.
AAATTAAACAAATGTATTTGTGGGAGCGAAATAAAAATACCACGCATCGTGTTAGTTTGTCAATTCGTCAGATTGTCAATTAGTCAGAACGTCAGATTGTCAATTAGTCAGAACGTCAGTTCGTTTCATCCTACGTATGTATAACATATTTTAATTATGTGATTGTTCGGCCCTGCACGTATGATTGCGGTTGTCAGTCGCAATCAAATTAACGGGACAAAAATTATTTTAGTTATGTGATTGTTCGGTTTATTCTTGGCATTTCAACTACGGTTGACGGCCGCAATTTATTTGCAGAACAAACCTTAATCGGATGTCAGTTATATGTCGGGTTGTAGTTCGCATTCGTCAAATGCCTAATAAATTCATTTCACTCCCCTTGAATTTAAATTGGATTAATTTTTGTTTCTTTAAAATCACATATATATCAGTGCAGTACTTACTTGCATGCAACACACACTTTCCTTCAACTCCCGAACTCATTTTTCTTATCAACTTTTATACCCGTGATCAAAATCACTTTTCCCAAAAATTACTATTTCTTAATTTACGTCCGCACCCGTTCGCGTATCCCAACCGACTTTTTTGATTCCTTTTTCTATTTCTCCACATCACAGTTTCCCCCATCCCTTTTCTCTCAACATTACCAAATATGGTCATGCACATACAGCTTTTCACGCAAGCGTGCATTCTTTCTATACATAATCTAAACATTACCAAATATAGTCATCTGTATCCAGATTCTCATGCAAGCTTGCATTCCTTATTCCTATTATCTAAACATTACCAAATATGGTCATCCGAATCCCGATTCTCACGCGAGCTTGCATTCTTGCTTCCACTTCAATTTTTGTGTAGACTAAACAAACTGGAGTGGAAGGCGTACGTGACTTTTTGGATTCTTATGGCCTTTGTCTATTCATTAGGATTTATTAATTTATACGCATAATTTAAATACAAATCAAAACAATTAGAACATACGCAGCGTAATACAGAATTGTACATCGTGTTTTTCGCATAATCTTTCCCCCCCTTTTTTTTTAATATAAATCTTGCGCCCACCCCAGTAGGAACTATTACAATGTATTAAAAAAATGAAATTATAGTATCTGTAAAATATGATATAATACCAAATAAGGCATTTAATTTAATTCGAGCGAGTGATGTTTCCGTCACGGCGGTCTGCGGGCGACTGAATTCACGCGAGTTCGTAGTCTCCAGACTCCGAGATTTTGCATTTCCCCTCTCTGATGTTCCGGCCTGTGTCTTTAGTAGGCACTGGCACGAGCCGTCTCAAACATGCGAGAGTACAAACAAAGCGGACGACTGATATAGAATTGTGTTTTTATAACATTAAAAAAAAACGTCGAAAAATAATAATATGGGACTTATTCCGGTTTTCTAATACATTTGAAATATGCATTTTAAAATAGAACAAAATGTAATGTAACAGAATTTAAAACGTTAGCATTAAAATAATCTTTTAATAAATTAAACAGTATATTTAAGGTGAATGTTGTTGGAGACCTGGATTTTCTGGGTGCAACTCAGGAATAGACACTCACTACTTATTAAACTATTTATTGTTCTTAAACACTATTATAATAATCAACAATTACTAAGTTTAGAGTTTGTAAACTATCGCGAAAGAAAACAAAGTTAACCCGAACACGGGAATAGATGTTAACCGTGTGAGGTTCAGAAGAACAATTCCTCCGTTACAAGCTCAACATTGGTTCTTCAGAAAAACAATAAGTTTTGATAATGTGGGGGTGAAGTGTTAGAAATCACAGGTGGTGGTACGCGTCCAGCAATCAGCTTTCAATTGGTGGGCGTGGGCGTGACCAAAGGGTGGTACCCTTAGTGTCACGTACACGCGTTCACCGAATTTGAGGTACCTGGCATTCCTAAGCGTAAAGATTTAATGAATTCCTAAAATCGTGGGTTTCGATGTATAATTAAGGTGGCTGGCGCAGAGCAATAGACACATCCGTTTCTAATAAGGGATGTTCAAGAGTTTGAATTAGAAATTAGTTTTTCTTATATAAATAATAATTAGCTGGCGCCACATTATAATTACACATCCGAAAGAAAATGAGGATGTTTGAAATTTAGAATTTGTAATTTTTAGAAAATAAAAATTATACGTGTTTTGTATTATGAACGCTTAGAAATACAACAGGCGCGTGATTACTGCACGTGCACGTTAAATTGGAATCTAACAATGTACTGATAAATGAAAGGGTTTTAAATAATTCATACACAATGATTTTACACATTTTAATAAATGTATTTTATATGTAATAATGTTACAAAATAAATGTAAATGAAAACAGAAATGATACAAAAATAAAAAAAAATCTCTGTTTATAAATATTATTCGATAGAAGACTTTTTTAGAAATTATTTATTATATTTGCCGAAACTAGACGACTAAATAACAGGTGTTTCTATTATTTATTGTAAATTGTCCACTATTAATATATTATTAACAATATTCTGATCTCAGGAAATGAAGAGAAATAAATAATGCTGACTTATGTTATATAGAATGTATTAAATGTTTAATTAATGTATTTTTATAAAATATTTCTAATCTAGGTAGCATAGTGTAATTCCAAAAACTTTCATCGCGAAGAATTATATCGACGCACATCCCTTTCGGCGTCCACACAACAAAATAACATCGAGTACGGTTTGTTATTTCTAACTGACCTTGTACTTGATGGTAATATATATTATTTGATTTTAATTTAAATATACCATTATCGTTACGCAAATAATTAATTTTTTTGTTCTCAACAGCTTCTTCAGGAGTGCAATGTGGAATACTGTAGGGACGTTTAATTTCTATAATATCATCATCTCCAATTACGTTTTGTTTAGGTATTTATTTCTATGAACTTGATTACCTTTTGCTATAGTCGAGTAATATTCGTTTTTATTATTGGAAGAAATTACTGCTGCTCGACACCTGATATCGTAACTTTTTTTATGAAAAAATTAATGCGTGTACCACCTACAAACTTCGAAACGATTGAATTATACGATTCAGCAACATTATTGTTCATGTTTAATAATAGACTATATGCGTTTTGATTTAGTCTACTACCACATGATATATCTCTGAGAGCTCCACATTCTTCGAGCGAAGGAATCAGATTTTCTTCACCAATCTTCGGTCCAGTGCGACAATATTGACTGCAGTTGGTGTGATCGCCAAATACGTGGTTTGGACAATTCTGTATATCTTTAGTTAAATTGTTGATTAATTCCACTATAGATAATTCTTCTTTTCGCCAATTAAGTATAGCCTTCTTCACGCCCATTCGACAACGAATAATACTTGAAGTCATTTCTTTGCGTAGTGCAGGTGTCACATATTTATTTATTGAAGACATACGTTTATTTCCCACTTCCTGTAATTTCCCACAATAGTTTCTGAGCAAATGATTTGTACATTCAATTTTTGTTATTAAAGTTTTCGGACCATAAGGCTTTGCTAAGCATATCTTTTTAAATACACTACTATCGCCGTACCCAATCAGTTTAGTATATTTTAAACTATGTTGTGTTATACTATTGTAATAATTTGTAGGTGGATGTTGTACTTTGTAAGAGTACGAGTTGTAACGACTATGAAGAAAACACGTGGGTTAAAAAAGTTGTTTCTTTATTAGCTGAACTGTACAAGCTCTCTTGAATCGTAATTGAATGATGATGTAACAACGTTCGCCAGAATATTCTCGAACGCCGGTGATTCAGTTGCGCCGGCGCGGTGAGACAGCGACTGTGGCGGACAAAAGGGGAGACACGGCGCGCACTGCTAAGAGGGAGGAGCGTGTGGCCGGGGAGACAGAAGTTGGCATTCGGCAAGTCCAAGCTGGTAGATTCTTCCTGGAAAGCGGCTATTCCGTCCCGCTTGGACCCCTGGAGTGGACTTAGATACGTATTCTAGCCCGGTTTATTGCGATAATAAACCCATTAGGGTCGAACGATGTAATGCCGAAAACGGTTTCGGAATGCAGGTGGTAATTTTGTTAAAAATTACTCGCCTAAACCGAACAACTATATTTGAACCCTTCAACAATTATATCGGACTCCATAGCAGTAGAGGATCCATTCCACTTTTTGGTGCAAATATGCTCTGGAATGTCATTTTTTGTAGCGATACTTTTACAAATCGAGTAACATTTATTTCGTGTTGAAATGAATAATATTTTGCCGGTTCTAGCACCAATAATGCATGCAACTCCCTATAGAGTATCATAATTTAATTTGTAGGACCGCTTTGACCATGCACCGTCAACAATCACTGTTATAAATGGATATCCATCTTCATCCACATCTCCTACATCTATAGCCAACTGGGACTCTTCTTTCCCAGCTTCTTACATGGCCGCCCACATGGTTTCTAATACTTTATTCGAAACGGGCAAAAAATATTTTCCCACATTTTCTTTTGGGATATGAATTTTCCATTTTCAACAAAAGGATTAAATATCCTATAATTTTTTTATCAATAACTTTTTCGCTTATTGCGTCCATACACCATCATTGTTATTGAAATCATCTGTTTGATAAAAACATATTCAATTATTGTAACACACAATACAATTTAATCTTTAACTGGTGATGTGGACGTCATTTAGATTATATTTGGATTAATTGTTAACTTAAGTTTGAACATATCGCATCGCGAATATCACCCGCTCTATAACCGAGTGCGCAGTATAGCGACCAGCACTATAACGAGGGTCCACTGTAAATAAATGAAGTCTCACATATGAAGTGGATTTTCTATTAACAACAAATACCAAATCTGCTTAGATTTTGATGATGAAGAATAATGGATACATTTTCTCGTACAGAATAGCCCCAATTTTTGTAGTTTTTAATTAAAGATATGTAATTTAGTGATTATTCAAGAGTCTTAAATAATCAAATAAACTAATATAATTGTGCACTCGAAATAAGTAATATATATGATCGCTGGGAAAACGAATAGCACAATGTTACCAATTAAGGATTAAGAAAATACGAATAAGAAAATTCTGTTACTGTGTTTTATAACCAAGAGTGGGGTAACTGAAAGGATTCCGTGTTTTATAATTTATTTTTTTAGGTTTAGGTTATGTGAAAAATGCAAACTATTCTCAATTTTCAACGGAAGAATCGTGTGATAGGTATGTTCGGCAACGATATTGTAGTCTTTGTTTTTGAATCCACACTTTTCACAGTCGTAAACTTCTCTTGAATTCATATAATTCTCTACGGAATCCATATTTAAAAATTATGCTGTTGACATATGTCTTTCCCGCTTCTGTTTCTAAGCTGCACTAATTACACTTAGTCCGGACCAGGGACAACAAGTGCAGGTTCGGTGCAAGAGAACTGACAAACGAACACAGTTCAGAAAGTGTAAAAAGTGCTGCACCAGTTCATGTAACGAACAAACATACTGTGTCAGACATTTTTTTTTTCGCTAAACTACTGATATTTATAATCATCATATACACTCAATCGGTATCTGTGTATGCGCTCTATAAATTGTAAAGATTTAAGGTGTAATAATCAAGTATTTATTATATTTTTATCAGACATAACAGTGTGGATATTGTAAACGTGCAAGCTAGTACGAAAACACGGAGAAAGAGACAAATATTTGTTTTCTTCGGGTCTTGAATGATACCAATCATAAGCACTTCCTTTCAATTTACAAATTATGACCATCAATAATGTCGCGTCGCCAATATTATGCGTAGTTTTTATTGCATCAATTCTCTCGATCCAGTGTTCGATTCGATAACCTCCATCACCGGAAAATTGAGGAAGTAATGCGGATATTTCGTTGAAATTCATTCTACGTTCTGCTGACTCTCGTTCTAAGTTAATTGCATGTACCTTTTGTTTGTTTTTTACTTCTATATTTCTCCACAAATATTTCCATTTTCAGCGATACCTTCCCCAATAGAATCACAACATTTTCTGATGGATAATTCAATTTATTTTCATTGGAAAATTCTCGTCCAGCAATGTATTGGTTGCAGGGATTTAGGTGGTCCGATGTTAAAATTAATTGAGCTGCATACATCTCAAGAAATTTTTAAAAATAATCTTTTCACTATGTAATCTCCGATGTATGCCACTGAAAATACTTTAAAGTTTCCGATAGAAGGAGGTGTAGTAGAAGATTGAATTGATGACTGAGTCCTCTGAGAATCCCCATTAACAAAGTCCTATGTATATAAAACACGGCATTATTACAATAGTAAATTGATATTTAATGATTATTTTTAAGTATCGTACCTACAAATAATCATAACCTTATGTCATTAATAAAAAACATAGAGATTTTCGATAAATATTTTTTAATGCATACATACCTAATTGAATCTGCATTCAAATTTTCAGTCACGGATACACTGGTATTCGGAGTATTATCAGTCAGCCTAAATAAGTTTATATAATAAAATTTAATTAAATAATATTCCTAACCAATTTAATACCTTTTACGTTTCCAAAAATTGCATACCATTTTTCTTCGGCTCACTCGTCTAGTTGATATTGCGGGGTGTTTCTTATCATAAACAATCATGTCACAAACTATTTATTTATTGTCGCACAATAATTTAACACAGCAATAAATGACATAAAACGTCCAACCCTGTGCTGAGCAGATGCCAAGTGTTGCGGACGGCAAATCCGCCTCACGCGTGCGCAAAACATAGATATAGTATATAAATAGATGAAGCATGATGTGGTGGGGATAGGATACCGCTTCTGCCATCATGAGAGGTTATGTTTTTTGTTTGTAAACACATCGATCGATTTGTGCGCGAATTTTAAAATTATGTTAATAATAACCATATTTTTTATGTGAAATTTTATCAGATATTCTTAAATTAAAATAAATTTAAGAACAGATATAATTAAAATTTAATTATTGAATGATATTTACACAGATATGTTATAATAATGGCTTTTATATGAAAACAAATCCTTAAATAATAATAATTGCCAAAAGCACTGAAAAAACATGATCATTTACTAAATGTATAACCTACAAAAAATCATATACCAATTAAAATATAAAGTTTGGAAAATTGATGTAATTTCCGGTGAAATTATTTCGTTCAGATGATTACTAATACACCAATGTCTACTAAATATTAACCTAATAAATTTAAAATTGATATCTCGAATAAAAAAAAACACAAAAATAGCATTTATTCCGATATCAAACGATGTATATAAAGAATGCAAAAAACAGCTGACGATAACAAACACAGAAATAAACACCCCCGCAGCTCAGATGTTGGCACGCTGAAAACAGCCGCATGGTTTATCTATTTACATACTACGTCTATGGCGTAAAATGATTCCAGGATACAACACAACTTACTTGTTACTTAACAGTAAGTTCAAGTGTTTCGCTGTGCGCGTTATGTGCGTCAAATCATATCTAATTCCTATGTTTGTGCGCCCGTACCCCAAATGTGGTATTGGATTGCATTTACTGTGGCAGCAGCAGTAATTCTTTCTGTGTTTGATGATTTATCAAAATGTTTTAGAGAATTTTGGCGTTTACTGCTACACTTTTTAAAACGAGAGTGGATGAGTATTTAGATATATTATGCGGGCCTAAGCATGCAAAACAACTTTTATGTAATTTTACAATATCATGCCTAACTTTCGGCGCGGCTGCAAGAAACGAAGAACAACTAATTAATTTGTAACCGTTTGTTATAACGAAATCACTTGGTTTTGTTTTACTAACATTTTTTGTTTGTTATATTTTCGACTAGTTTCGGCTAGATGCCATTTTCAAGAATGAATATATAAATGGATTTACAAACTATTATATACAAATTGGTTTTTATGATTATTTCGTCAGGTAATAAGGGCGCTTAATATCGGGGAATTCCATAGGTCTTCGTTGTCATTTACTATGTTTTTTCCCGCTTTTATAGCTTTTGTGATTTCTAACGCCTCCCGATAATTCAGCGTTAATCCCTTATTACCTGCAAATTTTATTTTTACATTGTTTGAGGAAAATTGGTGTTTATGAGTGATGCAATGTTTTGAAAATCCAGTGGATTGTTTCTTATTTTGTATGTCTTTTTTATGTTCTTTTATTCTTGTATCAAAAGATCGTCCGGTTTGTCCTATGTATATTGCATCACAGTCATCACAGTTAATCTCATAAACACCACTTTTACTCAAATTATTATATATATATATTAGTGAATAATAAAATAAGACCGGAAAACAATAATTTGAGTAAAAGTTCCTCAAACAATGTAAAAATAAAATTTGCAGGTAATAAGGGATTAACGCTCAATTATCGGGAGGCGTTAGAAATCACAAAAGCTATAAAAGCGGGAAAAAACATAGTAAATGACAACGAAGACCTATGGAATTCCCCGATATTAAGCGCCCTTATTACCTGACGAAATAATCATAAAAACCAATTTGTATATAATAGTTTGTAAATCCATTTATATATTCATTCTTGAAAATGGCATCTAGCCGAAACTAGTCGAAAATATAACAAAATTTTAGTAAAACAAAATCAAGTGATTTCATTATAACAAACGGTTATTAAATATGTTTTACCAAGTGATAAATGAGAAAAAGGTATACAATATAATTAATTTGTGTTGAGATTTATCATGTGAACATTCAATTGTAGGACTAGTTTTTTTTCGAGTCTAATTAAAAGTTTACTTACTCTAGTTTAATATCAATGATTAGAAAATTCCACTTCCTATGTATGTTTTAGTTTGTCATTCGATGGCTGAACGTACGTGTTAAATGAATATACATGGCTAAGAGTACATTCCATCCAAATCAATACCTAAAATATTATATAAATTATGAATATTTGATCTTAATTGTTACCTGCAATGAAGGGGTTATAAAAAACATTATCAAATGATAAAGTTATATTCATATTCATCTAAACAAGCTGAAGCACTGTTTGCCGACTGAGTTGGTGGAACCAGGTATGCCTTGAGTTACACTAGGATTTTGGCAATCTTTGTCCTGGCCACTTCGTGCTTAGATAGTCTAGGCTTCATACGAACTACAGCAAATCAACTCTAGTGACCTCGACAACTTATGTCTAAACAAAACAGCTAGATGATGCGTATGAGGGTACGTCCCCCTTCACCGCCTCCAGCAACGTAAACAGAAGTGTGTGCTTGCCTAGACTAAGGTCTCTGTAAATGCCATGACTATCTACAGCTTCAACTTCTTATAGGAATGCACGTGTATTAATACTCAGCAAATAACACAATACAGGGTGAGTTGTTTTTTTTTCGATGTTCTCTATGGGGATCTCGGAAACTATAAGAGATAGAAAAACGGTTAAATGGGGAAAGAAGTGTAGTTTTATAAGACGAATAAAATGACACTTTCAAAGTATTTGAAAAAGTCAAGGGTAACTAGATATTTTGAAAAAAGTAAAATGTGTCAATTTTTTGAAATCGATATATCTCTATTATTATCATAGATAGAAAAAAACTGTAAAGGACAAAGTTGTAGAAAATTTTAAAGCACTTCCTTTCAATTTACAAATTATGACTATCAATAATGTCGCGTCGCTAATATTATGCGTAGTTTATATTGCATCAATTCTCTCGATCCAATGTTCGATTCGATCACCTCCATCACCGGAAAATTGGGGAAGTAATGCGGATATTTCGTTGAAATTCTACGTTCTGCTGACTCTCGTTCTAAGTTAATTGCACGTACCGTTTGTTTGTTTTTCACTTCTCTAGAAATATTTCCATTTTCAGCGATACCTTCCCCAATAAAATCACAAAATTTTCTGATGGAGAATTCAATTTATTTTCATTGAAAAATTCTCATCCAGCAATGTATTGGTTGCAGAGATCTAGGTGGTTCGATGTTAAAATGGAGAAAATAATCTTTTCACTATGTAATCTCCGATGAAAATACTTTAAAGTTTCCCTCTATGACCATTTTCTCGATATCTGTGGAAATTTCTTGTGGAGTGCACAATAAAGATTTATTTTTAATTTTTTTGTTTTGGAGTTGGAGTTGTCGGTGTAACGATGAGTAAAAATGATCGAAGATCGCTTAAAATTTCAAAATCTTCATCTTGGCAATTTGTATTTTTTATACTTTTATTTGTCAGCCCATTGATTACTTGTGTCTTTAGTGAGCCGATAAATTGTGCTACGGATGGCCTTTCATTGCATCCGCAACCAGACCTAATAATAAATTTTCCAAGGCGTCTTGGTTGAAATTTCATTGTTTGAAATATTCTATTTTATTTTCGATGAAATAATAAATAAGTCAAATAAAAGCCTAAACAATATTATAATTATATAACGTAACAAAATATATTATTTGACTATTGCTCGAGAGTATGAATCCATCTTGGCTGGGTGGATTGTTGCTTCGTTGTTCAGGACTTCTCAGGAATCACCACTGTTTTATTTTATTTATTAATTTGATTCGTGCTTCTATATGCTACACGGCTATAAGGCTATCAAAGATTTCATCTATTTTCTAAATAAATGAAGCCGTTGCATATGCTCGTGCATCTAAAATGCCTGTAAAAAACACTATTTATATACAGGGTGGGCCACGAATAACGGCCATTAAAATTTCTTCATTACACGGTTGAATGTGACCACCTCATGGAAAATATTTTGACTTTCTTACTTTATGTAATTCAATGTCCGATGGGGTATTTTCCCGGGAAGTAGTTGTTTTAATGTGCATTTGTTTAAAGTACTTACGTAACGTAAGTAAAAAATGTCACAGAGTTACATGTGAAAATAATTTATTAATAATTTTCAAATCATTTTTATTTAATTTATTTAAATAACTGCGACCAAGTGAATAAATACTCTTTTCTATTGATTTTCACATATGCCTTACTTAATTATTCGTCCTTATTGGTAATTGTTTCCCGCAGGAAACCATATTTTTTAAGCAATAAACTATAGTTCACGCGAAGTTCGGCTACCAATGATCACAGCTAAACCACATTTACGTTTGGATCATTGACTGCATCAATTACCTCATCACTGACCAATAAGTCCATTTTATTGTAGACATCTATGATGATACCAAGTTTTACACTCTGAACATTGAATGCCGGATTTAGCAATATTATTGCATTTGCACTTCTTTGCTGTCTGAGCGTCCTCGCACATATTTTTCTCTCTCGACATACATTCAACCGAGAAAAAATTTAACGGTGCAGTAATAAAAAATCTAATAGTGCCATCAACAAAAATGAATAGTGTGTAATTTAATCTAACATCAAATCTTTAAATTAAAATGTCGGCAATTTGAAAGTTTTATATTATTTGAAAATAATCAGTTTGTGTATTGAACACGTTTGCGGAAGGTGAGGGGAGCATTATATTGTAACAAAAGTGAAAGAAAAGAAATAAGAAACATCACTCTAGAACGTTCCACAGAGCGAACGACGGTAAAAGCGGCGTCATCGAAAGTTCGAGAAGCAAGCACGCTATATAAGCGAGCGCTAGTGGCGCTGATGCAGTCAGTCCGAGTCAGTCTATCACGAACGTCTGAGTGCTCAACATCGCGTTTTAAATAAATAGTGACAGTGTTGTGTAAATAAATGTGTTAAGTGTACTCTAAATAAATAAACATTGTGTTACTTATTTCCGAGTTTAATTAAACCCGATTTCGTAACAATCGGGAGTTGAATACTATACCTTTTTACCGTGAACAAAGTATAGTGTCCATTTACATCAAAGAAAATGACTGAATAGAATAAAGTTTTTCTAATAATTTGACAGTGATATCATGATTTAAATATGTGGTAATTAACAAAACAAATGGATTTCTGTGTGCGAGTCAATAACGTTAAGTATATTATTTAATTATTTAAATAAAAATACTTGTCCTTTCTCCTACTTATTTTTTATTTTACTAGATATATTTCGGAAACTATGTTTCCATCTTCAGTAGTTGAAGTTTTATAAATATAAATATGTTGTTATGGTATACAACGCAATATTGATAAAATTAAAATATTTATAAAATCATGTTAACTATAAACTAATCTAAATATAATTATATATAATGTGCTAAAATTTATGTATTAATAAGATCTCAAAGGGGATTATTTAATGAACTAGTATCGAAATTTAAAAGATTACCAATGTGTTTTTTCATTTCAATAGACTCCAACATGTTTAATTTTGATTCACGTGAAAATTTAAGAAGTTTAACATTTTCAATCGAAAATTTATGTCCCGTATTTATTGAATGAAAAGCTACAGCAGATTTTTCAGAATTAAAGTTTTTAATATGGTAATTATGTTCTTTAAATCTAGTTAAAACACTTCTAGTAGTTTGACCTACATATAATTTTGTACAATTGCTACATTTTATTGAATAAATACCAGAATTTTCTAAAGGATTATTTTTTAAAAAGGTGTTGCCTAATAATATTTTTAATTTAGTGTTTGAATATGGTGCAGGTATTAAATTGAATTTTTTAAAAATATTATTTAATTTGAAATTTATACATGGATTATATAAAATTTTTGCATAATTTTTACTTGAATTTTGTTCATAAAGTGGTGTTAAAGTTATAGTATTTTTGATTAAAAATTTATTTTTAAATTTATTAATTATTTTTGTTATTATTTCTGATTCAAAATTTAATTTTTTGGCTATATTATATATTAAATTAATTTCTGCTTTTCTATTTTCTTCAGTGATTGGATAAAAAATGGCTCGATAAATCATTGAATTAAATGCTGCTAATTTATGCTTATAATGTGTGTTAGAATCTGAATTAATGTAATTAAAAGTGTGAGTTGGTTTTCTGTATATGTTAAATTCTAATTTTGAATAATTTCTAATAATTAAAAGATCTAGAAAGGGTAATTTTCCATTCATTTCAAGTTCGTATGTAAATTTTATATTTTTATTAATAGTACTAATTTCGTGAATAAATTCGTCAATTTTAAAATTCTCGTTAATGATAGCGAAAATATCATCTACATACCTGTACCATATTCTTGGGAAATTAACTATTTTTGATTTTGCTAAATTTTCTAAATTATTCATAAATAAATTTGCCAAAAAAGGAGACAAAGGATTTCCCATAGCTGTTCCGAATGTTTGTTTAAAAAATTTGCCATTAAATTCGAAGGTGTTACATTCCATAACTAATTTAGTCAAATCTACGTAAATTTTGATTTTATTTTCAGGGACTAAATTTTCGATTAAAAATGTTTCTAAAAATATTAAAGTTTCATCAATTGGTATGCTCGGAAATAGTGATTGAACGTCAAAAGAAATAATTTTTTCTTCAGGATTTAAAGTGATCTTTGAAAGTTTATTTATTAAATCAAAATAACAAATGATTTTTCAATTAAAAATTCTTTCGATTTAATAAATAAACTTTCAAAGATCACTTTAAATCCTGAAGAAAAAATTATTTCTTTTGACGTTCAATCACTATTTCCGAGCATACCAATTGATGAAACTTTAATATTTTTAGAAACATTTTTAATCGAGAAATTATAACAACATAATTAAAGTACAAATATATATTATAAATAATTATTACATTTAAATATTTACAACGCATTTTATATAAAAAAAAAATACAATTAGATTTCACAAAACATTGTGTGTTCAAATTTCAATATATAAATAATTAATGAGTATAATTAACAATATTAATTATTAAAAATAAAACGAAGAATTATACATTAATTATTTTAACATTTGGAAATATGTAACTAACTAACCATCTTTATTCATTTATTATATTATGTAAATGATTCGGCTATCGACCGGAGGTCTTTCCACCTTTCCAACTTATCATTGAAAAATAATAAATCCATATTATGATGTGATTATTATAAAAGTAATGTATAAATAAAACTTCTATAATTGCGAAATAACACATAATATATTCTAAACTATATTATTTTATTGGTGGATATTCTGAAGCAAATTACTGATAATATAATTTATTAATCAAAGCAGGTTCCAATTTTAAGAATTATTGTTAACAAAATCAATACAAATTGTTCCAAATTTTAACAGCTAAAGCAATCTTTTATAAATATTTAAAATTAACTTTTGATCAACTGTTTATTTTTTGAAACAGCCAAATTCCGCGCTTTAATTTACTTATATTTTACTAAGACCAAATTTTTGATAATGTCATTCATTTTTACATGTTCAGTTCCTTTTAAAATCCTACATAGATTTTGTACCCACATATGAATGTAAAAGGGGATCATGTAACTATCAATGATATCAATCATCAAATTATGGTCTGTGCAGGAGAATGACATTTCTGTATTTAATAAATTAATTTTTGATTTTAAAAATTTAACAATATCAGCAAAAATACGTATCTTTGGCAAAAAAATTAAGTATCTGAAAAGATTTAGTGATATATTTGAAAAAAAAAAAAAATAGTGCTCGGCCTCAAAAGAGCTTTTCTATTGTAGTCCCTACAATCAATGTTGCAATGGAAAGACTCTTTTGTGTTGCACACTAACTCTTTTCTACATGTATTACAGTCCCGCACTTTCTTTAATACATATCTTCCCAAATATCCTGCTATGTAAGCAGGAGTATTTTATCAGATAAAAAATTATAAGAATTTTTAAATTCAAACACATCAGAGATATTTGGGGGAGAAGTAATTATTGGAGTTAAAAAATCGTTAGCTAAAAATATTTGTAAAAAGTTTAGTGCCCCTTCACAACCATCTTTTTCACAATTAAAATAAGGAGAATTTATAGTAGTGAAATTATTTACAATTAACGCTTTATACGATGCCCTAAATGATGAGCATGTTGGATTTACATTACGAGCACCATAACTCCTAATGCATTCAAAGAAATTTTCCAAGGGATCTTGGTTTATGTTTCGAGGATAAACATATTTAAAGCCAATACCGGATAATTTTTTCCATATGCATTGAAAACCTTTTAAAGTACTTATCCAGTTTGCAATGCACAGTGAAGTAAAATTACCGTTAAGTCTTTTAAATTGAATTGTCCTCAAAACATCAATGGCTTCAGAATAAAATCCAACATGCTCACTCTGTTCGTGACACATGGCACATCTTAAAGATTTGTCACCTTCAATTGATAAACCATTTACACTATCAAATAATTTATCAAAAAATAATAAAAACTCTGAAGTGCCAAGCATTGTTTCTGTCTTTGATAACTCATTGCCATAGCGTACAAGAAATCTCAATGAAGATGAAGTACGCTGTGAAAACACCCGAGAGGCTAATTTCACTTTCATTTTATTCATTTTGTTTTCGTAAATATGGCAATCAGTTATCCTAGGCAGAAACTTACTATCAGGGTCTCCATTATCCATTTCATGTAGCTTCACAATATCCGACCAGCAAGCCGTGAAGTTTGTTCCCTTCAATTTGAATGTGGCATTATAATTTAATAAATTGTTTCTGACACATTTTAAAAGGTGAGGTGTATTCTTGTTATTTCTTGGTTTCCTATCAGGAAACCACTTCAGCGATTTTCCTCACCTTCCAAAATGAGTTTACGATTTGATTCCTCTCTTAATTGTTTTATGACCCTTACATTAGTTGCATGTTGATCGCAAATTGTGCAAACAATATACAAACAAATGTCCTGCAGTTGTTTTATAATCATTTTTATGTTCCTGGTTAGATCTGGAACACCCATACCATGTTCCACAAAGAAATATGCTATAGGTTGTTTCCATTTGATCTGTATCCCACGAACCATAAAAACCATTACATGGTCAGCGAAACGTAATTTGTTTTGCTCACCACAACATACAAAACTATCAATGGAGGAATGAACTTTATTAAAATACATTCCTGTACTCAATGACATTTCGTCAAATAAAAGGGAACAATACTTCTGGTCTTCATCCATCTTGTCACAAGCATTTTTAGTAAACTAATAATTGGTTTGTTAATTCTCGAACCAATAGGAATACAATTCAGTAAACTCTGAAGACTTTGTCTCGATGGAAGAGTAAACACTTTTACCAAAAATCTATACAATTTCGGGCTTTGTTTGTATTGGGTTGGTGCATAAGTCCTTTTCGTTTTTGTTTCAAAATTAAAAAAAAATATTTTTTAACAAAGAAGTTAAAACAAATTAATCAATAATATATTCTCTTCCGTTGTTTACGACTTCTTCCCAACGTTCAACAAGTTTCTCGATGCCTCGGCGATAGAAATCTCCCGGTCTCGACTCGAAAAATTTGTCCAGCCAAGCCCGCAATTCGACGTCATTATTGAACGAAACGCTACGCAAAGCATATGAAAGTGATCGGAAGAGGTGGAAATCTGAAGGCGCCAAGTCCGGAGAATATGAAGGGTGCGGAAGCACTTCCCATCCAAGCGTTTGAATCGCTTCTTTAGTCATATTGGCAATGTGCGGCCGGGCATTGTCGTGTTGGAGAAGAACACCATTTTGCCGATCCGGACGTTTTTGTTGAATAGCGTTGTTGAGGCGGTGCATCTGTTGAACATAAAGCTTTGCGTTCACTGTTTGATTCCGGTCAAGCAATTCGTAGAGAATAATGCCTTCCCAGTCCCACCAGATACACAGCATTGTCTTCCGAGGATGAAGATCTTGCTTCGCTCGCGGGGTTGCTTGTTTGTCCGGGCTGAGCCATTCTTTGCGCTGCTTCATGTTGATGTAGAGGCACCATTTTTCATCGCCCGTGACAATTCGGTACAGGAATCTTTGCTTGTGTCCATGAGTTGCGCGATGGCAAGCAAGCAAACCGGCCGCAAGAGTGGATCTTCAAGAGATGTGGCACCCATGCTCCGACTTTTTGCACCTTTCCCATGGACGCTAGGTGTCGAACTATTGTTGAATGGTCACATCCCAGTTTTTCGCCCAATTCTCGAGTGGTTTGACGTCCATCTTCGTGCAAAAGTTGATTCAATTGCTCTTCATCAAAATCAGTCGGTCGTCCGGATCGGATAGCGTCGCTGAGGTCGAAAATGCCACTTTTGAACTTCGTATACCAATTCCGGGCAGTTCTTTCACTAATAGCATCTTCTCCGTACACGGCACAGATCTCCCGAGCGGCTTCTGCGGCTTTGGCGCCTCGATTAAACGCGAAAAGAAGATGGTGTCGAAAATGCGTATTTTTGTCGACCTGACACTCCATTTAAATAATCTAAAAAATGACAAAAATTAATCCGAACAAAGAAACCGAAAACACCATCTTGTAGAGCAAGAAATCTTCTTTCGAATGATATAAAATATTATGTCAAAAACTTTTATTTTCAACGCGCAATTTCAAACAAAACATAAACGGAAAGGACTTATGCACCAACTTAATACATAGCTAATGCAAAAGTTTTATCTTCCATCGAGAAACGTCTTCCACGAGCATTATAATGTTGTATCTTTATCTGTGACATGAAAAAGTTATAAGATGATTCATTCATATGACTCCGAAACATTTCTATAGTTTCAAATACATCATTTGCATGATCAAGACGTTCCTTATAGAAAAAATTTGAGCATGCAACTTTTTTTAATATCTCGGGCATATGAATGCAACATCTTTACTTGAGGGGAAAGCTTTCTTTTTCATGTTACATTTAATGTTTTTAACAATTTAACTTTTAGACATTCCTTCATGTTCAGGGATCGTAATACTTTGTGACCATATGAATTATTATGAATGGGCTTAAAAGTACTTGTAGCGATGGTGGAATTATCCCGATAGGGCGCACTGCTCGCACCACTGCTTGTACTAGCATATATATTTATTTATCGTCAACATAAATGTATTACATAAGTATCACATTTTCCTCTCCCTGCGTACTCCGGAATTTAGGGTATTTTGCCCGCCCCTCTATCCCCCTTAAAAACTAAATAATTCCCCGGTGTATTTAATATTCTTTATTTCACCCACCCCAATTACAATGTGTTAACTATTACTAAACTAAAACTAAATGAAATCTACCGCTGTGCCCGCTCGTTCTCTCTGCTTGCATATTTATTCATTCGTGTGGGTCTTTGCAAGTCCGTCACAAATCTTACACCGTCAGGTCAATGAGCCAGCCCTCACCCCCTATCCAGTCGAAGGGTAGGGATTCCCTTAACAAAGCGCTTAAACTCCATCCAAAACGCAGGTTCCCCCCTGATCTCTGAAATCTCTTCAACAGATCCAGGCCACCCCAGTCTCAGCATGGTTAATCTGCCATATGCAACCTCCCTCTGTCTTTCCAGGTTTGTACACATGAACAGTATATGCTCGCTCGTTTCCAGTGCTCGACCGCAGGAGCTGATGTCGTCCTGGGCCTTTCCAATTCTCTTGAGGTATGCCTTGAGGTTGCCGTGTCCCGTTAGTAGCTGGGTCATCTGGTATGTTATGTCTATTTTAATACTGCCTCTTTCGTCCGTTGATCGTATAAATGCGTACGTCTTCCGTTGTTTGTCTTCGTCCATTTTCTGTCCCATTTTCTCCGTCTCTCTTGTCTGATCAGTCTTTTGGCGTACGAGAAGGGAGCCTTCTCGTAAGCCATTGTCCCGTTCGTTGTCGCCGCTCTCGCCTGTTCGTCCGCTCGGTCGTTTCTGTTATTGTCCGCATGTTCTTTTGTCCAGTGAAATTTAACTGTCGCCTGTGTGTCTTTAACGGTCCGAATCACGTCTGTCATAAGTTCTGTCGGTTTTCGCATGCTTCGAAAGGCCAGTAAGGCTTCTGGAGTCCGAAACTATGTGCCACTGTCCTCCACCGGATCGGGCCACGTGTTCCACCGCTTGTTTAATCGCGAGCATCTCACTCTGAAAGACCGTGCAATGGTTAGCTAACCTGTATCTTCCAGAGTGGTTCTCTTCGCCAGTCTCGTAGACGACGTAGGCCGCCCCGGTCCCTCCTCTGTCTTTGAACCGTCCGTATATATCATTTTGTCCGCGTAGAAGTCAGTACCCATCCTGTCAAAGGTAATCCCTTTTGTCTCTGTACTTGTACTAGCAGCAAGTAAGGGAGAATCCATCTCTTCCTGCATGCTGGAAACGTTTATGGTACTTTGAATCTCCATGGATTTTTCTCTAGGATGTTGCATATGTTCATCTGGAACATCGGGATTATCCACGAATGCTATGAACAAAAAATATTTTTAGATATACTGCTTTCCTTGCAAGCTCGCTCGATAAAATTTATTTTTTTATTAAGTGCTAATGTGTGGTGTAATTTGATATCGGTTGTCTCAAAATTATCCAGCGATAGAATTTAAACTACAAATAAGGCATAATAAAGAAACATTTTTTTAATAATTTTGACCCTTCGTTAATCTACAGCAAGATATCACAAAAAAGGTTAAGTTTAGGTATAGTAAGAAGTCATATTTTTTGTTATACAATGTTACGTGCCCAGAACCCTACTGGGCGGCACTCCCTTATATCAAACTTTAAAATAACTAATTAACAACAACTCGTTACTATTTATTTAACCGTGTGGCATGTGAGTCCCCGAACCGAATGATTTACCCCGCTGTCAGCCTATAGAGTGGCTGGGTTCGACGATATAAAAGAGCGCCACCGAATAAATAATGAAAACCCTTCAGTTCGTATGAGACTAAACTTACCTTGGTAAAATTCGGAAACCGAGTTCCCTTCTAAATCAAATACAAGTTGAACTTAATGAAAATGTAATCGAATAACTATATGAATTTAATATTAAAGTTGTGAATTTAATAATTTGACCAAAACCCCTGAATACAAAAGAATAATGTAAATCACATTCCTAATCTATAACTTTCATTCATCGTTCACTTCAGTTCCTTCTCATCAGCAGTAAAAGAACATAAAAATAAATATCGCTGTCTCCGTAAACTGATGATAATCAGATAATAGTATCGCCACTACCACATGTCAACCTATGTAGAGGCAAATGTTAAAGTTAAAAGTCACTTACCAAAATCACGGTGTCTTTCGTCGAATCGCTGGTAACGTTACCTGGCAGATTCCACGTAGAAAGAAAATCTAAAACATACATTAGCCAATCCACACAAAATATTGACATGCGTAGCAAAATAAAATTACCAATGAATTACTAGAATGTAAATTTCCCTCCCTGCTTTACTGATGAAAATAAACTAAGGATAAACGAGCACAACAATCATTTCAAAACAAAACCCATCTCTAATTAATGATCAGAGTTACCTAAATTATTCCCACATTACAAGTGCTCAACATAAAAATTCCCAAGTATAATAAAAATATGAAAACTCAAATTCCTCTTCCTCGTTACTCCTCTGACAACTGACATGTTCTTCTTCTCCTTGACTTCCTGTCACGTGATCTTCTCCTAACCTCCAAAACTGACACGTGGCAATATTAACTCCTCCACAGATGAAATTCCCATTCGACTCTAATCCACAGAATGGATGCAGAATCCCTGACATAGGCTTATTTACAAAACTTCACACGAAACTCCTTAAATTCTTCACCCTCGACTTCACCAAGTACGTACGGGATGAACCAAACGAAACTCCAAAAGAAATCCCAAAATCCAAAGAGAAAAAAAAAACCCAGGATATTCCTGTGTTACACAATCACGCATTGGAATCAATTTAGCAAAAGGCATTAAAAAAACATACCAACTTCCCGGTATTTTTTTGTTATTCCTCACAAAATTTTCTGTCTTGCTGTATGCCTAGCTCCGCCAACAGCGTTAAATTTATCAAACTTCACAACTCACAATAATACTTTGGAAAATCTAAGCATGTGATTTACACTGATCAACCTCAATAGGTTATGCCCCTTTTAAACAGGAAGCTAAGTCAAACACTTATGCTCACACAACAGCTCAATACAGATGCGACCCTCTTTTTTTCTTTTTTTTATGGCTTACACACCCTTTTGATCCTTCGTTTGTCCCCGTCACTCCCTTATCTATCCTTGACAACCTCTGCTTGTCACCCGACACCAACTATGCTTCAGTGAAGAAAGGGGTGGGAAAAAAAAAGAGCGCCACGAGTTTAAAAAAACAAGTAACAAGTAGGGTGTCCACGGTAAACTCGAACCCTAGATTTAAAATAAAACAAATGGAAGTTCCCTTTAACAAACGAATTTAATCCTCAAATAATGTGTAACATAAATATCTCTCTCAAGGAAAATCTATTGGCGAAACAATACATTAACGTAAATAAATGATTGAAAGGTAAACATGTCAATTGAAGAAAAATATCGTATACTATTCTGCAGAATTATTTCAACCTCAACTTGAACCACGCTAAATAAGTACAACATTCGAAAATAAAAATAAATTCCTAATAAAAAATACTTGGTAAGCAAAAAAATCAATTACTGGATTAGAACACTAACCGAAACTTAAGTACGCACACCGTTATAACGATTAGGCCTAACGCAATATCGAGTGTTTCAATTTAGAATAAAATACACCCGAAAATATCAACTAACGGTCGGAATGTGTAATCCTCACACTTAAATTCACAAATACTGATATAATTAATACTTCATGTGGTAAAATCCAAGTTAAATCATTTTCTGTATTCACTGTAGATGAATCAAACTGAATGGTAACGATTGATTGTAAAACTCTACTTTTACTTGGGCCGGTACGCCACTGCCCTAACTCAAAATGACAAACACCGATCATTCAGATTTGACCCACCACAATAAACCCATAATCAAATATGCAGGTAATAGTATACATAGCTTAAACCTCCTCCAGCGATGAAATATGGCTCTTCGCCGAACTCAACAATGACTTCACTCCTCAACTCCCTCCGTACTTAGCCACTGTCCGCTTCCTGCTTTCTACTTCTCCGATTAACTCTTCTTAACCGACTGCTGCCTACGCCTATACAACTCCTCCTCACTGCCCTCCTCTCTGCGACTCCTTCAGAACAACTTTGGTCGGCCCTCCATGCCCTCTTAACCAGGTTAAATCTGAACTCGTGGATTTAATACTCCACAAAAAAAAAACGATCAGCTCCAAGACCTCGATCGTTTTTAATGAAAATACCCCGTGCACGGTGTGCTTGGCTCCGTCTTTCGACGCTTAAATGTCGGCTTCCAAACTTATTCCTCCCTCTGAGTAAGCTTCACCACCAAACAACTAACTTGTAAAGCAAATAGAGAATCCGTAACCACGTTTGCACACTATCACTGCAATCTATCAGCTTCTTTTTTTTTCACACCGCCACTCTTTGCAACAACCAACGTAAAAATGTGCTCAAAATGGAGATCCCTCCTTTCAGAGAGATATAAAAAAATTAGAACGTAAATTATCAAATTGAAATTTAAAGTTTGCACCAATCAAATGAGAGTATTCACGCGCCCTCATTTAAGCATAAACCCAGTGGCGTCGTTGAATTACGAGTCACCCTCACACACTTAATGCAGCAAATAGAAATACGAAAATCGCCATGCATACTTAAATTACTCATGGAAATTACTGAAAATAGAAAACAGCTCATAAAATCGCTGCAGAAACCCTCCACTAAGCGAGAAAATTCACCGACACACAGTTGACAGCATCTACTCTGCGACAACTTCTCTCGGTGGGCATCACGCTGTCAAATGTAAATGTCAACGCTCCGAACAAAACAGTAAACAATAATATGGTGGATGAAAAATGTTAATTTCCCTTACAGAATAATCTGCAACGATGTTAAAAGAAATGTGCAGCCGTGTACAATAATGTGACCTTCGTACAGTGTGTGTGTGTGTGTGTGTGTGTGGGGGTGTGTGTAAAACTCAACCGACCTGAGTTATGCGGCTCCTAACCTCTTCACACACTTATTTGCTTATTTCCTAAACAGTAAGTTCCGACATAACAATCCCTCGGTTTGCAATAGAATAACAAATAGTAGTTTTTGTGCAGTCAGTCAAGTTTAACCCGTTACACAGAAATCAATCGAACACTCCATCTCGATCAGATTTTTAACGGAAATGCAGAAAGAAAGAATAACAAAAAATCCCAAAATATTAACTGCTTTGCAACAGTACTAACACCTTCACAATATATCTGTGAGACGATAATTACTCGATGACAAACATTCACACATATATATTAAATGCGCATTATTCCTGTTTACTAATATTAATAACAAGTGCAGAAATTCATTTCGGAAATAAAATGTAAGATAAAAGTTTAAATATGAATGATGGTAAATGGATAACTATAACAGCCGATGAACCATAGAGGATTTATGTGATATCTCGAAAAAAAAATCAAAGTTGGTAAAACGCCTGACACTTGTTCATAACCTAACAATTTCACCCGTTAAACAGATGATTGATTTATAGGATAAGCAAACAAAAATAGTTAATGTGTACGTCCAGTGTTACTGCGACACGTGTGCTTATTGTGCTCCCCTTACTCCAGTTCATTGACCTCAATT
Organism: Philonthus spinipes; assembly: GCA_963082785.1. NCBI lineage: Eukaryota > Metazoa > Arthropoda > Insecta > Coleoptera > Staphylinidae > Philonthus > Philonthus spinipes. Next base: position 15,963,264 of record OY720314.1, on the reverse strand, counting down.
AATTTAGTGTTAGAAATAAATCTTCCATCACAGCAATAATAAGTTCACCATATTATCACAACAAATTACATTCTGTGAGTAACATCAGCACAAATCGGTGCACAATGTCCCAGCAATGCTGAAGCAAAGCGTAAAATGATTAGTGAGTGTTTATTATAGAAATTGCATCTGCACTTAGTCGATACAGTTCATCACACACCCGCTCTCACCGAACAACTCCATACATTATCATGAAAATTAGTTATTGAGTAAATAAGCCCCAAGACAATTAATAACATTACTTTAAGCATTCTACTGTGCAACATAAGGAGCAAACCGAACGTTACAAGAATTACATGTAGAATCAAAATTTGAAATAAGAAATAGAGGGTTCCATTTAAAATAAGGAAGTTGGTATCGGCTACAACCGGAAGTGTTAGAATCTTGAAAAAAAAAAAAAAACATTAAGAAGAAGATATAGATTTACATAAGATGTAAAAATATCAATACAATCTATTAATTGAAAATCCATATACTTTTAATGTGATTTCTCAGTGGGACACCTTGTAAAGAAAAGTAATAATTATTTAGCTCACCAGTTGGTGTATCCATATATAATGTGGGGATACTCCCCACTTTTAAATTAGTTTTACTGGTACAGCATTTAGTCCCCCCATCAAAGTGCTTGTCGAAAATAAATGTTGATTTTACAACCTGATCCTTCGGTTTAATAATGTGCAATATATGTATATGCAAAATGAAAAAAATATATTGATATTATTTAATACAATAGTGTTAGAGACTCTTAAACATTGATTTCATGTTTGTTTGTTTTTTTTTTTGTTGTTGTTTGTTGTTTCTTTGTGAGTAATTATTTTTCATAAATAAAGGGGAATTCCCATGTTACGAACCGATTTTTTTTTCCTTTGTGCGCGCGATAACTGTGCCGAGCGCGTTCCTGGAAGCGGGGCGCGCTTGCAGAAACAAACGAGTATTTGCGGTGAACTGGTGCAGACTGGAGGGGCACCACGACGGCCGTTCAGGGAGTTCGCCAGGAGGAACTGAACGTTGGATTGACCCAGGTGAGTTATCACTGAGCTAATGTATTTCTACCTGAGTGAGACGCGTGACTGATGTGTTGAGCACCGCCCAGTTTTACGCTGAGTTAGTAAAACCGGTTTTCCCCGTCTTATCGAATAGTGTGCCATTATGGGCACTAAATCAGTTTGTATTCATTAATATTGATATAATTGAGCATTTATGATGTATTGATATACAGGGTATTAAAATACAGGATTGTATAAATATATATTTGTATATATTTACATGTGCATGGTAGTTAGTGGAGCAAAAGCTTAGCCAGTAGCATAGAGATAGCGGAGACCACTGTTTTGTTTCGGAGGCGGTGAGGGGGCGCTTACCCTCATGCGCGCTTCTAGTGTTTACTCGACGAGTTACAAGCGATAGGTCACTATTGAAGCAAAGGCTGGTTGAGTAGGTGCCTTACTGAGTAACAGGAAGGTCACCTTGCACACTCGGTCGGAATCTCATCTGCCGGGCAGGAGGTTCCAAAGATAGTATGGCACCTGGGGCGTTCGGTGCATGCCATCTGGCTCGACCATCGCGGTCGGTAAACAGTGCTCCATGTTTGTGCTAGGTAGAATGAAATGATTATCTTCTCTTTTCCTTATGTATCTAGGTTAGAGAGGGACACATTGCTCACAAAGTTATTATAATTGTTTTAGCCTGAGTAAGTAAAGTACCTGCCGATCGCCACACATACACACGCTCGCTTCCCCCTGGACAAATCACACTGCAGGAATGGATGAAAGGATGGAAACATCAAATTGGGCCATTGCTGATCCGACAAATAAGGAAGTAAGGTCGTGATTAAGCAAGTAAGCGCCATACTGCCATTTAATATATTAGAGTTGGTCGGATTCTGTCTTACAATAGATTTTAAATTATAATTATTGTTACAAAATTCGAGGTTCGTCACTTAATTCATTAATAAATTTATTTCCAGTCGCGGTATATAACCCTGTCCGCTGCCCAGGCACCACTGACTTTTTCTCTCCCGGCCACTGACGCTCCTCCCTCTCAGCCGTGCGCGCCCTGTCTCCCCTTTTGTTCGCCACAGCCGCTGTCTCACCGCGCCGGCGCCACTGAATCACCGGCGTTCCAGAATATTCTGGCGGACTTTGTTACATTATCATTTAAAATATTCAGACAAAATAATAGTCTATCGATAATTTAAAATCAACTTTTTTTGCATAGTTATTAAAAAAAATGTATGATTTAATAAAAATAAATTGCCGAAATTGAAGGAGCAAAGACCAACGTGAAATAAATAAATAAAGATACAACTGCTGTCCAACAAAATATTAAAGTATATATTTTACTCTTTAACTTTACTCTTTAAGTATAAGATAAATTTAACACTTCATCCATTATAAAATTGGGGCGAATATCAGTAAATTATTACTTGCAACCTCATGACATAAATCTAATAGTTTTACTTACAAACAAAATTTTATGTTTATTTTCATATTAAACTGAGCTAATGTAATAAATATTGAAGCTTAGCCCATTTCTTTTGGTAAATCTATGCATACGAATATTTTTCTTGGAATTATTACACGATTTAACTGCACAATAATGAGACATTTTTATTTTATTAAAGTGAAACACAATTACTTGATAGAACAAAATGAATACAAAATAGTTTAAAATATTTCCAATACTTACGTTTTTGTTTGTTTATATATTAACGCTCATCCACGCTTGTCCCTAACATATTTCGTCTTATCAGCATTTTTGATGAGGTGTTGATTGAAATATGTTTCCCGCAATGATTGAAACTGCGGGAAATTTGATTTTTGTGCGCGAGATGTTCGTAATTGCGGGACATTTGAAATTCCGACATATGCGCCCTCCCATGGAGTGTTTCGGTGAACTAAATACGTGAACTTTGAGAATTATATGGAGTTGGCTGGGTCTGTTCATCAAGGTATTGCGCATGGAACATACTAGTTATCCATACGCTAGATGAATGGTGACTGAACATTTCATTAAATTTAAATATCAGTTAAATGAAGTTAGGTTATAAGTCACTTTAATATGTGAAATAATAGAATAGTTGGTGTTTTAACGAGTAAAATATTCATTTAGGTTAAAATGTTTTAAAATATCAATATTAACAGCCCAATTAGAATTAAGATACATTTTATATACAAGAAAATTTTAATGGAAATAAAATAAAAAAATAACATTTTTTTCCTATATGAAGTTGCCCCTGTATCTGATGGTGATAATCATGTTTTTTTTTTAAGAGTAGAAACATATTCTTTAAATGTTTTCTCATGTAATAAAAACTTTCTTATATATAATTTCAAATATTTGTATTGCCGACCCCATTGGATTTTTTTTAACATTTTCTATATTGTAGCTACCTGAACTAAAAAAAATATTGATTTAATAATTTATATACATGTTGTATTAATATATTAATTTGTCGTTGTTACAAAAATAGGTTGGATGTTGAAAATATTATTTTTCAGAATGTTAAACAAAAACTACACTGTTACTTTATAAAACTTCGTAAGGCCTAAAGGCCATACGACCCGCCGACCACCCTTAACATAATATGATCTAAAATGCTCGATTATATGAGGCAATATATTGAATATCAAGTATTTTAGATCATCTAATATAGACCATTTAATGAAGAAAATGAATTGTAAAAAAAGTAAGAATTAATAATCGGCCATATTCCCTATCGAAAACGTTATGCTTAATAGCTCGTTTTTCTTCAAGCTTACGTCATATGGCGGTTTGGTACTCCGTATCGCTCTAAACGTTTAGCGCCATGACATCATTACGTTTTACCTGTTTCGAGGTTATTTTCAAGTTAAACAGTTTTATTTAGTGGTGGTTTAACAATTATTGTTATTTTTGTACTTATTCTCTTGTAAAATTGAATTTAAACTATCAAAAAGGTAATTTTTATACATCAGTCCTTCAGGTATCCGTAGAAAGTATATAAAATTGAAGAGCGAGTGTGCATTTTAATAAATTTTCCCATAATTCGCAATAGGTATTTTTGCTACAAAGACGTATTTTTACTGCATTTTGTTTAAATGAGAGCACTGTAAGCTAAAAAAAAGTTGTGATTACTGTTGTAACGTTGACGCTCTTATCAGTTCTGTTCGCTGTTAATTTAGTAACCGCCGGCCGACCTGCTCAATGAAGATAGGAGTGGGTCGATAAATTGTTTATTTGTTCTTGGGCGCCACGTGATTTAATGACGACGATTACCAACAGAACCACAAATAAAATCACGAAAATTATTAATAAACCAACAATGGATTGACAGTAAAATATATATATATATATATATATATATTTATTCTCAAACGAAATAAATACAGATTTAGTCTCAAGATAATAATTAAGATAAATTGCTTAATTTAAAATAAGTAATAATTAATTAATTCTGTTAAATAATAAAAAAATGGTTAAATGATTTCATAAAATAAACAAAAATAATAAACAATGACCTGTACTGTACTATAGAGTTCACACAACAGAGTAACTTTAATTCTGTAAATAGTATATGTTAATAAAAAAAATATATATATAAAGGGTTACGTAACGATCCGTTAGCGCTAAGGGAAGGTTTACCTTTTTTCTCTGCTCTCCTTTGCACGGAATTTAATTTAAATCTAGTAAATAAATGTCACTCTACGAGCACGTAGTCGTACAATCGATATGTTACACCACTGCTTTTTCAATGTATATAATTAAGTAGATATTGATACTTTCCAATAAATGAATAAAAAAAATGAAGACAAATAAAATCAATTATTAAGGCTTATCTGTATTGATGCTCCTGCTCTTTCACCGGAAGCTATTACCGTTTTCTCTATAACGAAGTCCAGTTTCTCACTCATAACCTTAGGAACGACTACCAATCCAGAATCCCTCTCCAACGAACTATGCAACAATTGATTCCCTTTGAAGGTGAAAAATTTCCTCCCTTCCTTGATTCCTCCAGAAATTCAATATGGATAACAGAAATAATTTTGATTTGCAACCAAAACGGTAACAAAATATAAAACTATAAGAACCTAAAATAACCTGTTTACATTACTTTGAATTAACATTAGTTTTTTTTTCCTTTTCCTTCCTTCACACAACAAAATTGAATAACAAAATTTCCACAAAAATCTGCGTTTCCAAAGCACTATTAAAAAAAACTAAGAACATAGCGTACCCTTGATTTTGTGCGGTTCTGTTCGACAACTTGGATTGGATAAAAAATCGATTTTCCACCAAGACTTCAAAATGTCGGATTCCTCGTTGACAATAGAATCAATCGATTGATTTCTCTGGCGACACAATTAATCCACCGAAGTGAGATGTGTATTTGTTATCACGCCAACAAATAACACGACGTGATGAATGTATTTTTCACACAAATCCGATGTAACAATCGTAAATTAAATATCCAAACTCGATATATTAATTTTGTGAAAAAGAGCATTCACGATCGCCATTCGAATACAATCTAATCAATCCCGCTGAGGACGTTCTGCGCGGAACACCCCTCGGAAATCACCGGTGCGCATGCAGGTGTAGAAGAACTAAAAAAAAAACGCGCGCTTATCTCGCTCAATGGAAAATGCAAATTGAATTAAATTAGCAAATGCTAATGAAATTGCATACGATAAATTATCAAATTGTAATTAAAATCTTAACACAATTTTTGACTGTTACACTGTTCTAGGGCGTCTAGAAAAGGGTCAAACCCTTGTACTAATGATGTTAGTTGCGAAATTTATAAATTAAAACAGCTCAACAGAGCAAAAAACTTTACTATAATTTAGTGAAATCAAATAACAATATACAAACGTTAAATCAGAGAAAACCAACGCACAAAATTATTATTTTTTTTTACAATCGCTTTATGAACATTTCTACACGGAAATACAAGTAATTTGCATTTTACAAATTAGTACCTTTTTCAATAGCGTTTTGGTGCACTTTTGCTTTCTTCGATGTACACACATATTATGCTATGTTAGAATTCATTAGCCTTTAGATGAACATACCGTTGAAATTTATCGGCCTTCTTTTACTAATTAATACTAATTTCTCTTTCTACCGACATATCAAAATTATATTCTTATTTAACCCTGGTAGAATAACATTTGACTATACGGAATACGGAATTATGTAGAAACGTTGCCGGACACTTTATTCGTCTACCACCATCTTAACATAAATGTCAACCTCTAAGTTTAACGTTTTCGATAGGAAATAGGAACATTATTTTGGGATAACGAGTTGTTTTCTGACAAATGTCAACGTATTTAGAAGAATTTTTATAGTTTACATCTATATCGCTTTGGATTTTTTTATATAAGCTTCATATAAATAATTGTTCATATTTTTCCAATGCTGCCGTTTTAATAATAACAACCCATAATAATAATAACTTTATTGCCCAATTACAAGACAATATGTATAAAATGATAAACATCAAAAACGTAACAAAAATGGAAATTATAACTAAATAAACTACATGTATATAAAGAAAAATACATTTCAAATAAAATACAAATTAATATAAACTGACAATAGACGATAGTGAATCATTAAACAAATCGCAATTACAAAGTTCGTTAAATAAGTTGCACATTATATTTAAGGGCGCCTTAAAACCGTAATTGGTTTAATTAAAATTAATATAAAAGCATGCAGTTATTGAAAGAAAGAATATGAAAGTTTATATCTTGCAGCAAGTCAGAGCAATTAATTGTACCATGTACTAATTTAAATAAAAATGATACACACGTTTTTTTTTTTCGTCTAAGTTCAAGGGATTCAATCTGGAATCTATTAAGAAGTAGATTATTATCACAGCCTCTAGGCGGATAGAAACCAGTGTCTACAAAATACAAACAATTTAGGAATTTACGTTGAACACTTTCAATTAGGTTAATTTGTCGTCGAGTTTGAGGATAGCAAATGACTGATCCATATTCCATCTTAGATCGTACATATGAATAAAAGAGACATTTTAAGGCATTTGAATTCTTAAGATTAAGAGAGTTGCGAAGAATAATGCCTAAAGCTTTAAAAGAATCTTTAACATGACTGTCAACATGATAATTAAATGCAAGCTTATTGTCAAACCAAACGCCCAAGTCTTTAAAAAATCTAACTCGTTCAACAATACCTTTGTTGATAAATATGTAATATATTTGGTTTTATTAGTGAATGATATGAGCTTACATTTATCAATATTTAAATGAAGTTTATTGACTGTGCACCAATCTAAAATAACGTTAAGTTGGTTTTGCAGAAATAAACAAGCATCAATTGAATCAATGACAGAGTATATCTTCAAATCATCAGCATACAATAAATATTTACAACTCAATGCTAAGAAAGATCATTTATAAAAAGATTAAACAATAATGGTCCCAAAATGGAGCCTTGTAGAACACCAGAAGTAGGAAAGTATGATTTAGATATAACATTATTAACAGTTACGTAAGATTCACGACATGAGAGGTATGATTCAATAAGTGAAACAGTCATTGATGAAAGACCAAAACAATTAAGTTTGGAAAGAAGAAGCTGATGATCTACTCTGCTACTCTGTTAAAAGCTTTCGACAAATCTGTGTATATTACATCAACATGATAACATCCATCAAGAGCCCTTGCTAAATAAATTGTTATAATAGCTAAGTTAGTTATAGTAGAACGTTTAGGGACAAATCCATGTTGATATTGTGAAAGATAGAATGCTACATGTGAATACAATTGATCAAATAAAGTTTTTTCAAATATTTTAGCTATATGCGCAAGTATAGCTATAGGTCTATAGTTCTCTATAAGATCATGGTTAAATTGTGATTTAGGAATAGGGCATATTGATGTAATTTTTAATTTACAAGGAAAAACACATGAATTAATAGACATATTAAAGATAATTGCAAATAGACAACAGAGCACAGAAGCACAATTCTTCAAGATAAAAACTGGAATTCTGTCAAAACCACAAGAGAATTTATTGGGGAATTTCTGTAAATATTTACATAAACTGTGGCTTAATTCTGCGTGTATCTAGAAAATGTCTCGATGAGTCCCTAGACGAGAAGATTTTGTGACCCTATGATATCCCGGGTAAGAATGATAAAATAGATTTAGTGTTAGTTATTAAATCAAATTATTGATGGCTAATGGTATTCTAACCAAAGCCAGGCTGTGGACACTGTTAATTAAAAAAAAACTTATTTTGTCATACCAAATTATGTGAATTAGAATAGTTATTTAATTAATATGGAAATTCATTGCAAAAATAATTTATTTTAATATTTTATATCCATATTATTCTGCACAATATCTCACATTACTAACTTGAGCGCCGGGCTAAATATTTCAGAAATATTAGATGACTTTTTTGAATAATGTGTTTTAAAATACATTAATTTCTTAATAAATACTGTCTTTTTTAAATTGATTGAATAATTCAAATTAAATTTGCAACTTTCAAGTATATAAAACAGAAATTAAAATTCAACAAATTTATTTTACAATATATAATATCAATGTTTGTACAGAATACATTGCGAAATTATAAAAATGTTATTAACTATTCTAAATTTAACGTAAAACATGTTATTGAACACCACTTTCCCCAATAAGACCATCCCTCTACCCTCTACCACATTAAATAAGAAATATCATAATTCTGCTTGAAAGAACAACGAACAAGTACAATTGAATCACTTATTTGAGAAACCCTACAAAGGAACCTGTTGAGTAGTGTTTGATTTAGTTTTATTTTGGATTTTGTTAGCGATATAAATTATGTTTCCAGGACAATGTTTTTGTTGATGGATTTATAAAACATGGTTATAAAAAAACAATAATAGTCTCATCCACGATATAATTTATATCCTCAAGCAATAATTTATTATCATTAATCGTAGTAGAGAAATCTCAACACAACGTAAAAATATAACAAGATAACTTCAATACGTCATATCTGTTTGAAGCAGTAGATTAAGGATAATGTTTAGAAACGATTAAAGCTAAGATTAATATTTTTTGCTAGTTGCATAACTTGGCATTTTAATTTATTTTTTAAATTTGTTTTAAAAATCGCTAACTAACGAAAAATAAAAATCCTGACGAATGTCTATTTAATTTACTCGTAATTATTGTTTCAAAAACATATATTTTGTGGTCCAAACACGGGTCATTCTCTATAATCTATGCAATATCCCTGAATTTATTTTTAATAACGTTCGTAATGTTTTTTTTTTATTTACTTATTGACGCGTTCATTTTGAAAAAAAATCATTAAATATATGGAGACATTTAATAAAAATATTTGTGAATGTTTCATTCGGTCACACTTGCTACGTAATGATTTTGGGCGCCGGTTTGCTCAGGCTCAGGGTTGCGGGAAACAGTATTTTTTTAGTAGAAGATTGATTTAAACATGCAAATGAACTCTGGTTTATTTCTTGAAACACAACATAAGTATTCACGCAACCGTTTACAATGAAGTATTTAGCTTACCTGGGTAAATCAAGTTCGTTTAGTATCACAAACAATTACAAATCACACCAAAGGTTGTCAACAATTGTTTTAAGAAATTCACGGTTCGCACAAGTGATCACAAAGAACGTCGTGAAACAAATGGCCGAGCTCTGCTAAGAGGTCGGTTAAAGAAAACAATGCGCACAAAAAAGTAACAAAATAATATAGCACGAATATTAAACAAACAAAATAATAATTACGCTACACACTGAATGTTGAATGTCTTCGGTGCTGCCATAATTCCTAAATTTTCTTAAGATATCTTCTTTTGTGAAGCCTCCTGTTTTAATTAATGTTGATTTGCATAAATTACAATTCATTTTTTTAACATTTTGACTGCACATACCCAGCATAATAAATAACATTGTTCATTTCTAATTTTGTCATTTTATTAATTGTTTTTTTTTTAGTAATCTCTGATCCATGTTCGATTGTCTCCATAGTATTTGAATCCATTTCTACTTCTTAAAGTAGTAATTTCATTGCTAGAGAAACAAAATAAATGATTAAAATATTGCATACAGTAATGTCGGACACCCGTCTTTCATCAACTCCAGTTAAGTCGAAAAAGTAAGAAAATTCTAATAAATAAATGTAATCAACAAATATGATTTAAGAGTTAGTTGCATCCATCTAAACGCTAAAAACTCGGAAAATTATTGTTTTTACCATATCCTTATTTACAGATGAAAATGTCTAAAAAAATATGGTATACTTAAAGGAAAGTAAACTTAAAGCTTGTCTTAATAAAAATAAAAATCTGATCTTTTTCGTTTTTCATAAATAAATATTAAACATTTCTAAGTATTTTATCGTAGGCAATAGGATTTTACATTCTAAAAACTATACCTTGTGTTAATACACAATTTGGAAACAAATTTTTATTGTTAGTAATAAATCAAATATTTTTCTGCACGATGCGCTCAATTAGAATAATATAAACATATTTAATTCCATTAACATATGTTTATTTAATATGTTAGCAAACAATAGAAATAGAATAATTAAAAAAATACAATGATTTTCTCATTATTTTTGCTAATTTATTTATATTAAATACTTTCATTTTTAATGCAATAAACATGTTTAAATTATTCTAATAAAGCGCACCATGTAGATAGTTCATTACTAATAATAATCATTTGCTTAAATTAGATAATAAAATACTTTAACACAAAGTATAATTTTTAACATGTAAAATTATAATGTTCACTATAACAACACATACTGTATATAACATATTGAAAAACTTAATTAAATTAGACTATTTGTGATTTTTTTTTCAATTAATTATTTACTAAAATAAACACACTATACATTCTAGTATGAAATTATTACTAACATTTTCGGAAAATTAAATTTTAGGCCACATCCTAGAAATTTCATAATTTTTCATAAGTTATTAAGGAATCCACCTCATTCCTTAATAAAGACAACAGTATAGCTAATTTTTGACATTAATTGCATACAACCTCTTAATTGTTGAAAAAAGTTTAAATAAAAAATCGTATTCACCTTCGCAGTTTCCGAAAAGCTTTTGCCGTTTAATTTGGATTATGCCCACCACTACATCTAATATTTGAAAACGTATTTTTCAACAAAGGCAAATGCATGGATATGTGTACAACAAAATGTGTTTTGTAACACGCCATTTATTTAATTTCTTTATTTTCTTCATTATTTTTTGTATCTCCAAGTCTTTTGCCAGGTATCTCCTGGTTAGTAAACCCGGATCTGTGTGGAAGTGACCACTTCCCCATTATTTGTAAACTTAACTCCCGACTTGATACGATTACCCGTCCAGTCAGGTGGAAAGTAGATCAAGCGGATTGGGACCTCTATCGGCAAACTGTACTCTTTGAAAACATTGATTTATCGAATGCCGATAACGCAATTTGTTCCCTCACAAGTCACATAATAGAAGCTGCTAATATCGCCATTCCAAAGACATCTCCAATTCTACATCGTGCTCCAGTCCCGTGGTGGAATGAGGACTGCCGCAACGCAGTTCGTGAGAGAAAAAAAGCTCTTCGTAATTTCAGGCAAAATATGACTGCAGAAAACCTCGCCAAGTTCAAACAAACTCGATCGCGAGCGAGACGTGTTATTTCCCTGAGAAAAAAAGAGTCCTGGCATAACTTTGTATCATCAGTAAAAGGTTTTACTACTACTAAGGAAGTATTTGAGAAAATCCGTAGAATTAATGGAAAGAATTGCTATGGGGGTCTATCTGGTCTAGTATTCAATAATTCTGTTATAACTTGCCCACAAACAATTGTAAATGCGTTAGCGTCCTCCTTTGCACACATATCAAGTAATGACAATTACGATAGATATGTTTTATCATCCAAAAGCAAAACAGAATCCAAGACTCTACAATTCTCCTCAGATAATTCTGAACATTTCAATGATAAATTTGCCATATGGGAACTTGAGTCAGCGTTAAAATTATGCCATGATACTAGTCCAGGACCCGATATGATACACTACCAATTTATTAAAAACTTATCAACTTTTCAATTAATTGAAGTTTTGAACGTTTTTAATCATATTTGGCTTACTGACTCATTCCCAGTATCGTGGCAGAAGTCACTCCTTGTTCCAATCCTCAAGGTTGGAAAGGATCCTAAGGATCCCAAAAGTTACCGACCAATAGCACTTACAAGTTGCCTATGTAAGCTACTGGAAAGAATGGTGAACCGAAGGCTCACGTGGTATCTTGAATCCTAAAATCTAATTTCAAACGCTCAATGCGGCTTTCGTAAAAATCGATCAACCATCGACCATCTGGTGTCTTTAGAATCGGCCATACAGGATACATTTATCTCTAAACAACATTTAGTGGCGGTCTTCTTTGACATTGAAAAGGCCTATGACACCGTGTGGCGGTACGGTATTCTAAGAACCATTCGTAACTGGGGTATATGTGGACATATGGGTTTCTTTTTAAAGATTTTTTTATCACAGCGCATTTTTCAAGTTCGAGTTGGCTCACACCTATCTGATCAGTATATACAACAAAATGGTGTCCCACAAGGATCTGTTTTAAGCGTTACTCTATTTAATATTGCAATTAATGGGATAGTTGATGTTGTTAAACCTCCAATTAAAGCACTACTATATGTGGATGACTTGGTAATATACTGTTCTGCTAAATCTCTTCCCGTAGCCGAAAGACAACTACAACTCACAATTAATAAAATTAAAAATTGGACAAGTAATAATGGCCTTACTATATCCAGTTCCAAAACAAAATGTGTGCACTTCCATCGGCTTCCAGGTTTTGTTAGAAACCCGGAACTTGAAATATCAAATACCGCCATACCTATCGAAATATCAATACAATTTTTAGGTCTTATTTTCGACTCGAAACTTACTTGGAAAGAGCATATCGTATACTTGAAGGGAAAGTGTACACGAGCAATGAATACGTTAAAAATTTTATCTTATACCACGTGGGGAGCGGACCGAACGGCAATGCTGCGCATCTATCGCTCGCTGATCCGATCCAAAATAGACTACGGTTGCGTCGTCTATAGCTCCGCTAGAGATTCTTGTCTCCGAATGATAAACAGCGTCCATAACTCGGGAATTCGTCTGGCAACAGGTACTTTCAGGACAAGTCCACTACTAAGTATATTTGCGGATGCCGGAGAACCTTCTCTGAGCTATCGTAGACAAACACTTATTTTACGATATGCAGCTAAATTATACATTAATCGTAATAACCCTGCCCATGATTGTGTGTTTAATCCACGTTACAATGCCACATATGAAACAAGACAACGTTCTACAAAACCTCTAGGTATACGACTACAGATCTTAATGCGAGAAATACATTTCAGCTTTCCGAACATCTATGTTTGTGAACCGACTTTACCTCCATGGAGGATGGCTCGGCCACACATTGACATCTCCCTGTCAAAATATAGGAAGTCTGAAACATTTCCATTCCACTACAAACAACTTTTCCTGTCTCTTGTTGATAGAATTGGAACTTGTAACAGAATATTTACTGACAGATCCAAAACCTCGGACTCTTGTGGAAGTTCATTTCTGGTAGGTGGGGATCTGCACATGTTTAAGCTGCATACACTATCAAGTGTGTTCTCATGCGAAGCTATAGCGATCCTCAAAGCACTAAGCTTTGTGAGGTTGCATACAAACTCCAGAATTGCAATTTTCACAGACTCTCTTAAGTATATTACAAGCCTTGGATCAATTTATGCCTCAAAATGCTCTCGTGACTCAAATCCAACAACAACTTACACTACACTTGCGACGTGGAAATAATATATCCTTTCACTGGATCCCAAGTCATACCGGAATTGTAGAAAATGATAAGGTCGATCGTGGGGCAAATGAAGCCCGCATTCACGGGATATATACTCCCATTGTAACTATTGGTGATGTTCTACAATTTGTTTCTATGACAATCCATAACAAATGGAATAGTGACTGGAATGAAACTCGGAATAACAAACTACGAGTAATAAAGGACACAGTTAGGGTATGGACATCGTCCACTAGACACGTACGTCACGAGGAAGTCATGTTGACGAGACTCCGAATAGGTCATTGCCGATTCTCTCATGAATACCTGCTTCTGGGGGACGATACACCAATCTCGTGACAGTCGCGAACTGGCTGATCTTGGACACTTCTGGCAGAGATTCTGGGTGATAACCCTGTCGAAATTGGAAAACTATTTATTTTTTTAAAACATTCCAGACTGTTATGGCACATTTAGTCAGATGTAAATAATTGTTATACTTAAGTTTTAATAAGTAAGTGCTTGTGCCCCTATACAATTTTGATATGTGTTTATATCCTTATACAAACTAGTCATTATCTGTGATACTACATATACCCTATACATATATGTAGCTTCTACTCTAATTATATATATTATTTGAACGTGGCGCGAATGACCTTTGCCGTCGAAGCGCCCTACAAACCTCAAATCTCTCTCTCCCCTTTCATTATTTTTTTATACTTTTCATCATCTGGCTAGGCTAACACTCATTTTTCTAAAATTAGTCGGATTTATATGTCTATCGGTTATTTTGGTCAAACCTGTAGCCAATTACAGGCTTTATTAATGTCGTATGTTTTTAATGTCATTCCACGATTTTTGTTTCTCTTCCATAAATATATCTTTACTGGCCAAGTTATTTCTAACACATTTAATTAAATGGGGAGTATTGAATATAGCTAATACTTTTTCATTGTCTGTTTCGAAATACGGCTTTTCTGAAGAAACCCCCAATAAATTATATACTCGCCCATTACAAGGCCCTTGGTCACATACAATTGCACATACTTTTAAGCTAATTTGAGAAGATTTCTTTATATTTTAGAAAATTAAAGATATAAAGGTTTCTCCTTTAATATTGCCACCCTGCAAATAATAAGAATTTTTTTATTTCTTCCATACACTCCCAAATCTTCATATCCCTCAACCAGATCTAGTGGTGAATTATATTCCAAACCAACTTTAATTTTCATTTCGTCAAACATTATTACACAATATTTTTCAGTGTCTTCCATATGTCTAACTTTATTTTGGAAATGTTTGAATAATATCATACTTATCCCAGTTGGTAAATAAAACACTTTCAACCATTCTCTTATTGTTCGCGGTAATGGTAGCCTCAATTTTGATTTATAGTACATAAATTTATAAAGCGAAGGAGATTTGTAAAAGTATGCTAATGCTATTTGTTTTTCATCAAATGTCCATTTAATTTTGTTATTATGAAAAAGCTGCATATTTACCAGTGTCCTTGAATCAGTTGATGCATTTTTTAATAGCTTATTTAGCCTTGGTGAAAACACAATTGTCACTTTATTCTTCAACCTAATATTTTTTCTTTTTTGTTGCTTAAATAAATTCCTTTTCCTTGTATTGACTTTGTTTCTTCCAGGAGAACATTGTTTAGTTGGCATTATTTCGTCTTGTTTGTTTTTCGTTGGTGTTAGGAAATGGATTTCTTTTCCTTCAACTCCACGAGGTGGCGGCTTTTCCTTACCCTCTACAACATTTAAATTTGCCCTTTGATATGTCTTTTTAATTGGAAGATTAACCCACAGCAGATGATCCATGCCTTCTCTCGATGTTGACGGTTGCGATAAGCATTAGATATCTGAGTTTTAGTGAGCCTACGTAGTCTTGAAAATTCGCTATAGAAAAACAAAGAATTTGAAGACTTCCACTTTTGATGAAAATGTTTTTTTTAGACGAATATTACATTTAATTTCTACATCAAACCAGGGCGGAAACGTCGATTTGTTTGAATGTTTAACTACTGGAACAGATGCGTTCAAAGTGTCAAACAATTCGTTGTAGAAAGCATTGCACGATTCATTTACGTCCGAAAAACTATCCAAAAATGTCCAGTCTATATTCATCAAATCTTCATATAAGTTTAGAAAGTGATATTTTTTTAAGTTAAACCTGAGATTGGGGTTACACGGGAAGATGATGTGATAATTATCCTCTTATACAAGAGGAGACTCATTTCTTATAATACTTATAACACGGTTAAAGTTACGTAACACCAAATCTAATAACCTGCCGCTAGAATTTCACACATTATTAAATTGTGTTAATTTTAATAAATTTATAAAACTTACGAGTACTGTATACTTTCCATTATTCAGCGGCGGGTTATCTACATATGTTGGTATATTAAAATCTCCTAAAATTAGTGTAGGTTTCTTTTATACGTAGTGCGATAAGTTCAGAAAACATGTCAAATTCGTCAATTTGAATATCGATATGTTATCGTATAACATATTAGTTTGCAATGCTTTAATATTTCTAAAAATAATTGCGATATGCGAATCCTGGAGCATAGACACTTTAATAGGACGCTTATTTTTAACAGAAACAGTAGGATCATATATTCCCAACCTATATGGCTGAACATTTTCATAGTCCACTTTTAACAGCGACAAAATATCACGAATCATGTGTATATCAGCATTATTTTGTAATACTTTTGATTTACATGTTTCCTCCACACCATATATATATTCACGCTCTTGTACTTCTTGGATATTTTGTTTAATAACCATACGATCAGTTGATATCTGTGACGGTAATGTCTTAAGATGTTTTACTTCTTGTTGAAGAGCTATAATAGCAGATTTTAGGTCGTTTAAGTTATTGCCAATATTAATGCATTTGTTGCAGGTCCAGGTTAGGCCAGATTTTAAGTTTATTTTCGGGATTCACTTTTAGTCAAATTTAGCCATGAGATCTTAAAGATTTTTTTGCAAATACAACAATCAACCATAGAGTGCAGTTCTTCGTGTTGATTATAACACGCACAGTTCATATTTGCGATTGAAAAAAGGAAATAATTGTATTAAGCAATGATGTATAAAAACGGAGGGAGAAACAAATATCTTCACACTATACGGCTCATCGTAGTGACTAACAAAAAAATGCAAACACAAAACAGCTGGTTAAATTTAGGTCTCGGAAGAGATCACACAAGAAATACAGAAGACAGAAAGGAGAAGGATTTAATCGGTGTTGTCGAGAAATGTATTGAAAATTCCAAGATTTACCTGCGGCATTTACGTCCTCATACAAAATGAAACAAAAATCACTATTTATAACAGGATGCTTGATTTTATCAACGTAAAACTCACTCAGCTGAAGTAATCACTTGATTGCAACACTAATCCGCAAGTTGAAGAAGATTTAAATTATTTTAACACACAAAATAATGCATTTAAATGTGAAGCAAAATAAATACGTATGTAGGTACGTGCGTACCTCCCAGACTTAAAGTTTTCAATGATTCTAGCTCGCTTCGAAGTAATATACTTGAATTACGTTTGTCACTTAATTATTTAAGTTTTTTAAAAAAGGTTTTATTTAATTAATACAATATTTGCGTCTACTCGATACAATAACTCTTTCTTAACTTAATATTACAATAAGCATTCATAATTATATATGAGAGTAAATGCTGATGCTGCGGAGATAACGATATGAAGTAAGCAGACATTAATATAACAAGTTTATTCATTAAGATATTAGAGAATTATTTATATTTTTTGTAAATATCTAAATTTATATTTGGTTCAATATTTGCATTTCAACTCTGCAATATATGGTAAAATAACATATTTATAAATAATAAAACATACGCATATAAATAAAATAATATATAAAATAAGGGTGTCCCCGAATGGTCTGTACAACGCTCTACCACATATTCTCTAAAACAAAACAAAACTTATCTCTATCCTCTCGATCCTCATCTGGAGTGGTACCTACTACCCTTATTGTCAGTTTTCTACCTACTCTCAAGCCCCCATCTGGAATGGAAGACCCTCATAAATTAAATTGTTAACAACCGTATCATGTTTTTATGGCCTGTTGTGACAACTATTATCCCGTGATTTTGCCGACGTAGACGCTTTCGGATGCTTCTATCGCGACCACATGAAAATGGCCAAAATCTCTCGAAATCCATCTCTTTCTTAAAATCTTGGAGGGAATCTATTTGAGGGTATACTTTAAAATTAATCGAAAATTATAAATACAGAAAAAATGTTTAAAATTAACTAATGTTTCAAGTAATATTTTTTATAATTCAATTGTTTGTGTCCCAATAAAGAGATATTTAAATGTTTATGTATTCTATTCTTAATATTAATTGATGGTGGTCATATCAACACAAATGATATACTTTGCTTTAAATACAATTAACCCTTTGGGTACATTTGACGGCTCACGCTCGTCATGCGCAAATTTTGGCGTAATAACATTTGACGAGTCCAACTCGTCATTTCAAATAATGCAAGCTAAACGGGTGCCGGGGAGCGCGTGGCGCATGCGCAATACGGCTGTAAAAACGATTTGAGTTTGCTGTGCGCTAATTTGTGATGATTTGTTTTATGTTTTTGGTTTTGTTTTTGTTAGTTGTCACTAGCACCTAACGCTATTGCTTTGCGAGTAAAAAACTGAGATTGTTTGATGATATTTAGTTATATTTTATCTCTTCCATAATGTCAGATATTGAAACTGCCATTATTCGAAAGTGATAATGAACGAGAATTTAATGAAGAATTTGATAGAGATGCGTCAATTAGTGAAATGGAAAGTGAAGACAATAACAAATTGGAAGATGATAGTGATAGCGACATACAACCCATACGACGAAGACGCAACAGATTCTTATCGAGTAGTGATAGTGAGTCATCTGATCAACCATTTCAGGAGGAATGGGTTTGGAATGAAACAGAAAATATACCTAATATAAAAAAATTTCCGATATTGCTGGAATCAATCCTATTTGCCTGCGAAGAGTAAGTGATAGTCCTTCGCCATTGAATGTCTTACACCAAGTGCTCACTCAAAGTTTTTGGGATATTATAACAGAAAAAACAAATAGGCATGCTAGACAAAAAATAGAAAAAGAAGGTTTTGCCAAGAAAAGGAATCAAATATGGTTTCCTGTAAGTTCTGATGAAATGAAAGCATATATTGCGTTAATATAAATACACCAATTTTCGCAAACACAATGCCTCGGGATAGGTTTTTTGACATTTCAAGTTTTCTGCATTTTACAGATAATGAAATAATAAATAGAAATGATAGAATAAGAAAAATTAGAAATTTAGTAGATTATCTCAATAATACATTCTCTAATCTATATACTCCTAATAATGAAGTATCTAATGATGAATCTCTGATGAAGTTCAAGGGACGATTGAGTTATATTCAATTCAACCCATCAAAACGAGCTCGATTTGGCATCAAAATATATAAACTTTGTGAATCTTCATCTGGCTACTGCATGCGTTTCAAAATATACGTAGGCAAAGATAAAGTACAGGGTGTTGATATACCTGCTTCAGAGAGTGTAGTCATGGAAGTGGCGCAACCAATTCTAAATAAGGGCTACACATTATACATGGACAATTGGTATTCATCGCCACAATTATTTTCTGTTTTACAAAACCAAAATACAAATGTCGTTGGAACTGTCCGAAAAAAGAGAAAGCATATGCCAAAACAGCTTGCTTCATTCAAATTGAAGAAAGGGGAATATAGAATGTTATCCTGTCGTGGTTTATTGGCATTGAAATGGAAAGACAGAAAAGACTTGTATATGCTTAGCACAAAACATGCAAATGTTGGAATGGTAGATACAGGCAAAAGGCGAAAACTAAAGGATGGCAATTTTGAAAATATTATCAAACCTTCATGCATTGTTGATTATAATAAAGGCATGGGAGGTGTTGATAAACATGACCAAATGCTAGCGTGCTTCCCTGTTACGAGAAAGTGTGTAAAGGGATATAAGAAAATGGCATTTTATCTATTAGACATGGCTATTTATAATGCACACATCATATATTCTAAAATAAACAGCACAAAAACCTCTGGCGTTGTATCATATCGGCTGAATATTGCAGAAGAACTATTAGAGCAAGTGTCACTGCCAAATTATAATTGCCGTGGTCGTCCTTCGCATTATGATACACCATACCGTTTACAGGCAAAAACCTGGGCACACTTTCCAGAGAATATTCCATCAACAGAGTCCAAACAACACCCTACAAAAAGATACCGAGTTTGTTATAAAAACAAAATTAGAAGTGAAACTACCTGGCAGTGCAAACAATGCCAAGTACCTCTGCATTTACCAACATGTTTCGAAAAATATCACACTTTGCAAAATTATTAGTAATTTTCTTTTTGACATATTTAGTTGTTAGTTGAAAACTACTTGTTATTATTTTTGTTTGTTTTATTTATCATTATTATTCTGTAATTATTATAAACTTATATCTTATTTAAACTATGTATTAAATTAAAATAAACAATTTGTTACATACAAAATATTGCATTATCATACTACTTCAGATAGCAACAAATTAAATACGTTTCAGATGTATGATACTCTTTAAATAATTCAGTACCCAAAGGGTTAACATTCATCATTGTGTACACTAATGAAAAATAAAATGAATTATTCTTACCTTGTGGATTGACGCTTTCCTCTTCTAAAATGATGCTTCGGTACCTACGTCCGCTATCCTCGCTCCGTTGCCTAATTGCCTTAACGTATTTTATTTTTTCAATTTCTTCTTGTTGCACAACAGGATGATTGTGCATACGTCCAATCACAAATTCGCCGTTTCATATGCGACCACTACCCGAACAAGCTCTATCTTTACACTGGAGTTAAGTTACGTTATTGTTATACATTTTTGTTGATATATGTACATATCAAAAATATAATAGGTTCGTCCGATATCGCGAATAACTTCCATGTTGACACCACGATAAACAAGAATATACTGATAAATTTACAAAAAAGTAATGCACATGAAATCTTAACCCTCATTTTTATTTTTTATTAGCCCCAATAAATATCAAACAAATTTCAGCAAACTACCATATTTTTCAAACGAATTCGGGTATTGGATTTTCCGTAAGGTTTCCAGATGTTTTACTATTTGGAAAACCAAAAATTCAACTCTGTAATATTGTAAATGGTAGATTGCGGCAATTTAAATAAAATGTATAAGCTAAATTATCAGCATTGAAGTTCTGCATTTATTATTTTTTATTATTACATGGATGTATTAATGGATGTATTATTTGAATTGGAAAGAAAATGAATTTCGAGCAATTTATTTATTTTGTAATGGAACTCGAAACCTTTAAACTAATAATGCAGTGCTTTTAACATCGTTAAATGTAGTCCTAAATTGTAAGTTCATCGTGTATGTACCATTCAAATGCGATCAAACGTGCCAATGCCCAGTAGGTGCACACGCACATTCATATTAAATTATAATTTTAAAAATTAATGACTTTTAAAATTTTGACCATAGTCGAAAATGATATTATTTGTTACTTTTTTTTTCATAGATTCCAAATATATATATAGTTTGTTTAGTTTATGTAAAGTTATAAAAGAATTTATAAATATATCTTGGATATAACTCAAAAACTAAAAATGATAAGTAAAATGTAATAATATATTGGAAGTTACTAAAAATGATGCTTTGAGAAAGTGTTAATTATATTTTTCTATTTTTAATAATAAAGGAGTTAGAGGCATCATTGAAAATTTTGTTTTTAATCTAAAATAATACTTTCTTATAAATAAAATTTCATGCTTACATTTTTACATGACATTGAAAATTGAGCCAAACTTATCAATTAATCAATTTTAAAAGAAACTAAATATACCGTAGCATAATTAACATATGTATTTAATAAATTTTCGGAAATAAAGACGACCGAACGACGCTCTCAAAAGGGGCAAAAAGGGAAACTACCTGCTCTTCTAACCGATGGGGTCATAAATTATAACATCAACACCCCATAAATTGTGGTTTCTTTTCTTCCATTATCCTCCGACGCTTGTAGAGGTGTCTCTCTTTAAACATTTCGCGTTTGGCCATTCTCATAAAGCCCTCCAGTAAGACTGGCAATTCCTGAAGATGTTGTAAGTACTGTTCTCCGTTTAAATTTTGTGGTAAAATTACTGGTCCTACAATAATATCATTTACTATACCGGCCCAAACATTTCTTTTAAATTGCCGTTGGAAATGCATGGTTTTAGTTGCATGTGGATTATCTTCGGAATAAACATGCTCATTTTTAAGATTTGTTATACCTCTTCGGGTAAAACACGCTTCGTCTGTGAAGAAAATTGTCTTGGCAAAATTCAAATTGTCAATTTGGTTATTAGCAATAAATTGGCAAAACTGAAGTCGCTTATCGTGATCCTGAGGCATTAGCTCTTGAACTTTTTGAATGTGATATGGGTATAGCAGTTGCTCTTTAAACACCTTATGCACAACATTTTTAGATACGCCTAGTTCAGCGCCTAAACGCCGGGTACTTTTAGATGGATCTTCATCTATCCGTTTTAAAATCTCTTCTTCAACATCCACAGTTCGTACAGTGCGTCTTCTACCACAATCCCTCGCAGAGTATTCTAAGCGGCCAGTTTCTCTAAGTCGCCTTTCTACGGAAGCAAATGTTTGATGGTTTGGTATTCGGCGATTTGGAAATCTTTCACTGTATACTCTTACACATTTGCGGCCATTACCTTCACAAAACGCAAAAACTAAAACAATATCAGTTAATTCATTAATTGAGTACATGACTGACGTTGTCACAAAATCACCGATAACTGAACCTTTAAGAATCAGTTTTTTTTTTAGAATTTTATTTCTTTGTTGTTTTGACAAATATATTTTTTTTGTGGGGAAAATAGCAACATTTTATAAGAGACAAAAAATACGTAAAATTGAATGATCTTGCAGAAAAAAGTATTCCTTATGATTGAACTGTTGAATAAAAAGATTTAGGTATCTTAAGAAGTCGATGGTCTTAGTTTGACCACTTACTTTAAACGTAGGATAAAGAAACATATCGCAAAAAGTGTATGGTATCAATGTAATTAAATGTTCCAAATTAGGTTTTCTTACCTAAGTCCAAAATAAAAATATTTGAAAAATAATGAAAAAAAGCCTCGTAGCTGGCTTAGGAACCACTTTTGGATAGAGATAAGTTTAGTTAAATCGTCTTTCGGGGACACCCTGTATAATTCTATTTGATTGATTTTGTTCTGAAAATATTTTAAGTATATAATCAATTAAAAAATTGTCAATCCACATTTAATTTTTATTGGCATGCGCATTTAAAGTACATGCACTTGAAATTAGTAATTGCTCACGGTGGTACATACTGAATATAAAATCTATTTGTGACAATTTCTTTTTTAATTTTTTCATTGTATACGTAAAAGAACTCGTCACTGTTAATATCTAATTTATTTATTTTAAAATATTTTGAAATATTTCTATTTTTGAAATATGAATGGGTGGGTTTCTTTCGTTTGCACCACCATTCTTCATCTTCGACAACTCTTTGCCGTTTCAATTTTGTTGTGTATTTGTTCTCTATATAAAGAAAGAACATATTTTCTTGTTTTTCTTATGAATCGAGATCATTTGTCATGTAATATTTTATTCATAAAATAACCCAAACCAGTTCTCCACAGGTGCATTACTTGACCTGGGAGATAATATACTACTCAATAGGGGCAAATAAGGAAGATATTTTTTTAATAAAATATTTGACAATTTTGCGACATAAAAATTGTTTGGCTGCGATTCTTTTTTTATAAAAATTTTCGCCTCAACATTTTGTTTTATATTTTTAAAATGTATAAAAAAAATTGTTATTTTTATAAAATCTTTTTTAAACTTATAAGAAAATTCATTTTCTGTAAGTTCTTCTTCATCCCGAATATTAATATTTCCGTTTTTTACGTAATTTGCAATTTTAAGTTTAGATTCTACTACAAAGTTGAATTCATGTTTTGAAGATGACAAAATAAATATACATTTTGAAATAATTGCAAAGTCACTGAAATTAAAAATCGAAGCAAAAGCCTCCTTATAAAATAATCTACAGTCTAAACTTCTCACATGATCATTAACATCTTTGCACATTAATTTAATTAGATGCGCACAGCATAATTTTAAAATAACGTATTGTTTTTTTTTATAATGTTTGCAGTAATAAAATCATACTGATCGTTGCAATATTGTAAGAAAGAAATTTCATTAAATATTTCGCATGTTGCATTAATAATTGCAAAAATGAAGTCAGTCGTAACTGTTTTAAATGGTGGCCAGTGAACGTTTTTTTTTTCAAAGGCATAATTTTTAAAAGCCTGCAACCAAAGAATTATTCTACCTTTATTGTGGACAGAGGAAAGCATTTCTAAAATTGGTACAATTTTCCCCAATGACGTTTCAATTACTCCCGAATAATATGAAATGCGTTTGCATGGTTCTGGCTTTCTTACAACTGAGCCAGTTGCGTCAATATATAAGTCAGGAATGGTATATTTTGAGTGTTTAAGCAGTTTCAATTGTTCCCTACTAAAAACAAAAACTTGAAAGGGAAATATAATTTTTTTAATTTAATTGGTGTTACTGTTTTGCATTATATTTAAATCCCATCTATTATTTTTTGATCTGTCGTTGAAAGCGTTTGCTTCAGACTTAATTTTTCTATATACACTTTCTGATTTAATGTTTTCAAGATTTTTAGTATTTTTTTGTATTTTAAAATCGCTTTGGTTAATATTTTCACTTCTCACTACTAAAGGTGTTGAAGATTTTAATTTTCGGCCTAAAATTTTTCTTTCTACGCCTCTTACATGCCCCTTAAGTTTTCCATTGTGAGAAAAATGTATGCTGGTACTTAAAACTGTTATTTTAAATATAGCACTAGTTTTATTATACACTAATTTAATTTTTTTGCACCCAATGAACGCACAATTCATATAAATACAAATGGATTTTTTAAAATAATTACACGATTTTAAATTAAATATGCATTTATTATTCACCGATTTCAAATTTTGTCTTAAAATATATGGATACATTTGCGAATTTAATTTATGTGTTGACGAATCATATATTAAATTTGCCTGATTTTCTGTTATAATGAAAAAACCATCGGAATAAGTATAATGTGTGCTAATAATTTGTCTCGGAAAAATATTTTCCGTTCCTGTAGGTAGAAATTCGCCTGTATTGTTTTTTAAAATTGGCACATCAACTATTCAATTTATTTCAACTGAATCCGTTGATACATCTTTCGTAGAGTTATCATCACTAAACGACTTTACTTCACTTCCGTTAATATTAACTTCACTAATAACAGAAGAAGAATGTTTTTCATCTTCTAAATTATTATTATAAGATGTATTGTTATTAGAATGAGTATTGATTTTAACAATTTCAGTTTTCTGCATAATTCTACGAATGGTACTAACGTTTTTTTTTTATTTATACGATATAATTTCCAACAGTTTTCGTACAAATTGTTGCCATAGAAATGAATAGTTGCTTCTTGTAAAACAGGAGTAGAAACTTTAATATTAACAATTGAAATATCTGAACATTTTCCAATCAAAAATGTTGCAATATTTTCACTAGTTATTGCCATTGTAAATACGAATCAAAGAATAAATTTTGAATTAAAGTAAACAAACAGAAGAGATTAAAATATTGAAAAGAATTACCATAATCTAATTTATAATGAATAATAACTATACTAAATATAACTTATGTAGGCATTAAATAAAAAAGTAAATATATGTGAACGATAATTAAAAGAATTTAAAAATTAATAAAAATACAAGAACTAACCTAACCTAAAAAAATAAAAAATCTAATATTAACTAAAACGACAAAACTACAAGAAACAACTATTTAACAAACTTAAATTAAAATTTATAAAAACCGTAAAAATAATTAGAACAATCAGTGAATAATACGAGACAATACGACAGCTAAGGGATTTTCTGTAATGAATCGCTTTAATGATCCAGTTTAGGATGCAGTACGGCGCCGAGCGCCCTTACAGTAGGATTTTGTTCCGGCTTTGTATTTGGTTTTATTATTATTATTATTTAGTTATATAAATAGTGAGCTGATTCGGGCACCCTCATAATCCTTTTTTTATGGATGGTAGGATTTACAGTCCTGAGAGTTTATTTTTTTTGTGAATGGATGTGGGATAATGGGAAGGGGATTATGTGGGGTTATAGTTATGGGGGTTTTGTCTGTTGTTAGGTCTTGTACGTCAGTGGTTTGTATGTTGTGTTTTTGTGTGTTTTAATTATATATATTTTTGCAAGTTCTGGATTATCTGTGTTTTCGAGTTTGTGTAGAAAGTTTTTGTTCAATTTATTTATTTGTTCTGTGAATGTATTTTTTATGTGGGCGAAGCTGTAAAGGCTGTTGTTAGTGGTTAGTAGTGGAGGTTTGTGGATTTTTCTGAGGATTTTGTTTTCAGTTTTTTTGAAGATCGGAGAGGGTATATGGGGATGTGAGTGACCAGACCGGACGTGCATACGTAATGATCAGTCTGATCATCGATTAGTAAAGGAGGGTTTTGGTTTTGGGGTCTACTTGTTTTTAGGATCCATGCAATCGGGAATAGTTTGCTCAATGCGGCGTGCTTTTTAATAGAGATGTGTTTGTCAAATTTTAGGTTGTTTTGGATTGTAACCCCAAGGTATTTGACGGATTGTTGCCAAGGGATGGGTATGTTGTTTGATAGGATGTTGGGAAAATTCTGTGGGGTTCTGGTGTATTGGAAGTTTATGGCTTCGGTTTTTCATAATTTATTTTTAAGCCCCATTTCTCTAGTAAATGGGTTGTTCTGTCAAGAGAATCTTGAAGGAGTTGGGAGGCAAGGATTGGATTTTTTGTTGATGCGATGATCGCCGTATCATCCGCGTATAATGCGGTTGTGATACGGGGATCTTGTTGGATCGGGATTTTGTTTATAAATATGTTAAAGAGGACTGGCCCCAATGCGCTACCTTGGGGGCGCCGAATTTTTGCGTTTTCGTTATGGAGAGGGTGTTGTTTATTCTAACTACGTAGCTACGAGCATGCCGGAAGGATTGTATTAGTTTTGTTCATTCGGGCGGTGTGTTTATTTCGTGTAATCTGTGCAACAGTACGTTGTGCCTAACTGTATCGAATGCTTTTGATATGTCGAGCATCGCCATGGCGGAGTGTCGTTTTATGTTTAAGTTGTGCTTAGTGGTGTCAACCACACGGAGTAATTGGAGGGATGTGGAATGTTCGGACCGGAATCCGAACTGTTGTGGGATGTTTAGGTTGTTTTGGTCTAGGAAGTTGGTGAGTTTGTTTTTAATTATGCGTTCTAGGATTTTACTAATGAATGGGATTTTTATTTTTCTTAAGGATGGGGATGATTATCGGGTTTTGAAACTTTTGGGATAGTAGGATGTTTGGAGGATTGCTGTGAAGAGTGAGGATAATTTTTGTATTAGGTTGTGGTGTAGGTTTTTAAGGGCTAGGTTTGGGATGTTGTAAATTCCTGGGGATTTATTATTTTTTAGTGATTTAATGACTGATGAGATTTCTTCGGGAGTGATGGTGGTGTTTGTTCGAACGTTAGTTTCTTGGTTGATGGATTCTATGGAGTTCTGGATTATTTCGTTGGTGAATTGGGTTAGTGTGTTTGAAGAAAAGGTGGATTCGTAGAAATCGGCTAGCATGTCCGCTTTTTCTTGGTCAGAGCTAGCCGTTTCTGAGGATTGGGATAGGTTCGGATTTATTGGAGAATATTTTAGGAAGTTTCCATTGATTAATGGGTGTAGATTCGTTTGTTATTTTGGTCCAGTATTCAGAATTAAAGGTCTTTATTTCGTCTTTAACTGGAGCCGGTTTTCTTTTTCTTTTTTAAGGGCAGGATCTAGGGTGTTTAGGAATCTTTTATAGAGTATATTTTTCTGTTTAATTGGGTTAATGATGTGTGGGGGGAGGTTTTTTTTGTATTGTTAGTGGGTATGGTTGGGCTTTATTGTTACTGATTTTTTTAAGGGAGTTGGGTTGTGATTTGGGTTGAGGTTTTGTCTATTTCATTTATTGTTTTTGGGATTATAATATGGTCTGTATATTGTTGTTACCGGCGCTCATATCGCAAACGCCGGTCCCTCAGATTTTAATTGTTTTATATTCGCGATCATCGGTCACCACGTCATGTCATTAATTAAATAATTTATTTTTCATAATTTCATTCCGTGTTTGCAGCGTAATCGCTCGCACAAGTAAAATCCTTCTTTTGTTATAAAATATGTTAAGTTTGTTTGAGGCAATAAAATTTGTATAATCTCGTTTTTTTTTGTCACAAACAAAGTATTACGGCGCATCCGAAAACGAATTATCGTCCCTTTCAGGCATGGGATTTTTAAACGGTTTTGGTACAGAAAAAATTGCACATCTGTACCAAAATTCTGAAATTCCAAATCCCTCGAAAAAACCCATGCCAGATAATTGCGCGCCGTAATGCTTTGTTCTCGATTGCGGCCCTAATAGCTTTTTCGCCGCACCGCGCCGGCCGCACCGCCCTAAAGATACAGATATGTAACAAGATCAGGTAAAAAGTACAGTTCTTTGTAAAATTGTTAATTTAATCGAAATTATTGCACAAATAATCAACAAAAAAAAAAACTAATAAATAGCGAGTGCTATTTGTTGCTGGATGCTACAAGGAAATCGACAGTATTGTATTTCTATGGCCAAGCAGGAGTTTGGTCATCAGAACTGATTTGTTTATTTTTATATTTATATATTTTGTTGTTAGAAAAAAAAAAACAACAACACAACAATACTCGACAGTATTGTTATTTAAAATCGACGGCAAAGTCCAGTAGCATCCAGTAAAGTACCGTGCAATAATTTCGATTCGCGGACTCAAAATTATGTTTCAATATTTAATTTCATTTCGTTTTTTTTGCAATTACCTGATCTTCATTATAAGTCTGAAACAATTGTATAAATATTATTGCGCATCGGGGTGACACTCAGCCGTCCACGCACATCAACTGAGCGCAACTGAGCGCGTTGTTACCCCCACTTAAGGGATGTTGAGCGCGCCCTTAAATACTGGACGCGTTCAACCCCTAAGTCAGTTTCACTTCACTCTTCGGAGTCGGCAGTTACAATTAATCTTCGTTATCGTGAGTTTTCAATTCACTCTTCGGAGTCGGCAGTTACAATTAATTTTCGTTATCATAAGTTTTTATTCACTCTTCGGAGTCAACAGGCGTATTATTCGTAAGTGTTGTAATTTATATTTTTTTTATTGTAATTATTATTAACTTACATAGACATATCCCTGATTTTATTGTTTAAAATCATTGTTTGTACATTTAGCAACAATCTGGTATGAAATTCATATGTTTAAATTGCATCAAACAGTGCAGTTTTGGACTTTGAATCTGATGCATCTTCGAAAATGAGTGTTGAAGTAAGAATATAATAATAATATATCATTGTTAATATAAATTTAGCACTTTTTGTCTTTAAATTCTTGTAATAACGCGTGTTTTTTGTTTAATTTACCCCGGAGCCTCCCCATGGTGGAGGTAACGGGCAAATCCGTGGCTGGAAAATTCGTGGGTAACTTCACATCGGTGGTATGTTCAAATTTGCACAAGTTATATATATCCTGTGCTTCTGAGGTTTTCTCCAGAGTTACGCTGTTGATTTCCCATGCGGCAGACTTTAATAATGGGGAGGTTGAGCTTTTTAAGCTCTTCGAAGATTTTTTTCTTCGCTTTTGATATTTTAGAATAATTTTAGCTTGAGGGGTATATAATATAGAATTTTCAAAATCAATTTTTACTTTAAGTTTAGTTAATAAATCCATGCCAATTTAACCATGATTTTTATTATGAAATTTAAATAAATAAAATTTAGATAAACTAGTCGAAAGATTAAATTCACATGGAGTAAAAATTATAACTACATTTTTTTGAAAAGTTTTATTAAATGCTGCTGAAACTACAAAAGATTCTTCAATAATTTTATCATAAAAATATTTTTCTGCAATTTCAGGATTTATAAAAGATTTATTTGAACCTGAATCTACTAAAAATTTTAAATTATTATTATTTATTTTAATTTCGATGTAAGGCAAACCTTCATTGCCTAATGTTAAGTTTTCAACCTTAGTAATTCCTTCTCTGGAGCCAAGTGAAAATTTGTATTGTTATCTTCTACACATCTACTAGTTGAAGGTTGAATATTATCATAATCAGTTGTCGGATTATTTAAGAAATGGATCATTGGTATACGACTCGAAAAACGGATCACTTTTTCAGCAAAATAACAGCTGGTGTTGCACAAGTTTCTATTCTCGGACCAGATTTATGGAACATTACATATGATGATCTTTTGAGACTGACGATGCCTGATGAATGCCGTCTTGTAGGATATGCAGACGATGTTGCTGCCATCATAACAGCACCTAATGTAGTGCTAGCACAACTTAAACTTAATCAAATCATGCGCCAGGTGATTAGATGGCGACGGCAAAAAGTGAAATTGTCCTTTTGACTAAGAAAAGAATACCAACTATCTTATCTCTAAATATTGGTGATGAACAAATTTCAACGAAAAAGCAAATAAAGTATCTTGGCATAACAGTGGACAATAGGCTAACTTTTTTTGAACATATTTCTAAAGTTGCGGAAAAAGCAGAAATACAGACAACATTGCTTAGTAGGATCATGGCTAACATCTATGGTCCGAAGAGTAGCAAACGCCGTTTATTGATGAAAACAGTGGACTCTATACTTCTTTATGTATCTCAGATCCATCTCCATGGGGAGATAAAATGAAAATAGAATTGTATTGGAAACGTTTGGCATCGGTACAAAGAAAAGCTGCTCTAAGAGTTTCATGTGCATATTGAACCATATCTGAAGCTGCAGTATTAGTATTAGTAATTGCCAGTGTAATACCAATTGGGCTATTGGCCATTGAGAGAAAAGCAATATACGATAGGAGAATAGAAATAGGGCGAAAACAAGCAAGAATAGAAAAGAGAGTACTAACTCTAGAAAAGTGGCAAAGTTCTTGGAGAAATACTTGTAAGGGAAAATGGACAGTTAGATTAATACCGTACATTGAACCATGGTTGAACAGAAGCCACGGAGAAGTTTCATACTTTATTACCCAGTTTTTAAGTGGACACGGATCTTTCCGACATTACTTAAATTGTGTAGGAAAGTGCCAAACACCCGCATGTTACTACTGCGATAATGAGAGAGACGATGCAGAACACACATTTTTCTACTGCCCTAAATGGAGTATTAAAAGAAATATGTTGGAACAAGAAATAGGCGACCTTTCAAAAAACTGGTCGAAAATAGAAACTTTTATAGTGGACATTCTCCGTGAAAAAAATGAAGATGACACAGAAAACTTAAACAGCGCTTAAAAAAAGGCCCAACATGATGTAAAGTGGAAAACAGTTCCATGTTGGTGTCCAATGACGATCTGTAAATTGTTAAGACATTGCATAACAATTTATATAAATAAATTATTCGCCGAGTATCCGAACCGAACGGACGTATACGCGAGTGCTCTTAACAATAGTGAAAATCACAGCAGCTTCAGGTTTTTCCTAAAGGCAAAAATTACTCCATTGGAAAGGTCTTTTTGTGATCTATACGGTGGTATAATCATTAATTAAATTAGTGATATCGATAAAACAAAATATTAGTTAAACAGTTCGAAAATAAATACTCAGGACATTCACAGGTGTTTTTTGTTATCGATTTTTTGCGCACCGGCCGATACGCGAGTGGACAGTTATCGAGACCTTCGTACTTGAGGCCAGCAAACTCTGCAGATATATAAATTTATTATTGCAAACAAAACAGCTGTTTAACACGAAACATAAATGAATTGCGGAAAGTGTAACACCCCCGTTCCTAAGGACGGGAATTATGTAACCTGCGAATTTTGCAAAAATATTTACCATCACGGAAGTTGTTCACTAAAACAAACAACTTATAAAGGAATGAGTGAATCAAGAAAACGAGAGTGGAAATGCGCACAATGCCGCGATGAAATGAGCTCGCAAAGCTCTCAATTGGATTATCAAAAAGATATGCCGATTAACACTGATTTAATACAACAAATAAACGAAATAAAAGCAATAATAGATAACGGTCACAAAGCATTAATAGAGCAAATAAAACAACTAGATATTAAAATGGAAATATTGAAGCAAACAAACGAAGAAAAAGACAAAAAAATCATAATATTAGAAAATAGAGTGAACGAGTTGGAGCGAGAAATATTTGCAAATGATTTGGAGATCGTAGGAGTTAAAGAAACAAGATGAAAACTTGATAAATGTCGTCCAGAAAAAACTGGCACAAAACTAGACAAAAGTGACACCAAAGATGTATTTAGAGTAAATTCTCAAAATAAGGAAAACGCAAATCCCATCATCGTTAAATTAAACAAGAAAGCAAAGAAACAGGAAATAATAAAAAATAAGAATAAAATAATATTAAATTCCGAAATAGTGAGCCAGACTAGCACAGGAAAAATAAAATATGGGAGGCAAAAAGAACAGCAAAGGAAGCGGAATGGAAATTTGTGTGAACAGAAGGAAGAATTTTGGCTCGTAAAGAAGAAGGTTCAAAAATTTATGAAATCAAGGATGAGAAAGACTTAAATAGGCAATGCTAAGAACACTCTAAAAGAAAATCACACAGAAGAAACTGACGAAAATCAACAATATGATTTTGCTATAAAAGAAAATATAAACTCTAATATAATTAACTGTTTAGGAAATTGGATTACACAGAAACAGAAAACACACGACTTTACATTTATACATTTAAATATAAACTCAGTGAAAAAAAACTTCAATAACTTTTTAGTAACAACGGGAAACGAGTTGTACTTATTCGATGTAATTATTTTATCAGAAATAAAACTTTCTAATAAGGAGTACACCGAACAATTTGCAATTAAGGGATACGAAAAAATACAACTACTAAACGAACAAAATTCGGGTGGAGGAATGTTTATATATATATAAAAGAAAAATTCGCATATAGGTTGATACTAAAACAGATAACATCGGCAGAGATGCAAATTGTTGAAGTCCAAATATCAACAAATAAAAAAGTACAGATTATTGCTATATATATTCCACCAAACTTACATATTAATACTTTTTTAGAAGAACTGGAATCTCATTTAGACAACATAAAAGATAAAAGTCATACTTATAGGAGACATAAATATAGATATTTTAACAGAAACTAACGAAAGAAATAAAATAAAATATGAGGATATACTACTCGGAAACGGATTTGCCAGACAAATAAACAAGAATGCAAGGGAAGAATACCGGAATGGATGACAAGAGGGTCATCCATACAGGTGGAAACTTCTATATACAATACGAAGATCAGCGACCACTATATCATCAACGGCGCTATAAAATGGACAAATAAACTAGAAGAGAGAAATGAACCAAATAATAACAAATATATACAGGTTAACAGAAACAAGATGATTAAAGAAAAACTGGAAAAGATAGATTGGCATCATAAGCAAAGTCCTGATGATATTTTGGAAACAATTGTAAACATATATACTGAGGAAAAGACAGCAGCATCGGAAAATAAAGAGAAAAGAACAAGAAAAACGGAAAAACCAAAATGGATTACAACTAAGTTAACAGAAGAAATCAAAGAAAGAAAGAAAGAGACTCTTCAGAGCATTGACAAGAGCAACAGGTACAGACCAAGACAAGGAAGTGTTACGGCAACGCTACAAAGTGCTACGAAATCGAGTGAATGAAAAAATTGAACATACCGAGAGAAAATTTTATGAGAACTCGTTTAATGAAGTACAAAACGATATGAAAAAAACATGGGAGCAGATAAATATTGTGCTAGGCAGAACTAAGGAATGAAACAACGATAATAAACTACTCAAAGTATTTAAATTAAATATCCCCACAATAATTGAGAATTTCACAGATACGTTTGAGACACAATCAAGAAAAAATTCACATAAATTAACACGAATCTATTCCAAATACAAACAACTCCACAAACACAAACAATTTACATACCTCAAACTAATGAAGACACCGTTAAAGACATCATAAACAAGCTTCCCAAAAATAAACCGACAGGTCATGATGGTATAAAACCCAAGGATTTGGCAGACATTGGAATTGAAATATATAAACCTATATCTAGAACAATAAATATATCCTTAGAAAACGGAACCATACCATCTCAATTAAAAAGAGCAACTGTGAAACCTATTTATAAATCAGGAAAAAAAAGATCAATATACAAACTACCGACCCATCTCTATTTTAGCAGCTATATCAAAAGTTCTAGAAAAACATATTGACGTAGCCTTGGCAAGTTATCTACAAAAATACAAAATCATCGATATGAGACAATATGCATACCAAGAAGGTACAGGTACCATACAACTGCTTGAAGATTTTACAAATCTAATATATGAGAAACTTGATTCTAATATGCATGTTATGTGTCTTTTTGTGGACTTTTCCAAAGCATTTGACAAGATAAACAGACAAAACTTTGGAATTTGAGGAACATTACAGGACTGGATATCAAACTACATGAATAATAGGTCATTTCACATAAAAATAGAAGGACAAAAAGGTCGAGATGTGAATACGGAGGAAGGTGTAGCACAGGGGAGTATATTAGGGCCAAAACTTTTTTTACTACATGTAAACGACATTGGAGAGGCATGTAAAAACACAGAATACTTCATGTTTGCTGATGACACCTTAATTATTTCCATCCACAGAAATGCAGAGAGGGCACTAGAAAACTTACAGCATGACTTCAAATCCTTCTAAAAATGGACACATGATAAAGATCTAATGATAAATAAAGAGAAGACAAAACTACTACATATAACAACACCGAAAACAATTAAAGGCCCCAAACCAAAATTCATATTTCATACAGTGAACTTCCTACACACTACCGATGATACACAACAATGCTTATTTATGTACTGATACAATCACGACAGTGGACGAATATTATTTATATTCGTCCACTGTCGTGATTGTATCTTGGACTCTGGATTGACCAACATATGACGTGGAAGACGCATATACGCCATGTTCAGAATAAAATACGACACTTGGGGCATTGTTTCTTCTATTTAAGAGAATTCTTACCTGACCACGTTATGCTCAAAATTTACCACGCATTCCATAATAAACTATGGAATAATTATTTACGGACAGGCCTCAAATTACATAATTAACGACTTACAAAGAACACAGAACACCGTAACAAGACACGTGTATTATCATGAACAAAGACAAAACAAAAAAATTGACAAATATAAAGATGGTAACATTTTCACAATCAAACAACTAACCGAAATAAGATGTATATTAAACAACTTGATCGACAGAGATAATTCGAGGAAAATACAACACTGTAAACTAACCAGACAACAAACAGCAGGACATTTCATAATCGAAGGACACAATAATAAATACGGACTCAGGCGAAAAGAAGTCTACATACGTAAACTTTTTAATCGCTTGCCAACAAATATAATAAATGAAAAAAGATCAAATGTGTTAAAAAGCTAACAAAAACATGGTTGAAAACAACGGCGTCATAAATTAAACAGTTAAATAAATATACTAACTGGAAACAAAACAGTTAAAGGCGAATGCCACATAAAAGTCTCAGACTTGGTGGCAATTAAGTCAATCAAATCCCTATAATATCTCCCTACAATATTGTATTATTTTCTTGTAATATGTATTTATATATTTTGTTAGAAATAATTAAAATAAATAATGACAATTTTGAGCGGCTACACGTGATGGTTATATTACTTACCTTTGCGTGTGTTCTTAAACTTGTCATATGGAGGTGTGAAGGAGATGATGGTGCAATAAAAACAAAAATTATATATAAAAATTATTGTTTTGATTTATTTTAAAACTTTGTCTATTTTGAGATTACAAATAATAAATATTTTCTTCTTGGTTAACAAATTGTAATGCTTCTGCTAAATCAGCAGGTCGCATTGAACGATTCGTCGTTCCTAAAGGATCTTGCCAAAAATGTTTAGTTTTTGTACAGATCATTTTTTTAAATTACGATTGTTTAATAACGATTCGTGAACATTTACGTATGAACAAATTATATTTAACATTTCAAGACATCTTTCATAAAATTGTGTAGGCGTTTCATTTTGATTTTGTTTTAAACTGATTAGATCTCGGTTGAGATATGCTTCGTCTCTTGGATCGGAAAAAAATCGTATTAAAACATTTCTTAATTCATTAAAATTATTTACCGTATTCACGTTAACTACTAATTTAACTCTTCCAGTTAACTTATTTTTTAATCTATTTAAAATAAAATTATTTTGGTTATTATAAAATGAATCAACAATTGTCTGTGACACTTCTAAAAATTGGTTTAGTTCATTCGAATTTCCACTGAATTCTGGAATGTATTTTAAAAATTCTGGGCTAAATTGAGCCATTTTACTTACTTGTAGATTGTCAAGTATATTAGATTTACTTGACAATTATCTTCAAAATAATTATCTTGGTTATTTCCGTATGAATTAGGAGAAGGTGGTAAAGATGGATATGAATTTTGACTGCTATTAGAATTTGACATATTATTTCTTTTTTTTTATTCGAAAAATGTAAAAATTTAAATTTGACTTACATTAGTAATGATATTTTCATTTTTTCAAAAATGTTCTCCTGGGGTTGCTGAGATCAAGTGTGTGAAGTTGAAGAGAAGAGTCGATTGCTGCTAGACGTTGTGGACATTGAGACACCACGCTTGCCCAGCTTTCGCCATTAAGCACTCTTCCTCCTTTCCATCCCCTATACTAACGAGATCTCCGCCAAAAGAACCCATCCCAACGCCTCACTCCAAAAATTAGCGGGGTGCAAGACGAGAGTCCGGAGTTTTCCTTTCTCTCATCCTCCACCCTGTTTTTTTTTTCTTTGTATATACATATTTACACAACCCTCTACTTCAGGCGTGGTTGAGACGTTTTCCCGCCTCTTCCATTGCCCTTCTAGCCTCTACTTCTTATGTTTACCCAACACCTCGTCACTACTATACAGGGTGAGTTTTTTTTCGTATTGATTTCGTTGCTATAAACAACCGCTATTGTTTTACTTTTGTCTTTTTCATGGCTAACTATTTTTTGGTGTATGGTAAAATTAAAAACGACTGTAACATATTTTATGTTAAAAATAAATATGGCATATGTTATGTCGGATTAATAAAGTCATAGCCAACTATTGTTTCCATTTAAAAAAAGGTAAGTTTGTGTCATATCTCCCAAAATATGGGCGAAAATTTTTTTTTTATTTTTTGTTTTTAATCTGTGTAAAATTTTCTACAACTTTGTCCTTTACAGTTTTTTTCTATCTATAATAATAATAGAGATATATTGATTTCAAAAAATTGACATATTTTACTTTTTTCAAAATATCTAGTTACCCTTGACTTTTTCAAATAATTTGAAAGTGTCATTTTATTCGTCTTATAAAACTACACTTCTTTCCCCATTTAACCGTTTTTTCTATCTCTTATAGTTTCCGAGATCCCCATAGAGAACATCGAAAAAAAACTCACCCTGTATACACGACTACATTATGTACAGTATTTACAGTCCAACCCGCCTATTTACAGCCCTCCTTCATCATCGATGGCCACTTCTGCGAACTCGTTGATTAGTCCCCAGATGCGGCCATCGTCTCCCTCTTCCACGGCAATGGGCCACTTGTGCCCTATTGCCGCGGTCCCTCGCCGCAGCTTTTCTCTCGCCTCTCTAATTATTCTCGTCTCGCAATCCAGCAACAGGTGCTGCATGGTCCTGAGTCCGCCTCCACAAGCACATTCCGCTCTTGTGTTGGCGAGCCTGAAGCGGGCCAGGCATGCAGCCGTATTGCCATGCCCCGTGACGAGTTGCACGGTTTTCCTGCTCACACACCTGCTCTCTGTGCTCACCTTTTTGAGAACAGAGAATAGGAATCTGCCCGTGCTCCCTTCCTCCCAGCTCGTCTGCCACTTTTCCCTCTCCCATTCTTCTTGGCTTTTGGTGGCCTGGTCGTTATTGTAACCACGCCTTCAATTGCCCGTCTGGCTTCGCTGTGCGCCCTGGCGTTGCCCTCTACTCCCGCATGTCCCTTGGTCCAGAGCAGGGTAATGTTATTACCCTCCTCTTTGCCCTCCAGAATGCGTCTGTTGCCCTCTACTCCCGCAAGAGGAGGGTAATGTTATTACCCTCCTCTTGCCCTCCAGAATGCGTCTGTAGGTGGCCCTAGCCAGTTTGCACCTATGTCTATCAGCCGCTACGGCTTCTAGTGCCCCCCTTGCGTCTGATATTACGGCAGCTGATTCTCTGCGGCTCACTGCTATTTCCACAGCTTTGTTAATAGCAGTGAGTTCCGCCTGCGCAGCGCAGCTACCGTCTGTTAGCCTCCCCGTGGCCTCCACCTTCCATACCTGTCGGTATTGGCTAACTACGCCGGATGCCGTTTTTCCCTCCCTAGCTGTCCCGTCCGTGTAGTAATTACGCGCCCCTTCAATGTTTCCCCCTCTCTAACTTTGACGAGCCCCCTCTCAGCAGGGTGTATCATGCCTGTGGGGTTGATGTTACTTTCATACCCCTGCAGACCTTCTACCATATTTATCCTGCTTGCCGTTATACCAGGTGGTGGTATCCCGGTGAGGACCTGCAGAGCCGCCTTTGGAGCCGTCCTGTAGGCTTTAGTGATGGCCAGCAGGAATGGTCTCTGTGCCGCGTTCAATTATTTATACACCCTGCTGTCGTTCCCTCTAGCTCCCCATATCTCCGCCCCGTACATTATTATGGGTTCCACCGCCCCCTTATACAGAGCAGTCAGCATCTCAGGCGACGTTCCCCATTTCTTGCCGGCAACTGCTATTAGTTTGCCGGCAATTGCCGCGGTTCTCCGCCTGATCTGCTTGGCGTGCTCTATATAATTTCTACTGGCGTCGATGTGGACCCCCAGGTATTTGATGGCTTCTCCCATCGCTATCGTTCCCTCTCCCGCCCTTAGCATAGGTTTACGCGCGATTTTCCTCGCCGTTACCGTCATAGCCTCGGTTTTGGCCGTATTATATTCGACGCCCGCTATCCGCGCCCATTCTTCACATCTCCCCCATATCGCCCCCCATTGTCTTTCGATTTTCTTGGCGGACGCACCTCTTACCACGATTATCTGGTCGTCCGCGTACGCCTGGGCTAGGCTTGCGGATGTCCCGTCAATTTCCCGGAACCACCCCTGCATCCCTACTAGCCACAAAATCGGCCCAAGGCACGATCCTTGTGGGCAGCCCCGATGCGCTACCTTACTGAATTCTCCACAATAAATTACTCTTTCCCTAAGGAAGCTGGTTGCTATCCGCCCCAGGCCACGAGGACATCCGGTGTTTGCTAATTCTTCACTGATCGTGTCGTGTTCGATAGTGTTGAACACGTTCCTGATGTCCAGCGTGATCACCGTTGCGTGTTCCCCCGCCTCCTTAGCCGCGTGCAGTTCCTCCGATAGCCCCTTTAAGACATCAACCGTTCGCCTCCCGTACCTGAATCCATACTGCCTTTCGCTCAGGCTTGGTGTCCCCGCCTCCAGGTGGTATGGAAGCCTGCTGGCTATTATTTTGTCCAGCATCTTCCCCACCACCGGGAGCAGGCTTATGGGCCTTAGTCCCCCCCCCCTGATTTAGGAAGCCACACCAGCCTGGCTATCTTCCAAACCCGCGGGAAAACTCCGAACTCCCAACAGCCATAAAACACACGTGCCAGTTCCGCGCCCCCTAACTCGGCAATGTGCTTCAATGCGCCTGTTGGGATTCCGTCCTTGCCCGAAGCCTTCCTCGGGTTGAAAGAGCCAGCGGTGTGTTTTATTTCCCTGGCAGTTATTGGTACATCCCGACCAACCCCCCATCTATTTGCCTCCCTATCATGTCTCGCTCTCTCCGAGTCAGGGAAATACTTGTCAAATAGTTCCTCTTGTATTTCCCTGGCCGTTCGCGCAGTGGAGCCGTCCGCTCTCGTTACGCTTTCTGCAGGCGTATTTGTGTTATTCCCCCCTCGTTTGCCGCTGGATAGGATTCGGTGCGCTACGCCCCAGGGATCGTTGCCCGCCTTACCCGCCTCACTAATCAAGTCGCGGTACGCTTTTTTCTTAGCCGCTAAGATCTCCTTTTTGTATTCGCGCCTATGTGCTTTTAACACTGCCTGCCACCTAATCCTGTCATCCTCCCCCCGGTTTGCTGCATTGCCCGCCTCGTGCGTCTAACCGCATTCCTGAGGCGGTCAAGCTTGCCGTTCCACCAGACGTTATGTTTGTTGTTCGCCCTGCTCGGCCCGGTTACGCTTTTTAAGCCCGTCTCGCAGGCTGCAACGCATGCCGCCTGGATTTCAGCCGCCGCTTTTTCCGCGTCTGCCTCGCTTCTAATTGGGCTCTTATTTAGTTTGTCCAGTTCCGCTGTTAGCGCAGCCCTAAATTTTCCCCAGTTGTTTTTGGGTGCCAAATACCTCCTCTCGCCCGCTCTTGCGTCAAAACTAACTTCGTCCAGGCCAACCCTGAACAGCACGTACCGGTGGTCGCTAAGACTTTCCTCCTCCGACACTTCCCTGTGAGTAACCTCACATTTTTTGTGTAGGGCAAGGTCGATCCAGCTCTCACCGTTCGCGCTGACAAAAGGTTGGTCTGTCCTCAGCGTTGTTATTAATATGTACGCCGTGTAGGGCCGTTAGTTCTATTAGTACTTGTCCACGGTTGTTTTCTTCTCTGCTACCCCACGCCCCATGTTTCGCATTGAAGTCACCCGCTATTACGAGTTTCTCTTCCCCTATCGTTTCGAGGATGTTCGCGACAATCCTCTCGAAACCGCCGCTGTCCGGCTCGATGTATACACTTGTGATGTACACATCCTCATCCAGCCTGACAGTTGCGCAATTTTTATTGGTTAGTTCCGAGAGAACCGTCGCGCCCTGATTTGCAATTTCATTTTTAATTGCAATAGCCGCTTTGCCCTCTATTGCTCTTATCACATTGTATCCCTCCCACCCATTATTGCTCTGCGGCGGTTCCTGCATCAGGACAACGTCCAGATCTTCCGATCTGTCCTTCTCCTGCAGCAGGGCCGCCGCCGCTTTCCCTCTCCCCAAGTTGATGGACACCGCTTTAATATATTGAACACTTTGGTCGCGTCTACGCTCTATTTCCCCTCTATACGCGCCGCATTTTGTCTGGTTTGCGCTGTGCCCCTACGCTGGCAACCCCTGCTTAACGCAAACCGGACACCTCGCCGCCGTCGCGCTGCACGCGGACAGTATGTGCGGGCCACCGCACCTAGGGCAACAGAGCTTGTTGCGGCAGTTGTGCCCACGATGCCTGAATTGACAGCATCGGAAGCACACCTGAACCTCTATCCACTCTGTCACCCTGTTCTGGTCCAGCTCGAACGCGACCATGCCCCCCGCTTTCATAATAGCATCCGCCGTTGCCGTGTCTGCCTCAAAACCTATATTTTCACGGTAGCCGTTCGCTGTTACCCTGCGGTCAACGATTTTAATTGTGACGCCCGCTGTATCCTCTGTAACTCCGTTTAGTAGATCGCGGTTCTGCGCTATTAGGGCTTTCTTAAATCCGTCCGCATTTACGCCCCCCTCTATTCCCCATATGCAGAGCTTCCGCGTCTTCTTAATTGGCTCTGTCGTAAGCGTCTCATTTTTCTGTATGGCTTCTAGAAGCCGCTTGTGTTTGTTCTCGTTCTCTGAGAACAACGCGATCTTCCCGTCCCGTCTGTGGGTGACTTTAATAAAGCCACCCTCTATGTCGCCCGTCTCGACCGCTTTTAGTAATTCGGCTTTGGCGTTGGTATTCTCAGCCGTCGTACCTATCACCGCCGCATATGTTTTCGCGGCCTTCTTTTTATTTTTCCTCCTCTTCTTTTTGCCCGCCGCGTCCTTTTCTGTTTCGCCCCCGTTCTCTGTCCGCGCACGATCACGCCACGTGTTTCCGCCCGGCACAGCGTCCGGTCGGGGAGCAGAGACGTTGTGAACCATGGGAACTATGCCTTGGATCCTTTTATTTTTTGTCGAACTCTGGAACTATGCCTCTGGTTCTTAGAACTCTGGATACTTTGCCCTGGTTCTTTCGTTGTAGAAACTATGCCCTGGTTCATAAGTTCTTCGGTGATTACCTCAGTGACTGACTTTTAACCATTATTTCTGCGTTCACTTTTATTTTATGTTGAAGTCCTCAGACTTCTTTGGGTTTTGTTTTTAAGCAATTATTTTTCACTGGAACTTATCTGTACGACTGCGCCAATTACGTTTTTCACTTAATTATTTAAGTTTTTAAAAAACGTTTTTATTTAATTAATACAATATTTGCGTCTACTCGATACAATAACTCTTTCTTAACTTAATATTACAATAAGCATTCTTAATTATATATGAGAGTAAATGCGGATGCTGCGGAGATAACGATATGAAGTACACAGAAATTAATATAATAAGTCTATTCATTAATAGATATGTAATTCTTAGTTTATTTTTTATATATCATTCAATTTCTTCTGGTGGATCTTTTGTGTCGTGTAACGGGACGGAACCGGGTGTGGCAGTATTTTTGGATTTTAAAAATTTCAATTTAATTGATTTTACATGCCGCTCTCGATCGGGATCCTGTCCCGTTCCGTTAGCTCAGAAATAAATAAAGTAATTGTAAACTTACTCTGGTTCTTCAGGTTCAAAAACACTTCTCATTAATTTAGAATTTTATGAGATTATTTTTTACTTTAAGAAATTAATCAAACCTTTTTAACACCAATAAATAAATATATTCAAGTTAAAACACAAAAAATATAGTAGTAATAATTAACAAAAAAAGATTTAGAAATAAAATGTTGATAAACAAAATATACAAAAAAGAAAAAAAAAAACTATTAATTATATCAAGAAAAGAAAATGTATTAATTATAATATTCTTAGGCAAACAGTTTAAAATCTCATAAAATAAACCAAGTAAATAATAATAAATACCGTCGATCAGTTCACCACCAAAAACACAAACTGGCACTACTTTTAATAACAACTTATTTTTGAACAACTCTTCTTTACAACACAACTTTTTAGGATTTAGAAACAACTGATTATTTTCTGTTCGTCAAAATATTATAAAGGGTCAGGAAATCGTCCAGGGGTAGTTTGGAGGGGGCCCGGACAGGACTCCGAATGTTAATTTTGTCCCGCTCCACGGTAAAGGGGTGTACAGGTATACGAGACTCCACCCCTACAAAACATTTTTACGCACACACAAACGAGTCTCCCAATGGCCTGTAACAGATGTTTCAATATCTGCAGTCCGGAGGAGCCGTGATGCGTTTAATTTTATAA
This sequence comes from Philonthus spinipes, assembly GCA_963082785.1. Lineage (NCBI taxonomy): Eukaryota > Metazoa > Arthropoda > Insecta > Coleoptera > Staphylinidae > Philonthus > Philonthus spinipes. The sequence continues at coordinate 15,919,789 of OY720314.1, read as the reverse complement.
TAGTACTTAAAATTTAAATATCTGTCTAAAATGATGCTTTGTTAATTGTTAAAATCTATTAAAATGAAAATTTCAAATTATTATTTATTAAATAATAGTATATTACACAACAAGAGTTGTAAGTAGCATTTTACGCACTAAGAGGAGAGATGCATAATTCCTCAAGTGCGTAATTGCCTTACAACTCGAGTTGTGTACTATACTTTATCTACGACCACATTTAATTAAATTTTATTAAATATATAAAAAAAACATTTTTATTTACAGTTTGTGATAATAATTAATGATGGTTACATTGCAATTATGAAAAATTGGTGGGGCATTAGATGGGGCTATAGTGACATTATTGTTAAGAATAGATGTTACAGAAGATTCCGCCACTGTGTAGTCATGGAACATATTGGTCCTAGAGGATGAAGCCATATTAACGTCTCTGCCGGTGGTTTCATTTGATTTTGCTTCACCATCACAAATAGCACTTGAAATCTTAACCGCATTTTCAGTTTTGTTTTTGATAGAATTATCAACATAGCTTTCAGCCACTGCAGACGAGCGCCAACCAACATGCCTTTTCAGTGCGAACAAATCACCTCCAGCATCTACAAGAATGGTGGCCGACGAGTGCCTAAAACAGTGGCCAGTGCATTGTTTCGGATTCGTCAAACCCAGAAATTCTGCAATTTTACTTGGTACAGCACCAAACTTATTTATCCCAACACATTGTTTGGTACATTTTTTGTATTTGTAATTTAGAAAAAATGGCAAACTTTTTGTATCCCCTTTTGATGGACGTAAATTTATGTATTTCTTGCACGTACCGTACCATTTTTCAGACACAATGAAGGAACGTTGGGTTTTTGTCTTAGAATCTGGGATTTTGATTATCAGTAATTTTCCAGTATCTTATGCCTTCAATTTTTATGTTTCGCAGTTCCTGTTTTCTACAAGCACCACTAATACCAAATATTAAAATCACCTGTAATAAAATTTCCATGTGCATTTTTATAGCATACAAAAAATGTGATGGATTTACCTTTGACAACAGATGTTTGCAGTCTGGTGCGTTTTTCAGAAATTGGTTAATTTCTTTTGGACTGAGCGTTTTTGTTTGACGGTTTCGTTTGCTTTGACAATTCATTAAAGTACGCCAACATTACGTTTTCAGACAATGATTTTACTTTATTTCTAAGCCTCCAGTCCATGAATCCTTGGTACACAAGTTCGTATCTTTTACACGATTTTTCTGGTAACAGATCGTTTGCGGCAGTTTTGGCTTGCGTGCTGATTTCACGTGGCGTACACATCTCTTCCCCACTGTTGCTAGCCATCTTAAAGCTTAAATTCGAAAGAATTAGTTGATAAATGACATATTTTATTAAACATTACCTTTATCAATACGTACGACAGTTGCAATTTCGAAAAATGTCAATTTGATGTGACCGCGGCTAATTAGATCTAACGACAATAATTACGACAGCATGTGCGTAAGGTTAATTGCAAATGTCCACGCTGTGCGATTTTGACTCTATACGCATGACAGTTCGTAAAGACTCGTTTACTTAGTTTATGCGTTGTTCGTAATATTTACTATAGTGGTCATAAATAATTATAACTTTATAACAAATATTTTATGTAATAATAATTAAGTTAAAATTACTAAGTGTAAGTGTTTAGCTTTTGTTTATAAATACAGTCAGTTAAACGATCGAATGATTTTCGAGATATTTCATAAATTAATACACTAATCTTATTGATTGTGAATATTATTTATTTACACATGTGTTAACTATGATTCAATTTAAATATTGACCAACAGTCAATGAAAAATTAGGTGGCGCGCTATCGAGCTGTAACCACCTGTTTTGGCGAATATTCATTGGAATTAATCTTGTAATTGTGTCTCTTCATTATTTGTTACTATATTCAAATTAGTTTAGCCGTAAAGCTACATTTTATTTATATTTCATACGAAAAATATCCAAAAATACATTTATCCCATAAATTGGTTCAACATCAACGAGCTACGCGAGTTTTGTAAAGATTCAACGTCGTTTACCATCTTTAAACGAAATTTTAAAAAAAAATGGAGAATTTTCTACCATGCTCGGTGCCCCTCGCTGACAAATCCGGCAACACCGGCAACACCGGTAACGAAAGTGAAATGATAGTGGCCGTCATGGCGGAGTACTCGGCCCCAGTGTCGACGAAATTCGATCAAAAATGGTGAAAGATCACCCGCAGGGCGTCTGTGATAGCGAGAATTTTCCGCGTGTGAAAAGTGCCATTAATGCATTATTTCGTGCTGTGATTTTATAGAAATGCACCGATTCCATTCTTAGAGCGGCTTAAACACCACCATCCCCTCAAATCAACCCCTGAAGACGTATTTGCAGTGATGTTACGCTGGAACTGGTCACTTTCATCGATTCGTTTACTTCGATCACGCATTTTTTTCACGACGGCCGCCCTCCGCAGTGTATTTTCAACAGGAAAATCAATTGAAATCAAAAATGAACAAGAGTGACAACGAAATTAAGTATTTAATTAGTGTCTGTATCCCAAACCGAACCCAGCTATTTCCCCATCGTGCGCAAATATTATTAAACGGGTTACCCAAAAAGTGAGGTTATGTTTGTAATCGCTAATTTATTTTTATTGCTAAAATATTTGTAAAATGTTATAATATTATGTAATAAAGCTTGAATGAAAAATAATGTGCTGTGTGTTTTAATTATGTCTTCCAATTTTCATTTGAATAAGTGGTATTTAAGTCCTTCAAATTAATAAAATATATTAGTTTTATTCAACCCTTAGACATTTATAATATGGTACGGTTTTTATATTATTAATAAATAGAAATATTCAATTCATAATGAAAATCACTTTTATTTATTATTAAACATTGTGTGTTAAATATATCTATTACATTTAAAATAATTAAATCAGTAAGTAAGATGGTGAATTAATTCAAAATATATGCAGCAAGTTCCACCGATGATTAACCACAAGGTATTTCTCTCGCTCAAAAAAATCCTAATTCAATCAAGTAAATTATTATTGTCAGTCAACAAGCACAATCACATGATTGTGTTCATAAAATTTTAGCTCAATATTTTAATATTTACTATATCAAAAAAATTATAATATGTCAGACCGTAACCAGGTAGGGAATAATAACAAGGTATTTCCCTCGCTCAACAGAATTATTAATGTAATCATGTAAAATGCTATTGTACATATACAGGTATTATATACTGCATGTTTTACGAAAACTTGAAGCCCATAAATCATATTTTGTTTAAAATAAAAATATTTAAATATTTTAAATTGTGAATAGCAAGGTTATTATAACAACTTTTTTATTAGAGGGAATAGATGATTCAAACTTTGTACAGTATTACAGATTATTAATGTACGTCTCCCCTGAAAATTTCAACCCTCTGGCTTACTGAAGTGTCGAGATATTAATATTAATTTACTGAAATCGGGAATTTTAGACGTCCAAACGGCTAATTTCTATTTCACCGTAAGTGGGATGGAAGATCAATGTAAATGAGATTAGTGCGCGAGAGAGGTAATTACAATAAAATACAATCGTATTGGATTAAAAAAAAATCTAAAAAAAAATATTAAGACATTCTACGTTCAATACTGATTAAAAAAAGTCGACCCCAAAAATTGTTGCCGCCCTTCATCCCTTAAAAAAAAAATCTTGAAAAATTGATGTTTTTCCAATATAAATGGATAACACTAATTTGTATTAAACACGATTGAAACTAAATATTTCTTTAAATATAATTGAGTTTAAATTCAGTGGGGAAGGTGTTAGTAATGAAATTCTTTACAATTGTCCTTCGTAAAGCGAGTTATTTGAAGTCCTCCCTGAACCAACTCGCCGTCCGCGGAGCTCTCTCGCGAAGCGAGTTATTTAAAATCCTTTACCTTTTACACACTAGGTTAACAAACTAGCGAGCGAAGCGAGCCTATCACAGCCCTTGAACCAACCCGCAGTCCGCGGAGCTTTCTCGTGAAGCAAGTTATTTGAATACCTTGGCTTCTCATGCATTTTCTAAAATTTATTGCTTTTAATTAATCAGAATAAGGTAAATTCATTTTATTTAAACATTTCAAAATTTAGTTATTCATTAATATGACCCCTTTTTTATTTTGTCATTGCTTTTGCTTTTATACTTTTTCTGTTATAATGAATAATAAGAAACTAAATGGTAGATTTACAATGCAATGAATTGTTTTTATTATTGTTAAGAATAAGATGTATTTTGAAGTATTGATTAAACATTTAAATAGTTTATTGCAATTATTAATTGATATCGTGTTTTCAAATTTCAATAAAGCGCGCTGAAATTAGAATTATTTTGATTCGGACATCTTCGTGCACGATCGATCAATCATACACCAAGTTGGCACCAATTCTTTACTTCACTTCCAAATTTCTTCTAAAAGTGGACGGATCGTTTCCGTTGACTCTTACAATTATGCATCTGAAGAAGAAGCAACGCTTATCTCAGAAGAAGGTAACTCTAGGAGAGATTACGGAAGAGACAGAGGTACGTAGGGCAAGAGATCGCGCCCGGTATCGGAAGTCTCGGACGAACACAGATTCATCAGATTCGTCATCGTCCTCCGGTGAAAATAAACAAACTTCTATAAAAATGTCATTACTGTAAATAAAATGTAGGTATTTAATTAATATTTTTTTTTTTTTTCATTATAAAAAATAATGTTATAATCACTAAAAACATATTTAGTTATAATGGATAGCATAACCTCAAAAATTCCGCTTGGCGCAAAAATTAATGAGAATATATTTTTAAAATGTCAATATATGTTGCTAATTAAAAATCAGTCCTATTTTTCTTTACATTTGAAATGCAAATACAGTTTATATATTGATTTGGCATTAAAAACATGTAATGCTGTCTTATTAAATTAAGCAAGAAATATCTATAATAAAAATTGACATTGACATATTTTTCTTTTATCATATTTTTTGAAACTGAAACAATAATGCAATTAAGTATCTACATGTAATTTTATTGCAAAAATTCTTTGATTTATACATTTTTTTATTTTGTTATTGATGTAAATATTTAATTTTTTAGCTCTGTCTGCTCCTCGAAATGTACCAGATAGTATAGAGGTTGTTCCATCTACATCTCGAAGATCTGGTAAGTTCTCACAATTACTTTTGTATCATTTTTTTAAAATAAGTTTTTAAATAAATATTGTGTATTTTAGAATTTTATTAATATCATTGTGTTTTGTAATATTACATTTTTAGACTCCGAACAAAGTCATGGCGACTTCGTCTTTCCCATGCCAGGACCCTCTCGAGAAAGAAGTAAGAAAAATCTCTCAATTATAAGTTTATTATTGTTATTGCTTTTAAATATACTTTACTTTTTTCATTTAAATTTTTAATAAAGATGGACCAAGGCGAAGTCTGCGAATTAAAACTTCAGGCTCTACACCAGGTGAGTTATTTATTTTTATTTTCAATTATTATTATACCTAATAATAAATAAATAAAAATTACATATTATTTTTAAACTTTTGTGTATAATTTAATTAACAAGTTGTTTCATAATATTGTTAAAAAATATATATTAAATAATTCTACTATTATTACTCATATATACATACATTTTTATTCAGACAGCAGAATTACAATTCTTTACAAATATTTACATTTACAATAACATTGATAGGTTAGTAGTCTGTCATGAGCTATCGACCCGAGGTCTTTCTACCCTTATTATTACTTATATAAACTTAATATAAAATATTTATGTTACATAATAATTAAATTGTTTCTATTGCAGCTGAGAGGACACAGCAGTTAATAGAAGAAGTGATCCCGATGTTGCTGCCTCTCTCCCCTATCCAGGCATCATCAACGCAGCTGTCGACGGCTACCCCTCAGCCACATAATGTTGAACAGGATGTACGACCTCCACAACCGATCGACTTTGACGCGTTAATTATTAATTTTGGTATGTTATCACCGGAAGAAGAGGTAGAAGGTCCTTTTCAAGTAGAAGTAATGGAAGTAGAAAATGTAAATGACGATCCAAACCTTCCTGTTGCTGGCGATTTCGTCACACAGGATATTCTTCTTCCTGTTGTTGAAGTCATCCCAGATCAGGATGTTTTGGTTCGGCCGACAGTCATGGGATTCAATTATAATCCTGAAGAGGATTATAATCGTTTGTCAGCTGTTGGTGATCGATTAGTTGAATGCCGTTTTTGTAGTGCGCTTAGGTGGTCATTGGAATCTTCCAATATTTGTTGTGCTGGTGGGAAAATTAGAATCGCTGATATCGTTGAGGCCCCTGAACCTTTGAAAAATCTTATCTCAGGTGAGCATCCCCAATCTGCTCAATTCTTAAGTCATACTAGATCATATAATGCGGCCTTTACAATGACATCTTTTGGTGCCACGCAAATTGGTGCCAATGATCCCCAAATATTAACTTTTAAGGTTCAGGGTCAAATCTATCATCGCATAGGCTCATTGCTTCCGCCAGCTCAAGGCAAAGCAAGGTTTTTACAAATTTATTTTATGGGCGACGATCAAGTACAAGCTGATCACAGGGCCCGTAATTATCATGTAGATATCCGATTGTTGCCGGCCATCCAACAAATGCTTATGAGGCTTAATCCTTATATAGTTAGTTTTAAATATGCATTAGAGATGATTCCTAATGATAACGATAATTAACGTTTAGTTATTAATGCAGATAGGAGGCCGGCACAAGCCCATCCTGGGCGTTACAACGCACCCCTTAATGATGAAGTAGCTGTCATCATGGTAGGAGAAGAGCATGGTTCGAAAGATGTGGTTCTGAGACTTCGTGATAATACTTTGTCACGAGTCACAGAGACACATCGTACGTATGATGCTCTTCAATATCCGATTATATTTAGCAGGGGCGAAGACGGGTATAATTTCTCAATACCCCAATTCAATCCTATCCATGGTGATGTTAATCATCGCAAGAAGGTTTCTGCAATGCAGTTTTATTGCTATCGTCTTATGTTTAGAGCGCATTCAGCCAATACTATTCATTGGTTCAGGAATATTACGAACCAGTATTGGGTTGATATGTATGCAAAGATTGAATCAGAGAGGTTGAATTTCATTCGCTTTAATCAGCAACAACTTCGCGCTGAAGATTATATTCATCTTCGCGATGAAATTAATCAAGGCTCTGACCCCACAGAGTTAGGCCAAATGGTTATTTTGCCGTCATCCTTTACTGGAGGTACTCGATATATGCACGAACGTACTCAGGACGCTTTCTGTTATATCCGTGAATACGGACGTCCACATCTCTTCATTTTACGTGCAATCCGGGTTGGGAAGAGATATCTTCCCATCTTTTGCCTGGTCAAAGATTTAAAGACAGGCACGATGTTGTAGCTAGGGTCTTCAATTTAAAATTGAAGAAACTCATACATCTTTTGATTCAGCGCAATCTGTTTGGTAAGGTTCTCTGCTATATGTATACTGTCGAATGGCAGAAACGAGGTTTACCTCATGCCCACTTATTGATTTGGCTGGAAATTTCTGTTAGGCACGAACACATTGACAATTTGATATCGGCTGAATTGCCTGATGCTGATGCAGATCCTGAATTATTTCACGTCGTCAAAAGTGATATGATTCAAGGACCTTGCGGAGTCATCAATCCTAGTTCAGTTTGTATGTCGGATGGTCGATGTACTAAAAAATACACGACGCTTTTTACCGGAAACGGTAACGAGTGAAAATGGGTATCCCCTTTATCGTCGCAGAGAACCTGGTTTAGGTGGATCATCTACAGAAATTCGAGTGCGAGGGGAACCTGTTGTCATAAACAACCGTTGGGTGGTTCTCTATTCACCAGTCCTCCTTAGGATTTTTAAATGCCACATAAATGTGGAAATTGTCCAACATGTTTCTTCGATTAAATACGTATGTAAGTACGTTAACAAGGGGAGTGATCAGGCGTGTGTCGAGGTTCAAAATCGCAATGAAGTGTTGGTGTATCAAAGTGGAAGGTACATTAGCACTTCTGAGGCTGTGTGGAGAATCTTGGCATTCTCTGTTCACAAGAGGCAGCCCCCCGTTGTTCATTTAGTCGTTCACCTTGAGAATGGCCAACGGGTTTATTTTCGTGAGGATGATGCCCATATAAGGCATCAATTAGATAATCCATGTGCGACCACTCTCATGGCATTCTTCAGTCTTTGCGCTCAAGATGAGTTTACCGGGACATTGTTGTACTGTGATGTGCCAAAATACTTTTAATGCTCGAAATAAGGTCTTTGAGCGTAGAGTAAGAAGTACACCGATCCAAGGATTTCCTGGTATCAAACGTGCTCATGTGATTAGTCGTGTGTTTACGATTCATCTGCGTAATGCAGAATGCTACTACCTCCGTATGCTTCTGTATCGGGTTAGAGGTCCCACCAGCTTTTTAGATTTGCGTAGAGTTGATGGTATAGTCTATCCAACTTATCAGGCGGTTTGCAGGGCACTAAGAATACTGGTGGACGATACGCATTGGATTGACACTAGAAGATGCTTGCATCTCCGATAGACCTTCCGAATTGCGTCATTTCTTTGCAGTAATTATAGTGTTCGGGAATCCATCTAATGCGAGAGTTTTATGGGATAGGTTTTGTGATCATTTTTCTGAAGATGATTTACACCATTTTCTTAGGGGGCACCCAGAAGTGGTTGTCAATTTTTATAGGTCATTCATATACAATGAATGCCTTTTTAAAATTCAGTCTATCGTTTATGTCATCGGTGGCCAAGAACTCTCCGTTTATGGTTTACCAGCAGTGGTCCTTATTACAGAGAGTTTTATTACCGGTGACGTATTCGAAACTGATTTTACTTTCGACCCCATACAGTTGGCACAATTTGTCGCTGACCACATTCAGAGGCTAAATGATGAACAGTCCGATGTATATCGCCAAGTAATCCATTCAGTTAACTCGATACGACCTTCACTTTTCTTTTTGAATGCACCAGGTGGCACGGGTAAAACATTTTTATTAAATTTAATTCTGACAACGGTAACAGCAGAAGGTCACGTTGCCATTGCAGTAGCTTCATCAGGAATAGCTGTCACTCTGTTGCCTGGAGGTAGGACAGCTCATTCCACTTTTAAAATCCCGTTGAACCTGGATACACCGGTCTGCAGCATCAAACGGTCGGACGCAACGGGCCGCGTGATTAGAGATTGTTCACTTATAGTATGAGATGAGTGCACAATGGCTAACCGAAAAGCCATCGACGCCATTGACAGAACGTTACGGGACATTAGAAGTGGCAGATCAAGTTTTAGCTACAGTGCGACAGTCACTTATATGGCCGATGGTTCGCGTTGACTCTCTCGATTAACGTGAGAGTACTTTTAGGGGACACGGATCCGATTCGAGGATAGTTTGCTGACAATTTAATTAGAATTGGTGAGGGTGTCATGGCAACGACGGAATCTGACTGTGTATTCACCTCTCTGAGGATATATGTCAGATAGTCGAATCCGTCGACATGCTCAAATCAATAGCGTTTATGGGGACATTGCGTTGCTTAACGAACAGACCAACGCTTTTCTGACAGAACGGGCGATTTTGTGTACGACCAACATTTTAGCTCAAACGATCAATGCGTCGATTTTGGACGGATTGCCTGTAGAGGAAATCGTGTACACATCGGTCAATACTTTGATCGATCAAGATAATGCAGTATAGTTTCCAATTGAGTTCTTGGATTCCATTGTCTTGCCCGGTTTTCCTGCACATGAAATTCGACTTAAAGTAGGCGCGCCGATCATGCTTCTAAGAAATTTAAACGCACCGAAGCTCTGTAATGGAACTCGATTACGAGGATGTGCAGCAGGAGAACCTGTTTTTATTCCCAGAATCTCTCTTACCAGTTCCAATTATCCCATCGAGTTTAAACGTTTGCAATTCCCAGTGTCTGTCTGTTATGCAATGACTATCAATAAGTTGCAAGGACAGACAATGAGAATTGCAGGCGTTGACTTGAGAAATTCAGTTTTCTCTCATGGTCCACTATATGTAGCCCTTTCTCGAGTCTCTGACCCCAGAAATCTCTATGTATATTGTCCTGGGAGAAATACTCGTAACATTGTCTATAGGGAATGTATACGCAACTGAATTTAATAACATCAGCCATTTTTTTAGTTTTCTCCCGCTTCTTTTTGCATCAATCATACTTCTTAAAATTGTTTTTAATCCCTTTTTTTCCAACTATCCTCTACATTCTGTCAATATGATAGTATCATTTATATTTCATTTAAGTTGACTTTTAAAATTCAAATATTTTTGAACGACTAGGACATTCACATTTGTTTGTTTTTCTATATTTTATTGTCATGACAGTTAAATTTTTGCATTTACAATTTTTATTTTGACACGCATTTAACATTATAAACATTCTCCTAACTGTTCAATTTGCTTTTAATTACTTTAATTTCTCCTTAAATTTAAGACATGTATTTTTGAAATTTGAATGTATTGTAATTCTGTATTGAATTTCATTTATCATTTAAAAGTACACGAACATAATAGATTTAGGATGCTTAATATTACTTCCATTACTTTTACTTGCTAATGGCCCATAACTCTTTTCTGGTGATAATATTTAGACAGTTACAGACATTAAATATTATCAATGCATTTTAGTAATTGTTTTATTACATTATGTACACAATTTTAAAATAATTATTATAATGTTTGGTACAGAAGACAGTTTTTTTGTTTTAATATGACGATTAGATTAATTGTTTGACCTTATTTTTGTCAATTTACATCCCTGTTCAATATTCTATATTTCTTAATGTATGTATATTGTATGTAAAATGTATTTGTCACTGTTTCAATTACATTTAACTTTGACTACTACTATTCTTCATTTTTTTAGATGTATACTTAGAATTTGACCACTCATCATTAATATCATTCAAGATATTAATAATAAGTGTAACATTCTAAGTATACATAAAATATAATGAAGAGTATTTAATATGAATTATCTAATGTAATTAAAACTCATTTATTTATTGTTATTTGTTGTATATGGTGTTTTTATGTTGTTAATTGTTGATGCTTCTACTTTGTTATACATTGTAATTCAATTTTAATGAATGAAACATTTTTTTTACTTTATATAACTCGGATTGGTTTATTGTTGACTATAGTTTCGATAACCTTAGTCTATCATGCATTGATAATGACACACTAAAGTTGTCGAAACTATAGTCAACAGTAAAACAATATGAGTTATACAAAGTAAAAAGTGTTTCACTCATTAAAATGTTTTTGTGCATTTAAATTGAGTATTTTTAAGTGCATTTAAATATTTATTCAATGACATATTTTTATTTTATCTATTCATTCATTTCCAATGTTTTTGATTTTCAATTGTTCATATTTTTCAGTATCTATTTGTTTTTAGTATCAAAATTGATTTAATTCATTATCAATTTTTGAAAGAGATACATTCTAATAACAAAATTGGCGATTCACCCACCAAACAGTCCAAAAAAGAAATATTTAATATACAAATATCTATTCAGACAGTTACAATAATTAACAAGCATTTATATTTACACAATATAAGTCTGTCATGGGTATTAATTTAATATTACATAATTTGATTCATTTGCATAATTAGGGTTAATTATTGTTTAAATGTACTTAAATAATTTATTAAATATTATTGTTATATCTATTGAATTTATTTTTGTTAATACAAAGTGTAAATATGATTTAATTGTTTTTTTTTTTGCAATAACAATTTTTAATAATTAAAATTAATATGTGTTTTATTGTCAATTTTAATGTATTATAATATTTTTCTAATGTTATTGTTATAAAAACTATTAATAATATAAATAATATTTTTTGGTAAATTTCATTATTGAATTTTATTTTACAATTTAAGAATTGTGTATGTTTGAAGGTCGATTTAATATTTCAATGATTGTTTAGTTTCTATATTAGACGATTTAAGCATTTTTGTCGTTGTCTCCAAATCTTTTTCCAATTATTTTAAGTCAATTGCCTCTCACAATCTATGTTAATAAACTAGAATCCCTAAATACATTTTCAGTTCGTGGAGCTTTCTTGCTAAGTGAGCCTATAACGGTCGTTGCACTAACTCGCGGTCCACGGAGTTTTTTTTTAAAGCACTGTTTTGAAAACGAGCGAGCCTGCTATATTCTTACTTTATACGGTTCGTGGAGCTTAAATAGTCTAAATTTTTAATTCTAGACTTGCTAATCAAATAGTTTTTTTTATTCTCCGGAGGACCTGTTTGGAAAACGGGTACCAGCTGCTAGTAAAATATATAAAAATATAAAATTTCGCCGAATCGAAACTAATTATCCGACGTTCTCCATTTTCGCCGGTCTGATACAGGACGGCAGAAATGTCTAGTTTCGACGCATCCGTCTGCACAGTGTAGGGAAGGCCGGGTAGTGGTCGATGAAGTTTAAGGGGCTGGGCGGTGAGTTTTCTCAACGTGTCCATGGCTTCTGTGGCTTCCTTGGTTCATTTAAAAGGCTTGCTGGTCGCAGTTAAGTCATTCATAGGAGCAGCGATAAGGGCAAAATCTTTGACGTATTGCCTGACCCAGTTACAAAGTCCTAGATATGTCCGAAGTTGCTTTCTTGTTCGTGGCAGAGGGAATTCAGCGATCTGAGTCAGGTGTTTTGTCAAAGGTTTCGTGAAGGTCAAACCGTTCGAGTCGTTCGAGCACTAGAGACAGGTGTCGGAGATGTTCTTCAGGAGTACGTGAGAACACGATGATTTCGTCGAGGTAAACGAGAACGAAATCGTACAGCATGCCAGCGAGGACCTCTTGGCTCATCATCCTCTGACATGTGGCTGGGGCATTCTTCAGGCCAAACGGCATGACACGAAACTGGTAATGCCCGCCGTCTGGTGTACTGAAGGCAGTATAAGGCTTGCTCTCATTGTTTATTGGGATTTGCCAATATCCTGACTTTAAGTCGAGCGTGGAAAATACTTTGCTGTTTCCTAGGTCACGTAGGGCTTCTTGGATCACCGGCATGGGGGTTGGTTCCCTGACGGTGATTTCGTTAACCTTCCGATAATCTTTCTTGCTCACCAGTACAATCGGAGAGGAATATGGACTGACCGATGGCTCTATTATTTCCTGTGTTAATAGCTCTGCGACTTGTTTGTCAATTTCCTGCTTTCTTGCGGGGTTGACGCGATAAAGCCTGATGCTGATTGGGTTTTGGTGCTTGACCCGGATGGTATGTTCGGTCGTGCGATGTTTTTGCGCGAATTGGTCTGGCGGCGTGAAAGTTTTAGCAAAGCGCCTTACTAATTCGTTAAACTGGCCAGCGATTCTTCCAGTGAATCCGTGGTCGAGTTCGGGAACGTCGTTTAGTTCTCGACGCTTCTCGCCTTCTGCCCAGTACACCGTTTGCCGTAAACCTTTTCCCAGCTGGACGCACTGTCGCTCACAGTCGATAACTGCATCGTGCTTGACGAAAAATCCTAGGTCAAGAATTGCATCATACCTCAGCGTTGGCATGACGAGAAATTCTTCTTCGAAACGGGTACTGCCTAGTGAGAAAGTTACAGTGGTGGTCCCAGTCACTTCAGCTGTAGCATTTTGTCCAGCGAAGTCAGTAGGCACATGTCGGTCAAGGATAAAGAAATAGACGCGAGACATCTTCAAGTGTGTTGTGAATGTGATACAGAAATCCTTAGGATTGTGTTTAATTCGATTCCGGGTAGTGGTGACGTACTTCAAATACATGAATGATAAGAAATGGGAGCGTGTAAATCCAAGATAACGTCAGGTAAGGGCGGTTCTAAATGGTGTCTGTGGTAAAAGAGAAATGATTAGTAATAGAGAGAGAGATGAGTAATAATAATAATAGACCTAATGACTCAGTAAGAGATAAGAATAAATCACCAACAGAAATGAGTAAATTCTTAAGGATCCTTAGGAAATTGTTATCAAGATAGAATTTTTGAAAAGCCTGATAATTAGCTTTGCACTTAAGGTGTGATAAAATATTTGTTTAGTCTATGTTGAAATAAGTTAATGCACAATCAAATAGCGAGAATTTCGACAAATTAATAAAAAAAGTTGTATACAGAAGGCAAATAAAATGGAAAATTACCTTGCCAATCCAAAAATAGGCGATTGATTTCCGTTCCAGGAATTTTTAATAAGTATGTATCTTAAGAATGAGGTTCAAGAAAGTCTTAATTATTCATCAATGACCAGAAGCTGAAGAATGGTGCCTCTGATGGAATGTGTTCATCCACAGTAATTTCAAAATGGATGCACTTCACAAATACATCCGATCACTACAAGAGTCGTCACTTTACACACAGATAAGAAACACATCCGAACACTACGAGAGACAGCCACTGACTGATTAATTTTGTATAAGACACTATCATATAAGAGTATAGAGTCTACGGAGCATGCACAGTATATTGAGATTCTGCCAGATTTAAATTCATCAATGGGTTTGTATAATTCAGAATAAGAAAATAAAAATGTTACTCACTCAGATTAGATAATCGTGAATGAAATACGTTAGTCTCTCAATGGTTCCATTATACACTACATCCATTTCGTCATCTTCCATTTCTTCAGGGTCTCTTGGGAAATCACAGTAAAAACTAAGACACTTAAGTCACCACTACCCGGAATCGAATTAAACACAATCCTAAGGATTTCCGTATCACATTCACAACACACTTGAAGATGTCTCGCGTCCGGTGTAAGTTTCGGTTTTAAATTTGTTATTTCTTTATCCTTGACCGAATGGTCAAGGAACCCCGTGAACTGATTACAATTCGTCAACAGCTGACCGTGTTCTTCCGGTGTGTGTGATTGATAAGATAAATTAATGGCTGAACCTAGCGAAACAGGCGCTATTTTTACGCGCAATGTATTTATGCTTTGTGAGATAATCAAATGTGAATTCCTAACTACAAGAAGAAGAAGAAGAAGAAGAAGAAGGAATAGCAAAGGGTTTACAGTATAGTTCATGTGTTGGCTAAGGTAGGTGTATAAAATCATTACAGTGTTCAATGACAGAAATAAACTAAGTGTTTCATACTTGCAGGTGAAAATAATGTTTGAATAGATTGATATCAGAGGAGATGTGACAAAAGACATAAGATTAATACGCAGTAAGTTTTGAAAATGAAAATATTATATTAAATAATAATTATTTGTTAATTGTTACAGTTTGCTGACACACGGTGGAGCCATCTAGTGAAGACTTTTTCGTTCAATGACAAAAATAGATTAATTATGAAGAAATGGACGAGTGGAATGAGAAGAAATTGTATGTACGACTATATAAACATGTGTAACTTTAAAAATAATTTAGGTTTAAGGAAAGTACTAACCATTTTAAAATAAAATGTAATTCATTAATTACCTCACGCTAAATGTTTTATCAGTTGTATATTGGGTTGCCTATGCTCTATCGCTTAATTGTTTACATATGTTATTTAATATATTTGTGTGGAAATTAATTGCATACGTAATAAACCTATCAGATAGTAAATTAAAATTTGGAGTTGCATGTTAATGGTACTTACCTGTTATATTTCTAAATGATTTATTGGATTTAGAATTAATTTTTACAACTTATATTTTAAATGAAATGCAATAGATTAAAATAAATTAAATTAAAAATATCTACTAAATCTTTTTTAATTTAATCAAGGTATAGGAAAATGGTATTAAAAACATTTGAAATGAATGAAAAAAAAATATCATAAATTATACTAAATAATTTGTTCGCAACACTCACATTACGTATATTAATTTAATAATTGTGTATTACATAATTATAAAAAATATATAGTGTTAAAATCCTTATAAATAATTGATTGTATATCTGAAATAGACTAAAGTTCATTCGAGAGTTTAATCTGATTAATTTTTTATTGCATATGTTTGAAATTAAATAGGCAATTGATTATTAAAAGTAATAAATATGTTAATGGTATTTACCTGTTATATTTCTAAAATTATTAATTAACATTAATGTGTTAAGTAAATAAAATACAAATAATTTTAAAATCTTTATTAGAATATATTATAAAACGTAGAGATTATATTAGCTTACATACAATAATTAAATATTTATTTACATCGTAATAAAACTAAAATTTTTGTTTCTTATAGCCATAAGGTACAGAGTTATAGTCTTCAAATTTCCGTTTGGTACAAAGTGGTTTATATATTTTTGTTTCAGTCCGTCACTAATTGATGTTCAGCTGCTCTGCGAATTTTTGTTGTTACCACGGGTATGGGGTCACTTCTTTTTAAAACCGTTTCAGCAATCTTTTCAAATTTTATTAATTTAGAAGTAATATAGTTGAGTGTTATACCTTTAACCTTCACTGAAGCATTTATACCTTTTTGTCCAAACACCTCATATCCGTAATTTTTCGGACCACCAGACACAAACTTTAAAATAAAACTTCCCTTGCCGTAGAAGGGTTCCAACTCGTCCGTCATCTCACCTATGAAATTTCCTGTAGGTACATCGTATTCTCCTTCACGTCCAATATAAATTACAGAGTCGGTGTCGTAATAGAGTACTCGATCTCCTAATTTTTCCAAATAACCATAAAGTTTAAGTCGTGCTTGTGCGGTAGTGTATGCGGCTAGTGTAACATTAACTATACTTAGGGGGTCATAGGCTTCTTCAATGAATTCGTAATTTACGACTACAACATCTTCATTAATTGGTAAGATACCACAAACCTTTACCGAAGGATTTATCATTAGTTCAAATAGCTCATCGGGTCTATTAATCACAGCTGTATTTGGTTGATTTTCGCGCTGTCCTAATTTCCCCCAGAACGAGTTTAAAATTAGTTTTGCAAGACCCAGAAGCTTGTTGTTTATATTTAATAAAGGTGTTCATCATTTCAGTGAACAAACCTTCGGAATTTAATTTAGAGTCATACTGCATTGATTTGTACTTCCAAATTTCTTGAATTTCAATCATTTTTAGCCTTTTTGTAGTGCCTTATGAACTTCTTCAATAACCCATGTTCCGTGTAAAGTCCTATCCTCGTTGTAGTGATTACATTCAGCATTTTGGTCCATATCTTCTCCACATTTTTTAATTTCTCACTTAATCTGTGGTGACATTTTTGAATTAATTCAGGATAATTAAAAAAATTATAACACTTGGTTTGTTTCACTTATTTGTACTTTCTCCAACTAGTTTCGACCATTGTTATCTTCAGGGAGGAATATACAATTTTTTATTATTTTCGATCTACAATTTTAGAACACGCCTAGAAGAACACAAAAAATCAATAATTAATAACAAATATTCAACCGGACTTGAACAACACTGGATCGCGAATAATCACATTTTTAACACAACAGATTGTAAAGTTTTATACTCGGGCAATTAATAACGGTACCTTAACTTTCGAGAGGGTTTGGAAATTAAGAAAGCGCTAAAGCGGGGTAAATCACTTGTAAATAATATGGATGAGATTTCCTATAACATCTGCACTTATTACCTGATTTTATGATAGCATGAATTTGTATATATATTTAGTCATTAAAAAATGTTGTACATTCCTCCCTGAAGATGACCAACGGTCTAAACTAATTGGAGAAAATATAAATAAGTGAAACAAACCAAGTGTTTCATTTTTTTTTCTTAATTGTCCTGAATTAGTTCTATATTTAATTGACATTTTGATTTATATTCGGATACAGATTTAGAATTATAATTGGATTTAGATTTATTATCTTGAGTTTTACAGGAGGTATTTGATATTGAATCGTGTGTTAAATTTATATTATGTATTATATCATTACATTTTTTTTAAAAGACGATTACAGTTAATAAATATTATTATTATTAAAAAAATATTGCAAATTTAACTTTTCATGTCTTTTACTTATTGTCCACTCATTTTTTATAAACAACTCAGGAAGAGCCTATAATGTATTTTAACACAAACAAGACACATTGTAATGAAAATTGTCGTAAGACCACGTGAAGATCAGATTTTTCCGGAAAATTTTGATTATTTCACGAAAAGTTTGTTGTTTATTAATGTAAGGAGAGCAAAGTCAAGGGTTAAAATTTGTGACTTTACTCGAGTCAAATTTGTAAAAACCGCAACTCTGAGTTTTACCTGAAAAATCTAAAGTTTAACGATTATTTCAATAAATAATTTATTAATATATAATTACATTACATTTATTTTGAAATATTTGATCAATTAAAATATTTACAATGTATTTTGCCTATATTAAAGACAACTTGTTTATTACTTTCACTGGACGATGTATTAACAAAAGTATTATTAATGTGACTGTTTGATGTAAAAAGTACTCCGTGTAGAGAATTTAATATATAATTATTTATAATTTAGTATAGTGAATGTTATCCAATTGAAAATATGGTTTTAATGAACTAGCAGAAAAAAATTAATAAGTGTACTTACCTGTTATATTATCAAATAAAATGTATGGTAAATTAATATAAAGTTAGGAAAAGCAAGGGATATAACAATTAAAAATTGAAAGTTTTCTATTTTATAGGAAAGGAGGAATATTTGATCAGATTAATAAAACATAATAATAATAATAATAATAATAATAATAATAATAATAATAATAATAATAATAATAATAATAATACAAGATTCAAGAACATTTATTTTTCTCTTATTACAATTAGTAAGTCACTCTATGAGGAAGGATGCAGCGTTCTAAAAAAGAAAAAGATAATCAGATGTAAAATCTAGGGTATGTTAGAGTTTGATTAAGGTGTGTGCATTTATATAAAAATAATGTAAAACAAAGAGTTGATTAATAATAGTATTTTAATAAAAAAAATCATAACTACTAACTAAAAATGAATAAAAACTTTTTAATTTCAATTGAGTTGGACTAAATGAATTAGTAAAGTTCTTTAATTCTTACTCTAAAAATTACGTTGTTAATTCTAAATTAAATAAATTGAATAACACTTAGAAGAAACCGTTCCGTTTGGACAATACAGCACTTTGAAAATTGTCAATATTGAATGAAAAGCGTGATCAGGCCGTGTCGTTTCGTAAAATTAATAAAAAAATACAGGAATATTGTGGAAATAATTGTATTGTTTTATATGTATACAGACGCTTCGTTTAAATAATTAATCAAAGAAAATTTCAATCCAACCACCCCGTTATTTTTAAAACGGGGTGGTTGCATGGAAACACTTTGAAAACTGTCAATATTGAATTAATAGTGCGATTAGGCTAGACTGTCATTTAGTAAAATAATTGTGAAAATGATTATATTGTTTAATATTCTCATAGATGTTTTGTTTAAATAATGAATTAAAGAAATTTTAAAATAAACCACCCCATCTGGGAAATAAGTCACTTTGAAAAATGTCATTATTGTTAATGGATTTATTAATGAACAAACATCTCAAATGTTGCATCTTGAATGTTCAAAAGGTCGATATATTTATTTTGTTTTAAATAGTTATCTCTCCATGGTCGATAATCTTCGTTATCTATGCTATAAATAAAAAAAAACGATTTTATTTTATCTCGCTAAATATTTATTTATTTATTTATTACGGCATACACCTTATACAATTTAAATACAATTGAAGAGAAAATACATTTCTATGAAACACTACATATATAATTCAAGGAGAAAAAAATAAATTAGTACAATATAATTTCTTAATGGTTTTAAAATTTAGACATTGGTAGTTCATATTGTATTAAATAAATACGAATAAATTATTAAAAATCAACCAATAAAACACAGATTTTTAATAATTTATTCATATTTATTTCATACAATATAATTTCTTTTTGATCAAACCAAATGATATTACGGACGTGAAGTTAGCCATAGATTTCAGCCATAGATTTTCAAATTTCATCATTTCTATACATATTCAAGATAAATAAATTGTTTCTACTTTAGGGTGCAAATAAAACGTTGAATTAACAAATTATGATACAAGCACCCCAATTTTCAACCCTTAATATTTTTTATCACACTCTTAAATAATAAAATTTAAAAAAATCAAAGTGCGCCGTCTCCTATAAAAAAGTTAGCAACAAATATGTGTTCAGCACACATTAAACTATTATTTAAACAAATAAAATTCGGACCACCTTACTTTTATCATACGAAAAGAAAAAAGAAACAATGTTAGTCACCAGTCTGAGATAGCGGTCGGACAAATTTTAAAATATTTCAAAGTGCGCCCTCTCCCATAAAAAAGTTAGCACAAATATGGATTCAGCACACATTAAACTATTATTTAAACAAATAAAATTCGGACCATAATATTATCAAAGGTCGGAATGATTTTCAAACGAAATCTGCAAAGCGGCGTTCGTCTCTATTGTTCCGAGCGTACAAGCTGTGTGCGTAATTTCCGAAAGCCAGGTGTTCGGGCTCGGAATTTTGGCGGGATTTTACCTGGAATGAAAAGGTGCACCGTTTATTTATCACTTAGTATTACTAAATTTAAATTGTCATTAATTTTAAATACGTAAGAAAAAAATCTTAATTTAAAAATATCTTACCATCTTACCATTGTAGGCCCGCATCCTCCTCCAGGGAGACAAAAATCTCCATGGGTGTGGACCGCCACCACACCCATATAAATTTGTCTCTGTAGGGACAACAATAGAGGAGGTGATCCCTCTCCTCCGGGGAGAAAACCTCCCCGTGAGAGCATGGGCAGCGTACCCGTGCTCCCCGAAAAGAAAGAAAATATTTTTTCATTAAAATCTAATCGCAAATGAAATGTTTTATTATGAATTATTAAATAAATAATAAAGTAGAAAAAGAAAAGGGAGAATAAATTATCTTATAAATTTTAAAACGATATTAATTACTTAAAGGTAGATTACAGATTTTGTTTAAACTTACCTTTGGGATATTTTCAATTACGTTTAAAAGAATTCGGTCGCACATTTTTTTCTTAATGAGCCGAAACCTGCAGCTCCATAGTATTTATGTGCAATTCTAAGGAAATGAAAACTACAGGCGATAATTTTGCACTATCGTTGTAAACGCGTTTGAAATAAAAATCACAGACGATAATTTTAAACCATTGATAAATTGCATTTGTGAAATATAAAATCGATTGTTTAAGATAACTTGATAGTTTAAAGATTCTTGGTATTCTTTCGGTTCGTTCTCCGTAAACACTTTTATATAACAAAAATTATCTATTTGACTTCCTCAGGTAATTATTTCACAAAGTTATTCACTGATATCTGTATACAATTTTTCCGTAAACCGCTGTTTTGTATTTGATAATGAAATTTTGCTTTTGTTTCCACCGTTTTATACAAATTCATGCTGTCCACCGATGTAAAGTTTATTCTTGTTTCTACTCTAATGTTTTCTTCTTTATTTGTCGCTTTTACAGAGTAGTGAATTAAATGTATCTGCATATTGTTCTAATAAACATTTAGAAGCATCAGGATTTAAAGACCGGAACCCTTATAAGAACAAGATGCATATTATCCATCATCAGGCTAAATTGTATAATGAATGCAGGTAATTCAAGATATTTAATATCTCTTCAAAGACTAATAAAGATCGAATGAGAATCAAAAGACATAACTCGCATATTTATTGATTTATTTAGATGATGTCATGATGTTACTCAATAATGTTTAGTCGTCGTAGTTCTTCCTCGATAGATGTAATTTTTTCATTGTCATGTGAAGTATTCCCTGCCTGTTTTTTGGATGTATGAAGCAACCATAGTCTTTCAATTAGTTCATTAGGGTCATGTTCTCTTGTAATAAGATTTTTTTACTTCGCCCAATATAGGATTTTTAAAAGATGTTAATTCCTCGCTCAATATAGAATTTTTAAAATATATTAATTCCTTTAAACAAGAACTGTTAACATTATCAGTTGTTTCGTAAAATTTAGAACAGTCACAAGGCTTTATTACAACCTTGTTTATTTTCACTTTTATGCAACTGTTGTATTTTCTCTTTTATATTATTTTGTATACATTTTATTGGTAAAAAATTCTTCGTTATAATGACTTTTCTTCATAACATTGTAATGCAAAGGTGAAGATTCCTTGCTCACATTGTAGTCATTTAATGATTCATCATTGTTGAGGAGTACATCTCTTATTTCTTTTGTTGATTTATCTTCATTCTGTGAACCCTTCATTAGTTTATACGACTCTAAAAATTTTTCATCATCAATCCCCTTGATTAACTTTATTCCTTTTAAAATGCTCTACAGATTCGTGTCGTCTACGATTATTCCGAATGTTATTCATACAATCAGATTTAGAAAGAGGTCATATTTTATCCTCAAATACTCGCTGATTCTTATTGATTTTATCTTTTAATTGTATTAATGGATTATTCTGATGTAATTTCTTATGTCTAAACAAACTCGAATGATGTTTGTGTATCAGTCCACATTCCTTACATGTGTACATTTTAATGGTTAAGCCAGTAAAAGAGGTTGATTAAAAAAGAGGCTGATTGGAAAAGAGGCTGATTGAAAAAAGAGGCTGATTGGGAAAAGAGGCTGATTCAGAAAAAGAGCCTGATTAGAAAAAGAGGCTCATTTAGAAAATGAGCACAAAAAGAGGAAAAAAGAGCACAAAAAGAGGAAAAAGAGAAAAAAAAGAGGCTGATTGGGAAAAGAGGCTGATTAAAAAAAAGAGGCTAATTCAGAAAAAGAGCCTGATTAGAAAAAGAGGCTCATTTAGAAAAAGAGCACAAAAAGAGGAAAAAAGAGAAAAAAAGAGGCTGATTGGAAAAAGAGGTTCATTCAGAAAACAGGATATATGTTACAGGAATGCTACAGGTATGCTACAGGTGTGCTACAGATATGCTACAGGTTATAAAAAATAAATTGCTGTAAGATGACTGATCAGTATTACAATAACAGTTGCAATGTATACATGCAAAGAATGTGGTCTCTCCTACAAACATCACTCGAGCCTGTTTAGACATAAGAAAATTCATCAGAATATTCGATTAATGAAATTTAAAAAGAATTAAATAGTGAATATGCTAATAAATTTAACTCATTTCCACGAGAATCAAAATACAGGCTGTATTTTGATAAACAGGTCTGTTTTCTGAAACAGATGCGTTCCCAAAAACAGGTCTATACACCAAGAATTATTCCAGTTCCAAGACGCTGTGGAATATTACCTCTTATACCTATATTTACTGGTGGATAAACTTGCAAAACAGGTTACAATACACGTAAATGATACATCTTCATCGTTTTATAAATCTTTCAATAATGATCTTTAATTAATTGTTAACAAACCTAACGCGTATTTGCGGTTAGGAGATAAGATTTTGTTGAAAAGAAAAAGCAATAAAACTCGATTGAGTATGTGGATACTGATTACGCTCGCAAGTAATATTATAAAGTCGTTTTACTAAATGTAGAACTTTTAATATAAACTGGATTTAGGATACTCATACTCATGTTACAATTATTTAAAAAACCTGCAACTTGTTTGTGGTTGACTTTAACTCCAAATTTCTTTGCTTGTTCATTAAAAAATAATGCGCTAGGTAGGCATGCCCCACTTATATTTTTGTTTATTAGCTCTTGAGCTATTATTGAATTTATCAATGAGAGAACCTTCTCCTTTGAGTCCATTTTAAATACTGATATCTCTGTTTTACATTATTATAATTTAAAGTGAGATTTCTCTCCAACTACTGCGCATGTCTGTCATTTTTTTTGTAATTGGTAAGAGTAAGAGTTTTTATAATTATTACGATTTTAAATTTACTTTGTGTCTTGATTAACATGTAATCAAATGGAAAAATGTTGCAAATCAACGAAAAATGTTAATTTACATTGATTCTTATGGAAAACGTGCACAAAATCAATGTCTGGAGGTGATCACTTTGTTACTTTTAATTATCTGATCGCTGATTGTTCAGAATAATGACGTTTCCTATTGGTTGATAAAAATGATTTATGATCCGTAGGTATAAAAGGAGAGATGATGAGCTCACGTTCTCAGTTGTTGACTAGTCGTCAATCTGTACAAACGTGTCTTCTTAAAGATTGTTTTCAATTATTACAGTTGAAAATGGAGAAATTTGCAATTGCAAAAGATTTCATTAAGGTGAACAGGAGGTTCAAGGTACAAGGACGTACCATGGAATTCAAAATTAAACCGATTCCTGAAAATATCGAGCCTGTTGCATGGGTTAAAGATGCCAACACTCAAATCGTGAAGAAATTAACTGATCATTTACGTCCCAACGATCAGGTGGGAGTAACCTTCTGCTCAAAGGAGTTTCAACATGGTTCGGGGTATTTGAAATTCAGAAACGCATCCCAACTATCAACTGAAGATATATGGTCTATCATCAATGGAATTTTCCAGTCCAACTCAACAGGCCCCAATACAGATACGTTCTGTTTGAGTGTTACGTCTGTGCGCATGCCTGAGGGACGAGGACGTGAAAAAAGGTACAACACCTTTAATGAGAAGTGTGTTATTCGCAGGGGAATAGATACCATTGATAATAAAGACAATTTATGTTTACCTCGTGCACTAGTTGTTGCAATAGCTCATGTTGACAAAGACCCTGACTATAAAAAAGTGCGGAAGGATGCAGCAAAATTACAAACTTCTAGAGTTAAAGAAATGTTGGAGTCTTCAGGTATGCAAATCCATGAAGGTGGTGCTGGTGTTGAAGAATTGAATGGATTTCAGGAGTACCTGAGTGATTATAAAATTCCGGTTTACAGATACGGTAGTAAAGGTAGAGACTTGGTGTTTAAAGGTTTAAATGAAAGTGATAAAAAACTGAATTTACTGTATCATGATGGACACTATAATGTGATTACATCACTAACTGCCGCTTTTTGTTGTCACTATTATTGTGAGGACTATCATATACCTTATAACACTAAAAATAAACATCGTTGTGGAGGAACATGTCAAGCATGTCAGCAATCACCCGCATGCGAAAATCAACTAAAAGTAAAGTGCTCAGAGTGCAACAGATTTAAGGGTCAAAATTGTTTTGATAATAATAAGAAACCTAAATCTTTGGGTAAAGGAACTGTGTGCGAACAAATACGAATGTGTAATAACTGTTTAAAAACTGTTAAAAGTGATAGAAAGCATACATGTGGCGAAATTTACTGCAAAAATTGTCAAAAACATTTACCGAGAAATCACTTGTGTTATATGCGTCCAGATACAGGAAAACCGAAATTAAAAGACTTTTTATTCGTATTCTATGATCTAGAGTCAAGACAAGAAAATCATCTAGAAAATGGAGATTTATTACACGAACCAAACTTGTGCGTTTTTAAAACGTGTTGCGAAAACTGTATCGATAGTGATATCAAACTCTGCAATAAGTGTGGACATCGATTAAATATTTTGAAAACGAATCCTATTGAGAGATTCCTGGAATATGTTCTTAATCAGCGAAAGATATTTAAAAATGTTGTGGTTATTGCCCATAATGGCCAAGCGTATGATCATCAATTTATTCTTAATTATATTTTAACAAAAACTGATTTGAAACCTGATTTTATTATGCGTGGTTCTAAAATTATACAGATGGCTAATGATAATGTAAAGTTTATTGACAGTTTAAACTTTTTCCCTATGGCTCTCAGTGCTCTTCCTAAAGCTTTCGGCCTTGGTGATAATTTCAAGAAAGGATATTTTCCCCATTTATTTAACAGAACAGAAAATAATGATTACGTAGGCCCTCTTCCTTCCAAAGACTACTATAGCCCCGATTTAATGAAGACAGAGGCTCGAGACGCATTTCTTGAGTGGTACGAAGCTAATAAAGATATCGAATTTGATTTTAAGAAAGAGCTAGTTGAATATTGTATTAGTGATGTGGAGATTTTAACAGCTGCATGTATTAAATTTCGAAGTCTACTTCTGGATGTTGGAAATGTTTGTCCCTTTACAGAATCCTGTACGATTGCCTCTGCATGTAATAAAGTGTATCGTCGTAATTTCCTTAAGTCAAACACCATAGGAATAATTCCGAAAGGTGGATACAGGTGGCGTAACAATCAGTCCAAAATAGGTACACAGTGGTTGGTGTGGGAAGAAAAACAAAGAGACATAAATATTGTACATTCTGCAAAACAGATAGAGGCAAAAGGTGTAGAGGTGGACGGATATTGTGAAGAAACACAACAAGTGTTTGAATTCCACAGATGTTATTACCACGGCTGTATTCGATGTTACAAATATAACCGTGACACACCTTTACACGACAACCCCAATGAATCCCTAAATACAAGATATGAATCTACTCTGTCCAAATCCGCAAGACTCAGGGAACTCGGACACGAAGTTGTCGAAATGTGGGAATGTGAATTCAGACAGCAATTGAGAGAATCACCTGAGATTATGCAATATACAGAAAACCATCATCTTTTGGCTTCTCTACCCCTTAATCCTCGCGATGCCTTTTACGGAGGAAGGACAGGCAATTGCAAGGAGTACTATGAGGATTTACCAAGTGAGAAAATCAAATACGTTGATGTTTGCTCCCTTTACTTGTGGGCTTGCAAGTACGGAAGATTTCCAATTGACCACCCTGAAGTGATAATTGGCAATGAAGAGTGTTTGAAAATTGACCTTGGTACTAGTTGCGGTTTAATTAAATGTTCAATCCTACCTACAGATCTCTATCACCCTGTGCTACCTCTTAAAATGAATAACAAATTAATGTTTGTACTTTGTCGAAAATGTGGAGAAGATATGGACCAAAATGCTGAATGTAATCACTACAACGAGGATAGGACTTTGCACGGAACATGGGTTATTGAAGAAGTTCATAAGGCACTACAAAAAGGCTATAAAATGATTGAAATTCAAGAAATTTGGAAGTACAAATCAATGCAGTATGACTCTAAATTAAATTCCGAAGGTTTGTTCACTGAAATGATGAACACCTTTATTAAATATAAACAACAAGCTTCTGGGTGGCCTAAAAATTTAAATACTCAAGAAGAAAAGGACAAGTATATTGAAGAATTTTTCAACGCTGAGGGTGTTCGTCTAGAATTTGCAAGTATTTTAGAAAACCCCGGTCTTCGATCTCTTGCAAAACTAATTTTAAACTCGTTCTGGGGGAAATTAGGACAGCGCGAAAATCAACCAAAAACAGCTGTGATTAATAGACCCGATGAGCTATTTGAACTAATGATAAATCCTTCGGTAGAGGTTTGTGGTATCTTACCAATTAATGAAGATGTAGTCGTAAATTACGAATTCATTGAAGAAGCCTATGACCCCCTAAGTATAGTTAATGTTACACTAGCTGCATACACTACCGCACAAGCACGACTTAAACTTTATGGTTATTTGGAAAAATTAGGAGATCGAGTACTCTATTACGACACCGACTCTGTAATTTATATTGGACGTGAAGGAGAATACGATGTACCTACAGGAAATTTCATAGGTGAGATGACGGACGAGTTGGAACCCTTCTACGGCAAGGGAAGTTTTATTTTAAAGTTTGTGTCTGGTGGTCCGAAAAATTACGGATATGAGGTGTTTGGACAAAAAGGTATAAATGCTTCAGTGAAGGTTAAAGGTATAACACTCAACTATATTACTTCTAAATTAATAAAATTTGAAAAGATTGCTGAAATGGTTTTAAAAAGAAGTGACCCCATACCCGTGGTAACAACAAAAATTCGCAGAGCAGCTGAACATCAATTAGTGACTCGGACTGAAACAAAAATATATAAACCACTTTCTACCAAACGGAAATTTGAAGACTATAACTCTGTACCTTATGGCTATAAGAAACATAAATTTTAGTTTTATTACGATGTAAATAAATATTTAATTATTGTATGTAAGCTAATGTAATCTCTACGTTTTATAATATATTCTAATAAATAGATTTTAAAATTATTTGTATTTTATTTACTTAACACATTAATGTTAATTAATAATTTTAGAAATATAACAGGTACCATTTTCCTATACCTTGATTAAATTAAAAAAGATTTAGTAGATATTTTTAATTTAATTTATTTTAATCTATTACATTTCATTTAAAATATAAGTTGTTAAAATTAATTCTAAATCGAATAAATCATTTAGAAATATAACAGGTAAGTACCATTAACATGCAACTCCAAATTTTAATTTACTATCTGATAGGTTTATTACGTATGCAATTAATTTCCACACAAATATATTAAATAACATATGTAAACAATTAAGCGATGGAGCATAGGCAACCCAATATACAACTGATAAAACATTTAGCGTGAGGTGATTAATGAATTACATTTTATTTTAAAATGGTTAGTACTTTCCTTAAACCTAAATTATTTTTAAAGTTACACATGTTTATATTGTCGTACACACAATTTCTTCTCATTCCACTCGTCCATTTCTTCATAATTAATCTATTTTTGTCATTGAACGAAAAAGTCTTCACTAGATGGCTCCACCGTGTGTCAGCAAACTGTAACAATTAACAAATAATTATTATTTAATTTAATATTTTCATTTTCACAACTTACTGCGTATTAATCTTATGTCTTTTGTCACATCTCCTCTGATATCAATCTATTCAAACATTATTTTCACCTGCAAGTATGAAACACTTAGTTTATTTCTGTCATTGAACACTGTAATGATTTTATACACCTACCTTAGCCAACACATGAACTATACTGTAAACCCTTTGCCCTTCCTTCTTCTTCTTCTTCTTGTAGTTAGGAATTCACATTTGATTATCTCACAAAGCATAAAAACATTGCGCGTAAAAATAGCGCCTGTTTCGCTAGGTTCAGCCATTATTTTATCTTATCAATCACACACACCGGAAGAACACGGTCAGCTGTTGACGAATTGTAATCAGTTCACGGGGTTCCTTGACCATGTCGGTCAAGGATAAAGAAATAACAAATTTAAAACCGAAACTTACACCGGACGCGAGACATCTTCAAGTGTGTTGTGAATGTGATACGGAAATCCTTATTATTGTGTTTAATTCGATTCCGGGTAGTGGTGACGTACTTCAAATACATATTTTACGTGGAGGTGAACTTAAGTGTCTTAGTTTTTACTGTGATTTCCCAAGAGACCCTGAAGAAATGGAAGATGACGAAATGGATGTAGTGTATAATGGAACCATTGAGAGACTAACGTATTTCATTCACGATTATCTAATCTGAGTGAGTAACATTTTTATTTCCTTATTCTGAATTATACAAACCCATTGATGAATTTAAATCTGGCAGAATCTCAATATACTGTGCATGCTCCGTAGACTCTATACTCTTATATGATAGTGTCTTATACAAAATTAATCAGTCAGTGACTGTCTCTCGTAGTGTTCGGATGTGTTTCTTATCAGTGTGTAAAGTGACGACTCTTGTAGTGATCGGATGTGTTTGTGAAGTACATCTATTTTGAAATTACTCTGGATGAACACATTCCATCAGAGGCACCATTCTTCAGCTTCTGGTCATTGATGAATAATTAAGACTTTCTTGAACCTCATTCTTAAGATACATACTTATTAAAAATCCCTGGAACGGAAATCAATCGCCCATTTTTGGATTGGCAAGGTAATTTTCCATTTTATTTGCCTTCTGTATACAACTTTTTTATTAATTTGTCGAAATTCTCGCTATTTGATTTTGCATTAACTTATTTCAACATAGACTAAACAAATATTTTATCACACCCTAAGTGCAAAGCTAATTATCAGGCTTTTCAAAAATTCTATCTTGATAACATTTTCCTAAGGATCCTTAAGAATTTACTCATTTCTGTTGGTGATTTATTCTTATCTCTTACTGAGTCATTAGTAGGGATGGCAAAAAATATAAATATATCGATATAATCATCATATGATATATCGAAAGCTATATATCGATACATGCGATATATCTAAACAAAAATATCGATATCATGAAAAATATCGATATATTTTTTTATTATATTCAAATCAATCGAATCTAAAGTTTTTGAAACGTAAAGTAGGTACTGAGGAAATATTGAAAGGTAATACATTAAAAAAAAATAAGTGTATTTTTTGATTAAGTAAGTACAAGTTAAAAGTGTTCTACAAAATTGCATGTTTTTACAAAAAAAAATTAAAATGTATTTTTTATTACAATTTAGTCAAGTTTACAATTAAATGTCTTACAGGAACAAGACTGTTTGCCTGCATTTGTGATTTTGTGCATTAGGTGAATACATCAGTTCCACAAATGCAAGTTATCAGGCAAAGAGCTCAAAAATAATAATTTGGAAAGCCTACTTCCCGTGAGACGGTTACGACTTTTAGTAGCTGTTGCTCCGGCTTTTGAAAATAGCCTCTCGCTGGGGACCGACGTTGCTACAACACAAAAATATTTTGCCGCCACTTTAAATAAGTTGGGATATACCAATTTCATTTCGCTCCAGGTGTCCAAGGGATCGTCTTTCAAGTTTCTAACTGGCAAACTTAAATATTGATTGAGTTCACTATCTTTATGTAATTTCCCTTGCCCACTTTTTTTAGTGTGCGCTAATTTTTTATGGTGCGCCCATATATCAAATTCCGGTTCTTCAGTATCCGAATCAGAAGATTCTGATGATGAAGAAGTGCTTTGGAAAGTCGCGATCTCACTTTTGATGTGTCGCATCACTGTGCCCAGGACTTGAGGATCCCTGAAGTTTATTTGTTTAAATCGAGAATCCAATATTGTGGAAACAGCTGGTATATAAGATTTCTCAATAGCACCAAACCTCTTTTCGATTTCTTTTAATAATGATGTTTTCAAGTGTTTACCTACTTCATACTGGGGCGAATAATTGTTGTACTGGTTTATCAGACAACCAATCATTGGTATTACTTTACTTATTGTGGGGTAATTTTCGCCACTTATCTCTACTGTCATCCTTTCTAGTGGCTTCAAAAGTTTGCATATTTCTCGTAAATGCTCAACTTCGGCTGCAGTAATCATATTTGGAGCATTAACATCGGAAAACAAAATATTGCTGACCATAGATGACATTAGTAGAAATCTCTCTATCATGTAATATGTGGAGTTCCAGCGAGTTTTGACATCCAAAATCATTTTTTTAATGTTTCCTTCTATCGTTCCTGCATCGATTTGTATTTTTCTTAATTGATCACTAGCCTTAACGCTTCTTTTGAACCATACTACTATTGATCGTATCTTGTCAATAATAATACTCAAACCTTCTGTGTTTGTAATTGAATTTTCACACACCAAATTGAGGGTATGTGCGAAGCATGGGATGTGTCGGTTTTTCCCAAATTTGTCATGCATAGCTTTGACCATATTGGCTGCATTGTCCGTCACTACAGCAACAACATCATTAGGATCAATTCCCCAATTTTGAAGAGCTTTGCCTAATTCTAAAGCAATATAGTCTGCCGTGTGAGACTCTGATAATTCAACAATACCTATTGTCGCTGATGTTAACTTCATGTCATGTACAAAGTGGACAGTGATGCCCATAAAACTTTTGGTCTGCATATCGGCAGTCCATATATCCGTCGTAATTGTGAAATACTTCGATTTTTTCAATATATTTTTAAATGCTGTTGAAATCACTTCGAACTTTCTATCAACATTATTTTTGATGGTGTTTCTGGTTGGTACTTTGTATAAAGGTGCCACTTGTTTCATCAAAGACAGAAAACCTTTACCCTCTACAATATTGAATGGCAAATTATCCTGAACAATAAATTTTATTAATGCTTCCGTTAGTTTCACATTTTTAGAGCCACCATCTAAAAATAAAAACAAATGATGCATTCATGCAAGTACTATAAACTTTTGCTTTACCTTTGAAAGATGAAATTGTTTTGAAGGTAGACACAATTGTAGCTTGCTTGTATAATGAGCTTGATTTTTCTGTACTTGTGCTTGGTTCAACATCATATTCAGAAACCGTCATTGTTGAAGTTGATGAATGAACATCATCATCAAATTCTTGTGAAGCAATCAGATTTTTCTAGAAATAATATTAACTAATAAATTCATTAACAATTGCGGTTCTATTAGTCATACCTCATCTTGATGTAGTGAACTACTAGTCCCAGCCGTTTCTACATCCATTCGACTTTCGGGTTGGGATGGACGTTTTTTCTTCTTTGGTTCATCAGTCTCCTTTTTCTCCTCAGTTAAATGTTGTAAGATGGAGGAGTGTTTTTGTTTTAAATGTGTTTTCAAATTTGTTGTATTGCCCGAAGTCTTCAGCACCTTGGCACACAAATTGCATTTAGCAGTATTGGGAGTAACTTTTTGAAAATGTTTCCAAATGTTACTTCTCGGAGGAGCCATATTTTCAGGACCAACAATCAGTCACTTTAAATTTATGTAATAAATCAAGATTATTTTATTTTCAACTTCACTAAACTTTTGAACAATCACACTATTATTTATTCACAGCAAACACTTTCAAAGCTCTTTGCAGACTGCAGAAAATTTTTTTGTTGAGGTGTATTTATAAACTTCGAACGGGTATTCCCCGACAAAAATTTTCGGGGAAGAACTGGATTCCGTTCAAGTAATTCAAAGGAATCCCAATTATAGCCGATAATTCGGGTACCTATTGTATCAAATACAGGTACCTAATAAGTTATTTGCGCTTCTCGACGCTAGATGGTGCTGAGAAATTTAACGAGTGATAAAACAAACTAGATTGAAGTTTCGCCAAATTGTGGTGCGTGCAATTTGCAATTAATTAGTTTTTTGATATAGGTATTTACACAAAAATATCGATATATTTTGCGATATATCGAAACTATTACATCGATATTTATATATCGATATATTTGAAAAAATATCGATATATTTAATATATCGATGTATCGTTGCCATCACTAGTCATTAGGTCTATTATTATTATTACTCATCTCTCTCTCTATTACTAATCATTTCTCTTTTACCACAGACACCATTTAGAACCGCCCTTACCTGACGTTATCTTGGATTTACACGCTCCCATTTCTTATCATTCACCAATCACTCTTTTACCACAGACGCCATCTTGGATTTGGACCCTCCCATTTCTTATCATTCTCCAATCACATTATCTCTCGTTAAATTTAAGTTGGCAGCATTGTATCTTGCATCTCACTCTTTCATTCACTTCCGAGTCTCACTCTAACACATTGTCTCTTATGGAACTTCCACTCGAAAGTGCACACACGACAGGATGTTACTGATAAGGACTTCCGGTGGGCGGCTACCGGTTGATTTCCGGTGGGCGTTGCCGATTATCAACCGGATGTGGTGACGTCATGGCGGCCATCTTGGGGCGGACAGTCTCAAGGCTGTCTGGCCCAAGTGGCCCCATGCCTACTGAAGTCGGTCGTGATTTTCATTGGAGAAAAGTTTCCGGCGAGGTGTGGCTTGATATAATTTTCTCCTGCTCCCAGGTCTAGCAAACAAGCAATTGTAAGATGTGGAAGGCAGAGAGGTAATTTAATCAACAGTTGGCTGGTAATTGTGGCAAGTTGAGCCAGTTCTGTATTTCTACTGTCAATGGGCGGTTTTCCAGGGTCGTTTGCAAGTGGTCGGTTTTGTTCTTCAGCCAGAGGTATCGAGTGGTCCAGTTGCGCTGCTGCGGCTGACCACTCGCTTGCTCGTTTCTCGGCTGTACTTTTGGACATTGCCTATTCCAATGCCTGCCCTCGTTGCAAATTTGACACTTCGATTTCGAACGGTAGCGCCGCAGCGGAATGCCTCTAGTCCTCCTCAGTAATGATGGCTCGTGGCTGTTCGGTGTATCGGGTCATAATTCTGCCTCTGTTGAGTTCGTGGTTGGCTGGTCTGTTGGGGTTTCTGCCTCAAAATAGCGGGCAACGGTGCTGCATGCGTGGTCGTTATTTTCGCAGCTTTTCTCACAAATTCGTCGACTGTTTCCGGCAGAAAAACTAACGCCTGACGAAGTTTATTGCTAGCTAGCCTCCACATAATTTTCAATTTACGCTCCTCTGTCCAGAAATTTGCAACGCCTAAACAAGAGCTCCTTCCGCAGGGCGTAAACTCCTGGTGGCTGGTCATCTAGTGTGCTCATCACCATCTCGATAATCTCATCATGAGCGACAGTTTCAGGGTCGATGCTGGAACAGAAGAGTTCTCGCGCCTGGAGCCAGGGAACATCCTCTGCAAAGTATCCTGCGTAATAATGGGAGATACTCTTATCGATGCGTGCCAGAGCGCGTCGATTCCTCTCATTATCGGAGATATCTAGTCCCGCAAACTCCATTTTCAATTGCGCTATGAATTTATGCGGGTTCTTCCCAGTAAATTTGACGTGGTGCTCCGGTTTTGCGCGTCTGACTTCCCGTAGTAGGGCCAACATCACTTTTTGTGCCTGATATGTAGTACGTCGAGCTTGCTCTTCCATGTAACGCTCCTCTGCGGATCGCTCCGTCGTGTAACGTGGTGGAAAAAGGCCTTCTAACTCAGTATAGTTACTCTCCGCGTAAGTACCTGGAGGATACCTGTCGAACTGTTGGCGAGGCATTTGCTCCTCGCTAGTTCGCGATATTTCATCTTCGAAATAAGTTTGGATAGGAGGAGGTGGAGCTTTTTGCACGTACCGTGGCGTGGTGTTTAACATCGGTTGTTGAGTGTCGACGGCAATGATGTCAAACGGAGTTGGTGGTTCGGATCGGGTGGTGTTAGCACCGTCATTGCTGGCGGAGCCGAATACGTGAAAACTGGTCGTCGTAGTCGTTGTTGCTGGTATCGTACGCGTCGTCATAGATTCTTTCTGCACAGGCTGCAGAGTGCAGCCTGAAAGACTCGTTTGACCAGCCGGAATCAGCTGGACCGTGTAACCTGGTGGTACCTCCACCATTTGTCGGGCCAATTGCGACGGTGTTCGTTGTTGGGGAGCGGCTTCGTGAAAAGATGCCAGCGGGCTGTCCTGTGTGTCGATCAAATTGTTTTCCTTATTCCCGGCGGTTTCGGTATCCATTCCTGAGCGAGTCTTCATGTACTCACTGGTATTCGGATTACGGATTATTGTGTAAAAGAGAAATGGAAATCGATTGCTCGAGAAACCTGTCGCATTAGGTAATGTGTCTCAATTTTGTTTATTGATAAATATAAAATACGCGTGTTATTAGCGTATGCTTCAGCAACACATTAAAATAAAACAATTACTTAATTGCTTAAACAAATTTAATACAAAATTAATTATTGCGGCTCGATCAAAGAAGTAACTATCTGACGCAGAGTTATAATATTTAAATACCAACAACTTTATCGCTCTTGATTATTATTTAAGTAAAATTATGGTAATGAAATTTAATTCAAATCATATGTTTAAAATAAGGCAAAATAATTAAACTAGATCAAAATATTTTCTAAAATATCAATACTTTGTTTTGAGTAAATTGATAAAAAAAATTAAATTAAAATGTAAAAAACTAATTGTAAAAACTAAATTTAGATATTAAATTAAAGTATTGAATTAAATTATTAAATTAATATTAGTAAATTTATTAATATTAAGTTAAAACTCCAATATTTTGTTTCGAACTCTCTCATTCCCGAAACTAAAATGATTGATTAAATTTTGCAAATAAAAATTAAAAAAAAAATATCAATACTAAATACCAAATTGATTATTAAGTTAAACTCTTAGATCAAAATATCACTGCTTTGTTTTGAGTAGTTTTACCCGAAAATGGATATTAGAATATTAATAAAAAAATATCAAATTAAAATATCAACATTTTGTTTTGAGTTCGCTCGACCCGAAAACGAAAACAGATGAGTTAAAAAAATCTAAGAATTAGAATCATAACATTCAATGAAAATATTAAATTAAACTATTATGCTTATATCTCGGGATCCACTTTCCTGAAAATAAGAGGGTACAAATATAATAATAAGCAAAACAATTAAATTAAAGTTAAGATGTTAAATTCATATTAATTTTAACTTTATAACTTTGGTGTATGTTTTATTGTAACACTTTAACCACAACGTTTGAACATCGTTTTACTTTCAGAAAAAGTATTTCGTTGTCACTAGTTAAATAAAGCAAGGTTGAATTTAAGTTAAGTCGTCCGGCATTTAGTGAAAAATAAAAAAAATCAAGCATGTTATGTTATCACTTATGAATAACACAATTATAATATTATATGCATATTATTGCATTATTAATAAATGAATAATTGCATTTCTTTCACATATAAATAGCTGTTCAAGGCTCGAACGCGAGAGATTAGAAATGTATTCCGTCGGGTTAAATTATTATTAAATTAGAAACAAATCCTTTTAAGTCAAATCATTATATTGTAAATTATAAAATTAAAAGTATTATAAATAAATTTACTTTTAAAAAAAAATACTTTTAAAAATCCCACCGCTTGGGTGAAAACGTTAATTGGCATTCACCGAGAACTAAAAAGAACAAAAGATTTTTCTAATCTCCACGGAGGCTGAGAATCTCCACACAAGAAAAACATCAGCAGAAATCAAGATATTGGAGGCATAGCAGTTGTCCAGGGAATTGGGTCAATCCTCTTCATCACTGAAGTGACACTGGTTTCATCATCGCTGGGTTTTCAACGTATTCAATACAACTTCCTGTTCGTTTGCATACCTTGTCTACAAGAATCCAAGGATAAGAAGAATGAAGATTAATGTTTTGTTTATGTAAGTGGAATTTTATTAAAAATATATGTCAAGTGATTCCGCAACAGAAAGTATTGAAAGTGTATCAGAAGAAGCAGAATTTAATTTTAATAATAATATTGATGATATTGATATTTACTTGTTAGATTTATTTAGGAACTTGAATATTGATAATTTGAATATGGCTTTTCACGCTGATTATCTTAAATGCATTCCAGAATTTAACGGAAATTCTGATGAATTATTTCATTTCTTAGAAGTATCTCAAAATATAATTGATAACTTTCAAAATCAAAATCCTTTTCAAGATCAGTTTATTTTTAATAGTATATTAAATAAATTAAATGGTAGAGCACGTTTAGTAACTAATATAAATACAATTAATAATTATAATGATTTAAGAAATGTGTTAATTCGTAATTTTTCGGATCCTAGAGATGAAGCTTGTTTAAATCATGATTTGATTAGTTTAAAACAAAATTTTGATGAAACAGCAATAGAATTTTATGAAACATGTTTACACATGCTTAACTTAATTACATCATATATTAACATACATGAACCTTTATTACAACATAGGAAAAAAATGAGTTATATAAAAATTTAACTCTAAAAACATTCCTAGCAGGATTAAGAGATCCTTTAGGTACAACAATTAGAACTATGAGGCCTGTTGATTTAGCACAAGCAATACAATATGTTAATCAAGAGGAAAATATTTATTATCTACAGAATCAAAATAAACAACATTTTAAACAAAATAAAAATAATATGTATAATAAGAAATTAAATTATAAAAAAGTAAATAATATTAATTATCGGCATAATTTTTCAAATAATTCTAATTATAGATACTTTCAACAAAGAAATAATAATAATAATATGTCTCAAACTCAAAAAACAAATTTTCAACCAAGATATGTACCACAAAATAATTTTCATAATAATAATGATTTTTATAGAAATAATAATAATGGGAATAATACAAATGTATGGATTCCACGTAATACAATTTTTAATCAAAATAAGAGAGTTATACCGATGAGTGGTATTAGTAATCAAGGAACTATTCGACAAAATAGACCAAATTATTTCCAAAATAATAATAATAATAATAGATTACCTTATATTGCTGAAGAATTACATAATATTCATATTAACGATAATAAACCAAGTTGTTCCTACACAACAAATGTAACTAATGAAAGTATTCAAAATCAAAATTTTCAGTATACCAAAAAGAAAAAATTACCGAGATAGAAAATTTTATATTTTCGAATAAAAATGAAAATTTACCTTATATAAATTTAAATATAGAAATAGTCTGATGAGGTTCGAAAAACCGAAATGGCCATCACTAGTTATCCATACGCTAGATGAATGGTGACTGAACGTTTCATTAAATGTGAATTTCGTTTTCCTTGTTTGCTTAAACAGGACAAGTTCGCCTTCCTTAAGTGGACGAAACAATGATTCTCGGTCGTCTACCTTGTAGACCCAAATCGTTGACGATGCCACTTGAAATTAGGCAAAAGGTGGCGCTTGCGTCGTCTTTAATTAATACAGATTTTAAGTTTTTAATAGATTCAGGTTCGAGTAAATCATTTCTAAATAGATATTTTAAGGAGAAAATTATTGAAGAAAAATTCATCGTTAGCACAGCATTAAATAAATCTTATCACAAAAATATAGTTATAATTCCTACATTTAGAGAGTTTAATTTACCTAATACTTATTCTAAATTTTATTTATTTAAGTTTCATGATTTTTATGATGGATTAATTGGTATAGATATATTAAAAAATATTAAAGCAAATATTAATTTAGAAAATGGAATTATTGAAACTAAAAACTGTATTATAAAAATAAAATATAATAAAGACGAAAGTAGTAATAATATTGAAATAAATAATGACAATGTAAATAATAAAATTACTCATGTAACAAAAATTGTTAAAAACAATAAAGAATTCTTGAGTAATGAAAATAATAATAATAAAAATAAATATGATAATGAAGATAATAATAAAAAGCATACTTTTAAAAAATTTAATGAGTTACTAAAGAAAAATAAGATTAATAAAAATATAATTGATATAAATGATAATTTATTTAACTCAGAGTATAGTTTAGCTCATTGTATAAGTTTAGATTTTAAAATGGGTAAAGGTATAGCACGAATATTTAATAAAAAATTTAAGAATAAAGATAAGTTATTAAAACAAAATAATAATAAATATTCTATAAGTTATTTACGAGATAATAAAATGATATATGACAAATAAAAATTAATATTATGGAAAACCTAGTTATGAAGATATGTTCAAGACTTTAAAGAATTTAAAAATATTTTGTATAAATAAAAATATAAAGAATATTGCAATTCCAAAGATTGGATCAGGTTTAGATAAATTAAATTTTTCAATAGTAAGAAAAATGTTGATGTATATTTTTAATGATATAAATATTAAAATATATATACATTCTATTAATAAAATTGATAACTTTAATATAAATATTAATAATAGTTATAAATTAGAATTAAATAGAATAAATACTAATCATTTAAATAGAGAAGAAAAAGAAGAAATTGAGAAATTGTGTATGGAATTTGCAGATATATTTTATAATGAAGAAAACAAATTAACTTTTACCAATCAAGTTAAACATAAAATAAAAACACAAGATGAAGAACCAATATATACTAAATCCTATAGATATCCATTTATACATAAAGAGGAAGTAAATAGACAAATAAATAATATGTTAGACCAAAATATAATAAGACATAGTCATTCACCATGGTCATCTTCTATTTGGATTGTTCCTAAAAAACTAGATCAATCAAATAAACAAAAATGGAGAATAGTTGTTGATTATCGAAAATTAAATAATAAAACAATTACTGATAAATATCCCTTACCAAATATTACAGATGTATTAGATAAAATTGGAAAATGTAATTATTTTACAACTTTAGACTTAGCAAATGGATTTCATCAAATAGAAATGCATCCTGATGATATTGAAAAAACAGCATTTACAGTAGAAAATGGTACTATGAATACACTAGAATGCCGTTTGGACTAAAAAATGCACCGGCAACTTTTCAACGTGTAATGGATAGTATTTTACGAGGCTATCAAAATGAGATATGTTTAGTTTATTTAGATGATATAATAATTTTTTCCACTTCTTTGCAAGAACACCTTGTACGATTAAGAAAAATATTTGAAAGATTGAGAGAAAGTAATTTTAAAGTACAACTAGACAAATCTGAATTTTTAAAGAAAGAAATTGCTTATTTAGGACACATTGTAACACCAGAAGGTATTAAACCTAATCCAGATAAAATTAATGCTATTAAAAAATATCCAATTCCAAAAACAACAAAAGATATAAAATCATTTTTAGGTTTATTAGGATACTACAGAAGATTTATTAAGGATTTTGCTAAAATAACTAAACCATTGACTAAATGTTTAAAGAAAAATGAAAAAATCATACATAATAAAGAATTTATAAATTGTTTTGAAACATGTAAAACGTTATTAATGAATGAACCAATTTTACAATATCCAGATTTTACAAAAAGTTTTAATTTGACAACCGATGCTAGTAATTATGCAATTGGAGCAGTATTATCACAAGGACCTATCGAAAAAGATTTACCAGTAGCTTATGCATCACGTACATTAAATGATTCCGAAATAAATTATGGTACTATAGAAAAGGAAATGTTAGCTATAGTTTGGGCAACAAAAGTATTTCGTCCTTATCTTTTTGGAAAAGAATTTAATATAATTTGTGATCATCAACCGTTAAAATACTTATTTACTATGAAAGATCCTAATTCTAGATTAGTTAGATGGAGATTAAAATTAGAAGAATTTGATTATAAAATATATTATAAAAATGGAAAACTAAATACAAATGCTGATGCTTTATCACGAATTAAATTAGAAGAAAATATTGAATTAAATATTAATGAATTAAAAGATAATAATGAACAATTTAATGATGACTTTTTAACGAAGAAGAAAATGATGAAATAAATGAAGTAGTTAGAAATTATATAGAAAGATTTAATGAAGAATTGGAGAAAAATCCTCAAGGTGAAATTAATGTTGATATTGACAATCAATTCAAGTTAATATAGATGAAGATGAATTTGATATTATAGATCTAGATGAAGAAAATATTGAAACAATACACACAAATCAAGAAGAAAATTTAATTGTTGAAATTCCAATTATAGATGGTTATTTAAATTATGGTAAAAATCAAATTATATTTCAATACGTATTTCATTCCCCGGCAAAACCTAAAATTATTAAATTATTTGACAAACAAAAAAATATTGTACAATTATCGTCATCAAACTTTGAAAAAGACGTAATTAATTTTATTAAAGAGTACATTGTTCCAAATATTACTTATTATTTGTATTTTGAAGAAAATAATAATTATGAAGAATTTTGTGAAATTGTAAGAAAGACCTTTAAATACCCTTCTTATATATTTAAACGTTGTTTAAAAAAGTTAATTGATATTGAAAATAAAGATGAACTTAATAATATAATTATGAATTATCACGAAGGAAAAACAAATCATAGAGGAATTGATGAAACGGAAAATCGAATAAAAAATAAATATTATTATCCTAATTTACGAAAAGCAATCCAAAAATATATAAATGAATGTGAAACATGTAAAGTGTCTAAATATGATAGAAATCCTATAAAATTACAGTTTAGCTATACACCTACAGCAAGTAAAGCCTTTGAAATTATACATATTGACACATTTCAAATTGATAAACAGAAATTTTTAACAATTGTAGATTCATTTTCTAAGTTTGCACAAGCATATCCCTTAAATTCACTTAATTCTATTGAGATTGTAAACTCATTATTAAATTATTTTTCGCATCACCAAGTACCAAAACAAATTATATCAGATAATGGACAAGAATTTAAAAATTCAATTATAAATGATTTATTAAAACTTCACAAAATAGAAGTACATTTTACAACTCCATATAATCCACAATCAAACGGAATAATTGAAAGATTTCATTCAACTATAATTGAACATATTAGAATTTTGAATAATAGTAATTTTGCTAATGAACCAATAATAAACAAAATGTTATATGCAATTTTGGGATACAATAATTCTATACATTCAGTAACTAAATTAAAACCAAGTGATATAATAAGTGGTCATATATAAAATAATGATATATTTGATTTAAATCTAGAACAACAATTAGTAAGTGATTATGTACAAACACATAGAGACTTAACAAAAATAATGTATAATAATTTAAATAAAAAAACTTATTAAACAAAAAGAAAAGATAATAACAAACAGAAATAGAAAAATTAGAAGAAGATATTGATATTGAAGAACATGATAAAGTATATACAGGGTGGCGCAAGATTCCGATGAAGTCCAAAATCTCAGTTATAAAGAAATATACAAAAAAATGTTACTTCCATTATTAGTAGCTACTGTCAAAATTCACATTTTAAAATTAGTTTCATATATACAAGGTGTCCAATAATCACGTGACGTATCAAACATATGTTTTTTTTTAAATGGAATGATATATTTTTTATGAACATTTTCGATTCTACGTTTAAAAATAATCATTTTTTATATAAGATTTAATCAGTCAATTTTTCATAGTTTAAAAGTTATAAACAAATGAATGTTGAAATCGATAGATGTTTAGAGCCTAATATTTCAATAATGAAAAATGAAATAAACATTCTGTCAACGCCATACAAATGCAAAAATACTTAATAATAAAAGAAGTACTCTTTTTTCTCTTAAAACAAATTTTTATATACAAGGTGAAGCAATACGCAAAATGATTTTTTTCTCTTTTTACTTAAATGGGACACCCTATATTTTTTATGCTATTTTAATTGAAAATTGATCACTCTTCATTTTTTATATAACATATTAAATAGCTACCGTTTACCGTTTTTGAGATATTTAATCTCTATAATCAAAAATTTGTAGGTATAGAATTTTTAATCAAAGTAGGCCGTGCCAGAACAACTAATTTATTTAGTTGTGAAAGTTTCGCTTAATATCATATTTAGTAAGTAAAGTATATTTTACGTTATATTTTGTAACACTGGTGCAGTTAAACATACTTCTTCAATAAATGATTAATTTAATTGTTAAAAACTAACAACAACTATATTTTTTTGTTATTATTCGAAAAATATTTAAAATATTCCTATATGCTTGTTAAATTGATTTATTTAAACAATTCATGTTGACTGAAAAACCGAAAATAGATATTAAGTGAAATAATAAAATATTTATATCATTATATTTTGTTAGTATTAACATTTTTATGTATTTATTTCACGCAATCACATCATTTTTTTTTAATTCAAACATTTTACAATTTTTTCTTAAAAATTGTGTGCCAATAACCATTATAACTCGCTAAATAATCGTCGAGCAACTATTTTCTTTATATTTTGCATGCGCCTTTAAATATCGATTGTCATTTGAATATCCTTTTAGGTTAGTAAGTAAGTATGTTATTAAATGTCAGAAAACGACTATGAATTGCATTTGTTTTAATTATAGCCTACTTAAATTATAGATTATAAGCGAAACTTATAATTTTGTACTTTGAATTGAAATTGTTAAAAACGGTAACAGATAGGGCTATAGTTTATTATAGAAAAATTAAAGATCAACCAATTTTCTATTGAAATAGTGTAAAAAATATAGGGTGTTCCATTTAAGTGAAAAAAGAAAAAAATCATTTTGCGTATTGTTTCACCCTGTGCACAACATTTGCTTTATGGTAACAAACGATTATTTCTTATATTATTAAGCATTTTTTCAATTAAATTGCGTTAACAGAAAGTTTACATCGTTTTTCAATTTTGAAAAATAAGACTCTAAACTTCTATTGATTTCAAAATTAAATTGTTTATAACTTTTAAAATATTGAAAATTGACCCAATAAACCTTATGTCGAAAATGATTAATTTTAAACGTAGAATCTAAAATCTACATAAAAAATATAGCATTCCACTTAAAAAATCATATGTTTGATACGTCACGTCATTATTGGGCACCCTGTATATATGAAACTAATTTTAAAATGTGAAGTTTTACAGTAGCTACAAATTATGTTAGTAATATTTTTTTGTAAATTTCTAAATAACTGAGATATTGGACTTCATCGGAATCTTGCGCCACCCTGTATAAGACAAATAAATAGAAATAAATCTAAGAATTTATATCAACCTCAAGTAATTAAATCTATACAAGATAAAACATGTAGTACAAATGTTAAACCTAAAGTTCACAAAAATCAAATTAAAAGACCAACTAAAAAATAAAATCAATAATTTAATTAAAAATGTAAACGAAGAAAAATATAGTAATGAAGAATATATAAAGATTAAAAATGTATTAGATGAAATTAATGTTACTTTAAATATGATTATACAATTATTACAAGATTTAGAAAATGCCATTGTTTTTGCTAAATTAGGCATTGCTCATAATTCTATAATTAAACCAAATGAATTACTTTATTTAATTTCAACAACATTATCTTATTTATCTCCAAATAATTTATTATTCCCTATAAATTTAGAATCCATGTATAAATATTATCAATTATACCCTATTCCAGTGTTAGATTCAAAATATCAATATAAAACATTAATTCCAAAAGAAAAATATTTGTTAACTTTTAATGATTAT
The DNA here is from genome assembly GCA_963082785.1 of Philonthus spinipes. Classification (NCBI taxonomy): domain Eukaryota; kingdom Metazoa; phylum Arthropoda; class Insecta; order Coleoptera; family Staphylinidae; genus Philonthus; species Philonthus spinipes. The sequence goes on along the minus strand of OY720314.1, from coordinate 15,875,301 downwards.
TTATACTTATTTTTGTACAAACAATGATCTTGTAAATAGTAAAACAAAATCTGACTGTATTTTTCAAATTTTACAATTATCAAATAATTATAGCTCATGTTATTATCAATTAATAAATATACCTAATGAAATAATTGAACAAGTTGACAGTAATAATTATACAGGGTGAGTTTTTTTCGATGTTCTCTATAGGGATCTCGGAAACTATAAGAGATAGAAAAACGGTTAAATGGGGAAAGAAGTGTAGTTTTATAAGACGAATAAAATGACACTTTCAAATTATTTGAAAAAGTCAAGGGTAACTAGATATTTTGAAAAAAGTAAAATGTGTCAATTTTTTGAAATCAATATATCTCTATTATTATCATAGATAGAAAAAAAACTGTAAAGGACAAAGTTGTAGAAAATTTTACACAGATTAACAACAAAAAATCAAAAAAAAATTTTCGCCCATATTTTGGGAGATATGACACAAACTTACTTTTTTTTAAATGGAAACAATAGTTGGCTATGACTTTATTAAAAGGGCTATTTTTTCCCCTTTAATCCGATATAACATATGCCATAGTTATTTTTAAAATAAAATAAGTTACAGCCGTTTTTAATTTTACCATCCACCAAAAAATAGTTAGCCATGAAAAAGACAAAAGTAAAACAATTGCAATTGTTTATTCTAAAAACACATTAATTCATTTCCATATTTGGTTTGTTTCGATAAGTTTGTTTTGTATTTTTTTGGTGTTGTAAGTTTTTTTAAAGTGATAATGAATTTTTCCAACGAAGAAAAGCGTGATATGCTTGTTTGTTACATTCAATGTCATTCAATGTAATAAAAACGCTGCGGATACTGCAGAACAATATTATAATCAATATATCGATCGTCGGCAGCCATCTTTACCAACATTCAAAAGAATTTACCACAATTTGGGTTAGTACGGATCCTTTACAAAGCCGAAACTAGAAAAAAAAAAACGAAATTAATGATGTTTCGGAAATAAACGTATTAGCGATTAGCATTGGCGATGATAGATCCATCCACATCGACCAGACAAATTGCAACAGAAGCAAGCATATCTCAACGGACTGTAGTACGAGTTTTGAAAAAACATAAATATCACCCATATAAGGTATCAATTTCACAAAATTTACATGACGGCGATACCAATAAGAGAATGGTCTTCTGTATGTGGTACATAAACATGTGCCAAGAGATAATACGTTCCCTACAAAAATAATTTGGACAGATGAAACGCGATTTACTAATTGTGGGATTTTAACCGGCACAATGAACATGTTTGGAGTCAGGAGAATCCACGAGAAGTTGCACAACGTAGACCACAAATTCAATTTGGATTTAATGTATGGTGCGGTGTGTTCGGATCGAGAATTCACACATTGAATGGAAATAATTACCTTCGTTTTCTTCAAGAAACATTTGAAGATATGCTCGATGATTTAAATTTATCAGTACGGGCAAGATTGAAGTGGTTTCAACATGACGGAGCTCCACCTCATAGCATGTTGGCTGTGTGAAACTATTTAAATGATGCTTTTCCTAATTCATGGGTGGGAAGAAATGGACCAATCCTATGGCCACCTAGATCACCCGACCTATCCGTTTTAGACTTTTTTCTGTGGGGTTATGTGAAGAACAAAGTGTATCAATAATCATATCAATCCGTGGAGGATCTTAGACTAGCTGTACTTGAAACATTTTATTCTATTGACAGAAGAAAAGTCAAAAAAAGCCACAAATTCGATTTTAAAAAGATGTACTTTATGCCATAATAATAATGGTGGACTTTTTGAGCATCTTATGTAATGTTTAAAATTTTCTTCTATTATTATTTTGATAATTTCGGAATTATTTTACTTTATGTTGCTTTTGACAAATCTAAAGAAAGATAATAAATTAAATATTGATTTCGTTGCTATAAACAACCGCAATTGTTTTACTTTTGTCTTTTTCATGGCTAACTATTTTTTGGTGTATGGTAAAATTAAAAACGACTGTAACTTATTTTATGTTAAAAATAACTATGGCATATGTTATGTCAGATTAAAGGGAAAAAAATAGCCCTTTTAATAAAGTCATAGCCAACTATTGTTTCCATTTAAAAAAAGGTAAGTTTGTGTCGTATCTCCCAAAATATGGGCGAAAATTTTTTTTTTATTTTTTGTTATTAATCTGTGTAAAATTTTCTACAACTTTGTCCTTTACAGTTTTTTTCTATCTATGATAATAATAGAGATATATTGATTTTAAAAAATTGACACATTTTACTTTTTTCAAAATATCTAGTTACCCTTGACTTTTTCAAATAATTTGAAAGTGTCATTATATTCGTCTTATAAAACTATACTTCTTTCCCCATTTAACCGTTTTTCTATCTCTTATAGTTTCCGAGATCCCCATAGAGAACATCGAAAAAAACTCACCCTGTATATGTATTTTTCAAAATTATACTAAAATCACTACAAATTGTAAAACAGAAAATATTTTAAATATTAAAGGAGCTTGTTTATTTAAAATTCCAAGTGACTGTAGTATTTTAATTAAAGAAATGACTTTTACTAATAAGTACTATATAGAAACTTTAAGTAATCCTATTTTATTACCAAATATTATAATTCCTAATAATAAAAATAAAAAATATTAGTACTGATATTACAAGTATTAACATAAATAATATTGATTTAAATAAAATTAAAATTTTACAAGATCATGCCAATCAAATTAATTATGTATTTCCTAAAAATTTTACTAATTTTCATTCTATAAATTTATGGACAATTATATTATATTGTATTTTAATATTATGTTTATGTTACGTATTGTATAAATATGTATTTATGTTGTATTGTAAAAATGTATTATTTTGTAATGGAAGAAATGCAAATGAAATAATAAATCCAGTAACTTTTGAAAATAAAGATAATGTCAATTTAGAAACTAATTTATCGAATCCTTTATATTTATCAAAAATATAAAGAATCCTCTTAAGGGGGAAGGTGTTATGTTATCACTTATGAATAACACTATTATAATATTATATGCATATTATTGCATTATTAATAAATGAATAATTGCATTTCTTTCACATATAAATAGCTGTTCAAGGCTCGAACGCGAGAGATTAGAAATGTATTCCGTCGGGTTAAATTATTATTAAATTAGAAACAAATCCTTTAAGTATTATAAATAAATTTACTTCAGTTAAATCGTCTTCGTGTAACAAATTAATAAAAATAAAAACGTTTTTAAAAATCCCACCGCTCAGTACCTGTTTTGATTGAAGCGCGAGTGGTGTCTCTGGCTACTTGGCGGCTCGTTCTACAGCAGGGGGGTGGCACTCGTTGTAGCACGTCGTCTTTCGTTGCAATTCTTTTAATAATCTAAACAATGGTCGTGCAGTTTTCTCGCGGCAGAGAAAACTCGAACGTCTTGACTCGATGGTGGGGAAGAAAAGAAAAGGGGCGAGTTGAGTTGTGCGGGTGGCCACCAGATGTTGCAAGGGTACGACGATTTTGGCGCGCTTTCTCCCTTCTCATTTTTGCACACGGCTTTCCTAATCTAAATATTTACATTTACCCTAACTATATAAAACTATATAAATAAAAAAATATATAGGGTGAAAAATATTAATAAAATATATAAAAATATAAAGTTAAAAAAACGCCAGTAACAATACAAATAAAGTGCACTTTTCGGTTAATGAGTCAACCTATATGATATGGATATTGGGGGAATACATGAAGAATTGCTTGCTTGCTAGAAAACTTTAGAAATAACTGCGAAGACAACCAATTGTGCGAGTAATTGGTCGGTAATATATGAAAAATATTCAAAGAAGAAATAATTATAAATGAGGAAAAAGAATGAAATGTGTTGGTGACTGTCACCGAAAATCCTCACATAAGTTCTCGTGAAATTTCTAGGCAACATAATATCAGCAGAAGAAGTACTCAGAGAATTTTACACAAATATAAATTGCATCCATACAAAATGTATTTAAATCAAGAATTATTAAATAAAAATTGTGCTAATCAAACTATATTTTGTGTATGGGCTCAACAAAAAATTATACTTCAGGATTTTTTTTTGGCAATGTATTACTTGCAGACGAATATAATTTTAATAAAAACGGATGTTTAAATCGACATAATTTTCACTATTACTCAACAAATAATCCCATCTGATTAGGACTATAAGCCAGTCCAGGTTTGGAGAACCACTTGCCTATTATTTTGGAAAATATTCCCATTAATTTGAGACAAATTATTTGCTTTTTACATGGCGGATCTCCAGTCCACAATACTGCCCAAGTCCGGCAATACTTAAATACCAATTATAGTAATAAATGGATAGAAAAAGGAGGGTCAATTGCGTGGCCTGCTCGATCACCTAATTTAACAAAAATGGATTGTTTTATGTGGGGTTACATTAAACATCAAGTATACAAAGAACCACCTACAAGTATAGCAGACATGCAAAACAGAATAATTCGAGCATTTGAAAAAACCACTGCACAGATGTTGAGGAATCTAAGTATGTATTAATTCACGAGGTGGCTACTTTGAAAATTAATTAATAAATTACTTTGTATGCATTTTTTTACACTTTTGCCTTTCATTATTAAATTGTTAATTGTGCAATTGTTGGTTAATAAACGTTTTACTTAAACAGTAGTTATTAGTTTGTGTATTAATGATTAAAATGCAATGAAATAATTATTGTAATTTATAACAGCGGTAGTAAAATATCTAATTATTGTCATATTTGAGTTAAAGCCTACTTTAAATTAATAAAATTCTGAAAATTGAATTTTAAATTGAATTATCTCAAAAATTACAAAAGTTATGTATAGAGAATGTTATATAAAAATGAAAAAGGAAATAATTGCCTATTTAAAAAACGCAAAAATATAGGGTGTGCCATATAAGTAAAAAAATACAAAAAAATCATTTTGCGTATTGTTGCACACTGTATATAAAATTTACTTTAAGATCAAAAAGGCAGTATTGTTTAGATTATTGAGTATTTTTCTAATTACGTTACGTTTATAGAATGTTCCAAATATAAGGCCCCAAATATTATTTTTTTTTACATTTCTAAATAACTGAAATTTTGGACTTCACCTCAACCTTGCGCCACCCTGTATACAGGGTGTTTCAATTAACTTGAGACTGCTAAATATCTGGAGAATAAAGCATTATATCAAAAAATGTTTCAAATAAACCCACAATATTTTTGAGAAGCATATTATCCTATAATAATTATTTTATTATTATTTTCATTGAAAAAAAAAAGATTAAAAACAAGAAAATGAAAACAATTATTAAAATATTTTTATAGCGTAACTACCTATGATAAATGTAATTGGAACAAATTAGAATATATAAATGGACTCTCTAACGTGATATAAGTTATTGTTATTATTTCAAATTATTTCCAGTGTGTAATTTTGTTTTATTAAAAGTAAGTAAAATATTATTTAATTAAAAATTATGAAAACAAAAAAGTATTTATAATAATAAATCGCATTTATAAGGAAACTCGATACCCAATACGGGTAAAAAAGGATAAGATTAAGAAAGAATTTATAAGGAAAATTTAAAAAACACCTTTATAGATATATCAAAATCATTCTAATTTGTCTTTTGTTGCTATTTTTATTTATATAAAAACATTGCTTTCATTTATAACATATCTATTATCACTTTAAGTGAAATTTTAGCGCTTTTTACACTATTAAAAGTAAGTTCATTAAACAATTTTATAATAATAAAAACGTACATCCCAAAAACTGCTGATAAAATACCAGTGGAAAAGCACTGCAGGCTAAATGAAATTGATCCGATTGAAAGCCTCCTCAGTGCCATTCATTTGACATACACTTTGTAGTAAGTGTTATAGAAAATTATTTGATCATTGAATGGCTATTTGCAACTTCATACTATGAACTTCCTACGTCACTGTTATTTATTTTAAATAAAATGAACTTTTTCGTTTTTAAGCAATCGTATATACTAACATGAACCTAGTCGAAAAATCGGTTCATTTAAGAACTACAACAAATAAAAGAAATGTTCATTTAAATTAAAGGATTTATGGTTTGGAAATACCACTGATATCACTGTAATTCTAAATATTTTTCACAGTAAAATATTTATTATAAAATAAATATTCAACATCGTTAAATCAAGACGAAAATATTATTTCATGTGAACTTAAGAGAACAGAAATGTTTTTTTTTACTATTGCATCTTTAAATATTTGAGGCTCTGAAACCTCTGTTCGAGTTTTTTTTATGTCATAAAATGTGTATTTATGGAATTGACTGGCCCGCAACTATCTTGTTTTCTTAATATCGTTTATCTTTTTAAATTTGAATAACCGAACCACTATTCTGTTGACAACACTTGTATTGACTTACCACCATCGAGCACTTGAAAAATTAGTAGGTTTAAACAGAAATATTTTCGATATTACATTGTCACTGACGTCGACTAAACCGTGCTGTTATTTCCACAATTTTCTAGTGGTGTTATTTGTGTTTAATCATTTAATATTGTAGCTATTACACCTGTGTATTTCCCATCTATAAATTACAGTGGTAGTGTATGTAATTAGACTCCAAGATACAGTGTGTAACAAAATGATAAAGGCACACACATTTTTTTGAATAAAAATTGATTAAATTATTTGATCGGTCTGAAACTTTAGCAGAACATACCTTGTTTATAATTTAAACAATCCCTAAAGTTTGGTTTTTATTCATTTCGAAAAAAAAAAATTTCATATTTTTTTTGTAATTTATGCCAATTGAAAAGCGTAACAAAATGATAAAGGCAAATTTTGTTTTTGTCAAATGTTTCCAGTTTAAATAGTTTTTTGTGTTCATTACTTTTTTGGCTTAGTTTTATTATGTTTTTGGTTTAGTTTTTTTAGAATGGGAACGCTTTGTTAGACGAAGAGAAAGGGAAAATTCTTGCGTTTAAAGAGCAAGGTCTTTCGAACCGAAAAGTGGCGTTGAAAATCGGTCGATCGCCAACCGTAGTCGATAATTTAGTGAAAAAAGGCGCTAATTACGGGAAGAATAAGTCTTCTGGTAGGCCGCCCGCATTGTCTCCACGGACGAAACGTGCCATCGTCGGAGCAGCGGCCAATACTACATCCGGAACCCGTCGGCTTCAAAAAGAGTTTGCACCCGAAAACAGTCATATGACGGTGTGGAGGGCGTTAAAGGAAGGCGGAAACTTAAAATACGAGAAGATGAAAGCGGCACCTAAGTTGACAAAATATCACCAGCGCTTTCGAGCCGAATTCGCCGATCGACACCAGACGTGGACACACGAATGGAATACGGTAATTTAGTCTCTTCAACTTTGGGGTTCATATGAGTTTCTTGTATGTTGTTTCTGTGTTTAGATTGTTTGGTCGGACGAAAAAAAGTTTAACCTCGATGGTCCGGACGGATTAGCATTTTATTGGCACGACCTGGGTTCGTAGGTCGTGCCAATAAAATGCCTCGCTGCTTTTCGAAACGAAACTTTGGAGGTGGAAGCGTAATGATTTGGGCGGGTTTTTCGGCGTTTGGAAAGACTTCACTTGCTTTTGTTAACGGTCGAATGAACTCGGAGGGTTATCAGAATATGATGGCCGAACATTTACTCCCGTACATGAACAAATACCGTGCCGCCAACTTGACGGTAATGCAGGACAACGCTTCTGTTCACGCGTCTGCAAGTACAAAAGCGTGGTTTGCTCAGCGTGGCATACCGTTGCTTCAATGGCCTTCTTGCTCGCCTGATCTAAACCCTATAGAGAATCTTTGGGGTCAACTTGTGCGTCGTGTCTACGCCGATTGCCGCCAATACAACAACACAAACGAACTAAAAGTGGCCATTCAGGAGGCTTGGACTCAAGTGACAACAAATCAGCTTTCCGACCTTGTTAATTCGATGCCGAAACGAATTAATTTGTTAATAAAGAGCGGTGGAAAAACAATTAAATATTAATTTAATCATTTGTTGTTTATTGTTTTTGTTAAATAAATTATGTTTTATACATGTGCTTTTATCTTTTTGTTACGCTTTTCAATTGGCATAAATTACAAAAAATTATGAAACTTTTTTTTTTCGAAATGAATAAAAACCAAACTTTAGGGATTGTTTAAATTATAAACAAGGTATGTTCTGCTAAAGTTTCATACCGATCGAATAATTTAATCAATTTTTATTCAAAAAAATGTGTGTGCCTTTATCATTTTGTTACACACTGTATTAAATAGTAATAATCTTGAGGTGATTTTCTGAGGTTATTAACTGAAGCATTTCTGCGCGTGTGCTATCGACTAGACATATCTCGTATTGCAATTGGGCCAAATAATTCTACAAGGTTGCCGGCTCTCTGCTAAAGTCATTCACATAGCGTAAAATGCCTTGCGTATGTGGGAATTGCAAACGTAATCTTGGGCCAAACTCTAAAGCCCTAAGATGCTCCAATTGTAAAGTTTGCTATCATGTAGATTGTTTGGATCAACTATAATTGAATGATGTAGCTTATTATATTAGCGAGGCAAAGAAAAGAGACGGTGAGAGTTGCGTGCTTCTAGTGGCGGAGTCCAGGCTGATCGAGGTGGAGCGTCAATTCCGCAGGTTAATCACGCTCGCGCGTCTATCGTTGCCAATAACTCTCATATGTTGGATGAAATACGAAAATTATTTAGGAACGAATTTATGGCTTTATTGAGATCTGAAATTTTTCATCATTCCTGTTTTAAAAAAGGACATAAAATCACTAGACGATCGCCTGGCGATTATTGAATCGACTGTTAACAAGATGGATTCTGCAGCCCCTCTGCTGTAGTTAACCAAGAAGATATTGTGATTCAACTAAAGAAGCGGAAAAAGAGCCTTAAGAACGTCATGGTATTTAATTTGACCGAAACTACTGGCCCCGTTGAGAGGAGAATAGTTAAAGATAAGAATTCTCTGTTTAATATTGCCATGACTAAAGCTCAACAGGAACACTTGAAGCAGCTGAGAAATGAATTAGAAAGGAGTACAAGATCTAACTATAAAATATAAAAACGCCCGCCCTTCTATAATAAAATCAGAAAACCATAAAAAAAAACTAGATATATATTTTCAAAACGTGGGTGGACTAAAAGGAAAGATTAAATCGCTTAAGTTAAATGTGAATGTGTCTGTATATGATGTCATTTTATCGTAGAAACTTCTCTTACTTTCTGAAAAGACGTGCGTTCACGCTCAGCAAACCTATACACACTATGTTCATGAGATCGATTTCTTCTAGTACTTTTCCAGATTATTGGAAGTGTAGTTACATTTTGCCAATTTTTAAGAGTGGTTTCAGATCTGATATTTCAAAGTACAGGGGGATCTCAATCTAGCCTTACCCAAAATATTAGAATGCCTCATATCTAGACAACTCATATAGGGTTCAATTAATATAATTAGTAGCCAGCAACACGGTTTTTTAAATGGGAAATCTACGGTTACAAACCTGTTGTTGTATCAGTCCTATTTGTCGAATGCCTTGGAAAAGGGGTCCCAAGAAGACTATTTATATGGACTTTTCAAAAGCATTCGATGGGGTTCAGTATTATATATTATTACATAAAATTGAGTTTATGGGAATTGGTACAAATGTAATCACTTGATTTAGGAGTTTCTTAGAGGATAGAATGCGATTCGGGTGTCTTCGGGTGTACCCCAGGGCACGCATTGTGGGCCCATTTTGTTCTCGTTATTTCTTCATGATATTGGCTCTGCGATAATGTCTAGCAAGTTTCTCCTTAACTATAAGTACTACTGATGATCAGTTTGCGTTACAACAAGACTTGCAAAATGTTGAATTAAGGTGAAATGTGTTTATATCTCGTTTTGCAGGCGAAATTCTAGGAATGTTGACTACAGGATTTGTGATCATCAGCTAGAGCTTACTGAAATAAGATATCTTGGTGTGTTTTTTTTGCATGAAACCTTAGTTTAGCGAAACAGGTTTCTTTAATCTTCAGTAAAAGCTTAACAATATTGAGTTTCATCAGAAGATTTACTGGGGACTTTAGCCCGAGTATAATGCTGAGATTGTACTTGGCCCCTGTACGTCCACATTTAGAATGTAGAACATCAGTATTGGGGTCTATATACTGCAACCCCATAGATCGTATGATGCGTTACGCAAACCTTTTTTTGTTCATTCATAAATTGATTTAATTGTTCCACAGACTGCCTTTACCTTTTAAAATTAAACAAATGATTAATATAAATTGGTTGGCGGATGGTTTTATATTTTAATTTGAACTAACACAACAATAAATGGCAATACCCAGATTGAATTAACGAAAAACAAATCAAATCGCCCTCCATTTTGAGGAGATGTATTAATAAAAGTTACCGTTCGATTGAGCTTTAGTCGAACTAAACTGAAAGATCGTTCAATTTTCTACTATTAAAATATAAATATTCCCTTCCTCTACCTCGTACCCCTATCGAGTTGGAGACATTTTTGTGAAACGTTTAATGTACAAAACATCTGTTTTTTTTATCTTGACCATAATTCTTAATTTTTGTGCAAGCTTTAATCTACGTTAAATACTAAAAATTGGCAAAACAATTTATGTACTGGAAAATTAAAAAAAAAAATATCCAAAATTACTAATTCCTCTTCAAACACAGAATCATTTAATGAAAACAACCAAAATATCAACAAACAACCAAATTTCTGAAAAACACTTATAAAATAAATAATTACCAGGAAGAGTATTTTACAACTTTAAAATTTTAATATATTGAGATAACACAATTAACTTATTTCGACCACTACATATTTTTAAATACTTTATATGCGAAGATATGTTAATGAATAAAAATTGCGAAATGTTAATCTAACATTTTTTACAATTTCAGTGTTATGTTTGTTATTTACCTGAGGACAAATAACCTGAGAAAGAATATTTAGACTAATTAATTTAATATTACAAAATAATTAATCTGCAAAATTGCAATATTTTTGCGCAATTTATGTAAGTAAAACTCCCAAAAATAATGTACTCGATAAATATACTATCTATGGATAATAGATAGCAATAAAAAGATATTCGTTTTATTTTTTCAATTTTAAGGTACTTTAACTTTATTTTACGGAATTCTCCATTGTAATTGATTACATTATACAATAATTTACATATTTGTATATAATCAGTTAAGTATTCCTAAACTATTAATAATTAATAAGTAAGATAAGTGCATTCCAAAACGGTTCAAAGAATTTATTCAGTGTTGCTTATGACTTCACAAACTAACATCTACGGGTATATAATTAGATAATGGAAACAATAATTTACCTAAGAAAATGTAAAAATAAAATTTAAACAAATAAAAATATAAAGTAAATAATAAAATAATAAGATAAAATAATAAGAGAAATTAAATATATGATCACAGTTTTATCACAAATATGTTCATATTGAGTATAGGTACGAACACTGTAAGATAAAATATCACAGATCAATTATCACATAATTATAAAAAAATGTATATAACAAACACGCTGAGACAACGTTAATAACAAACAACAATATAATATGTACATCATATTATTTTTAATTCTTAATATTCTTAATTTTAAAACTAAAATATTGATGGGAAATCTGCCAATTATAACAATGACAGTAATTAAAGAAAACAGACTGCTACAATTTTCGAACAAATTTCTAAAATTATCAACACTGAAATTAAAATTAGAAATATATATCCCTGAAAATACTAAATTATAATAAATTCTGTAATTTAGTTGTTCACTAATATTTATTAGAACACATTTTAGGAAAAGTTTCACTTTAAAAATCGTTGTGCAAAATTCGAAACTCGATGAAGGAATGAGTACCTCTTTGAAATTTATTATTTATTTATAATATATTATATATTTATTTGTCGTTTTCAATAAGAAATCGCTTTCTTTATATTCAAATAAATAAATTTATCAAAAATTGTTTTCGTTTCAAAAACACCACCGACGCAGAAAACAACTCAATTCGCCATCCTTTTCCTGGAATGCGCATGCTCTAGCCCCCACCTTCTAAATACGACAGTTGTATCAGTTTCTTATTAGAGAATTTAGTTTTATTTGAAACCTTCATTGAGTCAGAGTTCTTAAGCAATATTCACGGTTAATTTTCGAATTATTTTTCGATCATGTCAACAGTAGACAAAATAGCAAATCTGTTTGTTGGAAAATTTTCTGAACGATTTTTGATCGTTTGAAATTAACAAATTCATTTGTTGAGGTTGCTGCAACAATAGTAAAACATTTTGTAAAAGAATATTTCAATTTATTATACGAAATATTCGAGAAATCTATTACATTTTTTTTTTGCATTTTCCGAAAATAAAAATTGAAAAGTTATACTTCCAAAGCTTTCCCACCATTCATTTTTTACTACAATAAGTTCAGTTCTATTACTTTATGTTTTTGATAAAAACAGACTCCACTTTTCTCCACTTTAGAAAATATCAATTTATAAACTTTAACGGTCAAAATTCCATATACTTTCCATTTGTCTGATTTCGCCAATATTTTGTTTTCGTGTCATTATAGGACCATCGAGCGTTAAAGTTATAACCAGAAAAAAGTTGTTTAACATCATGCAGCAGCAAAATCTACCAAACTTGACGAAAAAAATGGATTATTTGGAAAAGTATCTTCTTAGTTGTGAGAATTACAACAATGAAGAAACGAGAGAAATTAAACACGTATTCTCACACTTTAAGTCTGAATTGAAAATACGGTGGAGTAGAGCACGTGGTTTTCAAGGAAAATTTGTTAACGTGAATAGAGAATGGCTTGAAGGAACAATTATGTTGCCAAAAGTAGTAGTGCGACAAGGTAGGCCAGTCAAATCATTTATTGAATCTAGTGAAAGATCTAAGCGAAGAAAAACGGAAATTTTAAGGAGATCTACTGATTTGGAACAACTTACTCATGCTATGCAAGTAAAGTTAAGAGATTCTGGGAAGAGAGATCCTGCTCAAATTCTCAAAAACATTACAAATTCCCCAAGAGAGCTATTGAATATAAAAAAGCATACTCAGAAATGCAAAACATAAGAAAAGAAATAACACAAATGTCACCTATTTAGGCATTATCGTTATTTGTAGAGGCAGGTCTTACCAGAAGACAATACGAAATTATTAGAAGCGCCCAAAAAATATACCCTTCTTACAGCATTCTACAGAGAGAAAAATTGGATCAACATACAAGCTCTTTTGAATCTAATGCGGCTTTTAATGCATTTAGGTCAAGTGGTAAATACTTTAAGTGAGAACGAAAGAATGTCTTTAATTCTTCGGTGTAAATGGGGTTGTGATGGATCTCAGCAAGCCCAGTACAGACAAACGTTTCAAAATGATTTCGATTCAGATTTCAATATATTTCAGAGTTCTTTTGTTCCACTCCAACTAGTTTGTAGATCAAACAACAAAATTATATGGCAATATCCAACACCAACATATAATGTTATTCACTATGGTTGATGGTAAAGTCTGTAACGCGGCAACATGCACAACATCAACGATGCGTTGTTATATATGCAATTTAACGTGAAAAGATTTTAATGCTTTGTCGAAAACAAGCCACGTGAAACCGCAAACACTAGCGTTTGGACTATCAATTCTGCATGCAAGAATTCGGTTATTTGAGAGTTTATTACATTTAGCTTATAAACTACCAATAAAAAAGTGGAGATTAAAAATAAAAGAAGAAAATGTTATTGTCAATAACAGAAAGGTACATGTTCAAGAAAGTTTTAGGAAAAAACTAGGTCTAATTGTAGATGTCCCTAAGCCTGGATACGGAAATTCAAATGATGGTAATACAAGCAGAAAGTTTTTCACTGACCCTACTCTCGCAGCTGAAATAACAGAAATTGATATTGATTTAATATGTCGCTTCAAAATTATTCTTGAATGTATATCTAGCGGACATAAAATAAATATTGAAAAATTTGAACAATTTACGAAAAAGACAGCAGAATTATACGTACAATTGTATCCATGGTATCCAATGACACCAACCATGCACAAAATTCTAATTCACGGCCCTGCTGTAATAGAGCACGCTATACTCCCAATAGGAAAACTATCAGAAGAGGCAGCTGAAGCAAGCAACAAGCAATTTCGCTTATATAGACAATTTTTTCAAGAAAATTTTCTAGGACATCTTGTAATCGTGACGTAATTAATAGACTTCTCTTAACTTCTGACCCAGTTTTAACCGGGATGAGACAGAGTCCAAAGAAAAAGGTCCAATATTTTACAAAGGAAACAATGGAAATGCTACTACCTACTGAACCCCAGACCAGTGAAGCCCGAGACATGGAAGATTCAAACTCTGAATATGAAAGCAACCCTGATTTTTCCTCTGATGAAGAAAACGTATCTTCCTAATTATTTTGTTTTTCAAAATACTGTTTTCAAATTCATAAACATACATTCGCTTTGCCACACCAGCTTCGGCATTCAACGGCAAATGCTTAATTGTGTAATTCAATACCCGGTGGGAAGTTAGTTCGGGATGTAGTTGTTTCACTGAGCATTTGTTTTTGGTTATTATGTAAGCCAAAAGTTGCAGTGACATTTCACTTTTAGTTATTTTTATATAAAAAAACATATATAATATTGGTTCTTTTATCTTCTACACATATAAACAGGGGGCTTAAGTTAAAAATAGAAAAATATAATTATCTTAAAAACTTTAAAAGTTCGGATAAAAATAATAAACTTAATCTAAAGAGAATTGAATTTTGTGTCGGTTGTTGTGAAAAAGTATATGGTTCCATTAAAAAACGTCAAGTTACTATTGATTAAAAAATTATAAATTCGACTATTTTTATTTCGTAGTCAAATAACTTTATAATTTATAATTGTTTATTTTTGGAGTTATTTTAGGTTTACGAAACCACTGCAAACGTAATGTTTGTCCACAAATGTTTTTAATAAATTGACACGCAATTTTTGAATACCTTCAAAAACCAAATAGTATAAAGGATGATTTATTTAAAGTCTTTATGCGGCACTCTGTATATATGAAAATATTTTTAGGTTATGTGGCTATTAAAGTCGAGCAACTTTGGTGAAGAAACTTTTTTTTCTATCTTCAACAAGAACCGAGATCTTCCGACATCCTGTATATTATTAACCTATAGATGGTTATTATGATTTAGTGAAATAATTAATTTACAAGTTTGTTTAGAAAGGTTTATAGCGCCAAAAACATTTTGGCCGCCCAGATCATTCAAATACCCCACTGTGTGATGGTTAAAACCGCAGCGCTGATTGAAACTGAATCGATTTCTAGCGAAATTCCGATGGCGCTAATTGTATCGGCGCCATCGGAATTTCCAATCAAATAATCAAAAGTGTTGACACTCAATCAGTTTCCCAAAATTGAAACATTCTTAACCAGAAAAATTCCTTTTAAAACGGGTTTGAATGTCAAAATGTTGGATTCACTGAAACAAAACATTCAAGGGATGACTGAAGCAAATACTGAATCCTTCCATTCGATGAAATATCGTTAGTACCGGAAATATCTTTTGACAAGAAATTTCAAGAATTTACTGGGTTCAAAAATTGCTATCTTGAACATATGCCAGAATTTGCAGATCATTCTGTTGTCGTTATGGCCATTGGCTTACAAAAAATGGAAACATTAATTTTAATATTATTTTGTTAGGAGTCAAATAAATGAGTGCAGCAGACGCTAGAAATTAAATAAGTCTTAAAATGCCTTTCCAGCATTGGACTGTCCGTTGTAGCAACAGTATGCGATCAAGCAACCAATAATTCAAAGCCCATATATTTATTGAAAGAAGAAACTAAAGTTCATTTAATGCGGGGCAATGAAATGTATAACAATATTTCTTTCATAGTGAACGGACAAGAAGTGGTTCCTCTTTTTCATCCACCACATTTGTTTAAAGCAATAAAGGATGATTTGTTAACTAAAACATTTTTTTTTTAATTATGACGTAGTCATATGAGGTATCGTGGTCCGATATGTTGTTGCTTGTTACATGGAGGAAACGCAACTTTACATAAAAACATTAGATCACGGTCAACTGCAGCGGCCGCGTTGCTATTACGGAATCCGCATATTGTCACGTTTTGCGCTCCATCCTTAAATTATTTCATGCATGTTATGTTAATCTAGTTTTAGTCTTGTCTGAACCTTGTAATTAAGCAGTAAAAGAAATATACGTCGTTTTCATAAAAAAAGTATTTTAAAAATCCGTTTCGAAAACTGTTCAATTTAATTGCCGCAGTCGGTAGGATCCAGTATCAATTGAGAATCAATAAATTCATCGATAATCGATTCCGTTAGCGGGTATCAACTCCTTATACTGGACTGGACCTGGAGTGATTGTTGCAGTTCGACCAAAGAAACTGTTAACCCACGATCCAAAGAGGACGCCCAAGAAAGAAGAAAACGAGTGGAAAAGCTTTAAGCAACAACATTAGCCGACGCAAGCTTTGCAGAAGATTATAAGGTAGGACAGGCCTAATTTCGTTCATTTGTAATGCAGGGTACCAATCCATTTACATTATTTGTAAAATTCCATTATTTTGAAACTTTGGTTAAATACTTAATTAAGAAAAATATGGTTCGTGGGATACTAGTTAAATAGAAACAACCCATCGCGTATTTGTGGAATTTTGTAACTATTATAAGGCAATTACGAGACATTGGTTTGTATGTTGTTTGCACAATATGTGACCAACATGTAACCAATGTCAAAGTAACAAAACGTTTAAGAGAGGATTCAAGTCTAAGACTCATATTAGCAGGTGAGGAGAATCAGACAAATGGTTTCTTGATAGGTAATCAAGAAATAATATCTTTGTATGATCCACATCACCTTCTAAAATGTATTAGAAATAATTTATTAAAATATCATAGCATTACACTATAATAAATTATTTCAATTTAAAGGGTACAAGCTATATAGCTTGCTCGTCAGACATTGTAAAATTGCATGAGATGGATAATGGGGATTCCAATATCAAAATACTGCCTAAGTTAACTGATTGCCATATTTATGAAGATAAAATTAATAAAATTAAAGTGAAACTTGCTTCATAAGTTTTTAAACAAAGTACATCGGCAACATTAAAATGTTTTAGAGTTCATATTATTTTTTATCAGTTATTTGATGGCCTAAACGGGTCATTAAGGATATGACAATAAGCCTTTAAAATGCGATATTTCTGAAAGGGTTGGCGATGTTAATTTTTATTCTATTGTTTATGTTTTGAGGACAAGAACATTTATTCCACCATGCATTGCAAATTGGGTAAGTACATTAAAAGGTTTGCAATGCTTGTGGAATAAATTGTCTTCAAAATCGATTAAACATCATGTCATTGAAATATTAATTAGGTAAGGGACCTAACTAATACTTCTTTGGAAGTATATCGAGTTGTCTTCAAGACCTCTTATAAAGCATTAATTATAAATAACTTTAGGTCAGTAACTTCTCCGAAAAGTAATTGTGAAGCAGACGATGTTTCGGGATGATTAATTTAATTTAACAACAATTTTAATGAAAATCCCGAAACACGTTGTTACGTGAATTTTCCGACAAAAGGTTAATTTTGTTATAATTAAAATATAATCTCATTATATTATATTTCTATTCTTTTTCATTTGCTTTATATTCCTGCATTCGGAACTATTGTTTATTTTTTTTTATCTACCTGCGTGCGATTGGGCTCGCGCATACATTTTTCGCGTTTTGCGCGCACTCCTCGCAGCGACTCAAAAAAACTGTGCACGCAGCGATTGCAGAAGAGTGTCACGTGCGTTTTGAACGGAAAATTAAAAACCACTGTTGGTTTCCTCATATTAGAGGGATTTGTTTCCATTCAAAAATCATTCGGTAGATTATTTTGTGGATTTTTGTAATTTACT
Source organism: Philonthus spinipes (assembly GCA_963082785.1). Lineage (NCBI taxonomy): Eukaryota > Metazoa > Arthropoda > Insecta > Coleoptera > Staphylinidae > Philonthus > Philonthus spinipes. The sequence goes on along the minus strand of OY720314.1, from coordinate 15,857,303 downwards.
GACGCCCAGGGCGGAGATAAGCGCGGCATTTCTTCCAAATCTCAATTCCATCCAGAGGTTTTCCGTATGGTTTAATTCTTATTTTAATTAATCTCAACCATACCTGCGAGAGGGATTATTTTCATTAATTTTTTTAAGCCTCACTACCATCCCGAGGCGAGAATTCCAGAGAATTCCAGGGTAGTCCAAGATATTCCTAATCGGTCCTTTTTATTTTCTCTTCGAGTCTACTCCGCTGTTTTATTATTATTTTTACAATAATAATTTCCATACTTCTAAGATTTTTACGGGATTCTGGCAGTCGTATTGGAGGCGTAATAGGATTGCAGGACAAACCCTTTTGACGTGCTAATCGTGTGTAGCAGTTATGTGGGAAACGTCAATGGTGTTACGTCAGGCTGGTTCCGATTGGTGAAGAGGTTGGAAAAGGAAGTAGAGTGTCTGGGATTGACAAAGGTCGGAGATTTAATTTATTATTATTTTTTTTTAAGTTTGAAGTACGTTAAATTTAAAGTAAAAGCAATTCATAAGAAAAAAAAAATGATAAAAGTTAAATTTTAAATCACATATTATCAGTTGATATATACAGGATGTGTTAAAAATATATATTATTTTTCTTATTATTATTATTACCTGTTAATGACATATTGTATGGTAATTTGATTTGTTATTTTTTTTATGATATACAGTATGTTTCAATAAGAAATGGTAGTTGTTTAAATTGAAGTACCATGTATGATTATTATTGGAAAGGTATAGCTATATCTACGTCAGAATTTGTATTATGATATAATATTTATTTTCATTTAAAATATTTATTGAAAATAATATCGTTAGTTGATGATTTTTTTTGTTGTTGTTTGAATGAATTTGATTTTATGATAATATCTTGGACTTAACTTAATATTATTTAGATCCAAGTAACTCACGAGGTTCTATGTGTAATTTTTTTTTGTATTATTAATTTAATTAATTAACAGTTGCTTTAAATTTTGATTCACACATTTAGTTGTATAGTATTAGTTATTTTACCACAATCTATCTTTTATATATTCATATTGATTTATTAACCAATAAACATTTGATTTCATTATTGGGAAAACGTTGTTTGGTGTTTGGCTTGTGCATATATGAATTATTTTGAGATCGTGGTTCGTGATTATTCTTTTATTAGTTACCGTTACCGCCCGTAATCACGTGGCGCCCATTTTATTAAAATCTATGAACTCCCCCTTCTTCACTAAGTTAGTCTGGTCGTGCGGTAAGTAAACAGGTAACTAAGTTAAAATTGCGTCACAACGTTTATTTTTTGCATTGAATATTTTTGAATAAAAAATTGTTGAATTATATACTGTGTTATTGTTATGTAATAGCTATTTTTCTCTATTGTGCAATTGATTTAAAGTATTTACGTAACGTAAGTCAAAAACATATGAAGGATAAATTAAACACTTGGTTTCATTCACTATTTCTATTTACTTGACTTATACAAGATTTAATTGAACAAGGTAGAAAAGTCGGAAACGATGAAATTGAGTGATATTTGCCTAAAACAAAACTACTTTGAGTTAAATAATAACACCTTTTGCGTTCAAATTGACGGTTTACCTATGGCATCACAATAATCACCTTTTTGCAGAAATGTTTATGGCAAGCATTGAAAAATCACTGTTCAACAATTTCTATTTTAGATATAAAAACAAACAATACTATATGTTTGAGAGTATATGACGATGACATTTTTTGCATCTGGACTGGCACCAATGGACAATTCAAAACATTCTAAAAATTTTTAAATTCAATAAACACCGAAAGTCAATTCACATCAAAAATAGAAATTAATTATAGTTTAAACCGTTTAGACTTGACAGTTTAGAAAAACTTACTTTAAATTTCAAAATTTATCGAAAAGAATTGTGAACAGACACCATTATTCCCATTCACCGAACCACCCAAATTAAATCAAATTTAGCAATTTTAATTCATACATTAACAGACTATTAAACATTCCATTTAATAGCGAGGTATTCAACAATGAATTGAATATAATAAAAACAATAGCCCGAAGTAATGTTAAAGTAATGAAATAATAGACAGCATTTTGAAAAAGAAAAAAACATCTAATGAAATATTTGTCTAATTGGATAAAGTACGAGATACGATAAAGGGTAAATGGTTTGATATCATATGAATTAAATAAAAAGAATTTGAAAAAATAAATTATTTTCCCTTTACCTACTATGACATAATGATTAATGTTACATGACAATGTCTATTATTTTTTGAAGCACTCGAAACATTATGTTTTATCAGCAGTTTTCTACAAATGATACAATTCCATCTGCAAATCGTAGTTCGTAGGAATAAAACTCGACAAGAATATAAAAATATTTCAGTGCATGAAATTTTCGTTACTTTGTGTTGAAAATCATTGGTCGCGTTCAGGGAATTGTAGCGCTTAAGCGCTTTACGAAAGCGGTTTCCCTGAACGGTACCGCTTTATGTGTGGCGGTAAAGCATATATTTTTTCCGGTTTATCGCTTTTGAAGCCGTGTAGGTGTAAACCGCCATCTTTTCTTGAACGTCTTTAACATCGAAATCGTGTTCAGGGAACATCAAGCGCTTTGCGCTGTATCGTAACACGTCTAAAATTTCCCTGAACGCGACCATTGTCAGCTGTTAGACAGTGCGGTTGTGTGAATAAAATAGGAAACTGATGCACATAAGTGCCACCGCGTATCCAGGCATACGTACACACGCACTGGCACCCAAGTCACTTATTCCATTTCATCTTCCTTGAATTTAATTCGTTTCACTAGCTTGTTTTGTTCTCGGTTATGTTAGGTTAGTGGTTAAACACAATTGAGGTCGCCCACAGGGCTACGAACGGAAATACCAGTTCTCGCGATCGTGCGTTTGTGAGAATATTACTGTATGGACGCTAGCATAATGGGTCAATTCGAATGCTTGTAATGTACATGCGAGCTATTGTTTGAAGTTTTTTTTTTTACTTTTTGCACACAATTAGGAGTGGTTAATGTATAAATGTGAATAGGGTGGTATTAGTCGAAAATTATTAGTACAATTGAGACTTTTTTTTCTTATTAATTTTGCTAGTCAGCACGATTTCCGTTTAGTGAAGATATGAGCTGCGAGCGAACAAGTGCTTATTGAATTCCTCCTTAATGGAGTAACACGTATTGTTGATTTGTGAAGGCACAAGTTCAATTTATTGTTTGAGTAAACACAAGAACGTTGTAACGCGGATTTAACGCACGAGCTCGTGGTTAGTATATTAGGCTCTGCTTTTCCTCTTCGTTTTTTGGTTTCTTTTCTTGGGAACGGAAGTTGCCTTTTTGCCACGCGGAGCGTGAAGGGGAAAGCTTACGGAGAAGGTAGTGTGCTAGCTAAAGCGGAAGTAGGCATCCGTCGGCCGATTTACTGTCCGTTAAGTCCAATATCCGGACCACGTGTCGCTGTTTCAACTCCAGAAACCGTGGCAAAAATCAATCAAATTGTGCATGGAGATCGTTGTACGAGCATTAGGACGATTGCTGAGACTGTAAACGCTGATAAAGAAACAGTCAGAAGAATTTTACACTATGAACTCAATATGAAAAAAGTTTGTGCGAAATTGGTACCAAAAAACTGCTCAGATATTATTAAAAGGTTAGTGGAAGAGCCTGGATTGTTGGAAAAGGTCATCATATGTGACGAAACTTGGATTTTTCAGTATGATGTTGAAACTAAGAGGCAATCAATGCATTGGAAAACTCCAGCATCTCCGAGAGTGAAAAATAGCAAGGATCCAAATTCAAAGCAATGCTCATCGTTTTCTTCGATATTAACGGCGTCGTGATGACTGAATGGGTTCCAGAGGGTCAAACTGTGAACCAAACTTATTATTTGCAAGTTCTGGCAATACTGCACGAGCGAGTTCGTAGGAGACGGCCACAGTTATGGAAAGACAATCAATCTCTCTTGCGGATCTTGCATCAAGACAACGTAGCTGCTCATAATATGCTGTCTGTAAAGCATTTTTTAGCCGATAAAGGCATCGTAGTGCTTGAACATTATTCGAATCCCCAGATTTAGCGCCCTGCTACTTCTACCTATTTCTCAAGATCAAGTCTGCCTTAAAAGCAACGCGTTTTGGGTCAACGGAGGAGGTGAAAACAGGACTTCCACCACACGTCCAATCCAACAGTAGAAAAAAAAAAACGAATGCTTCGGTGTGTGCAGACATTCGTTGGATCTGTAATTTTTATAACAAAGACCTTTTTTATGTCCAGTCTCGTTATATAATAGCTGGACCTCGTATTCTTGTCTTGCTTTTTTTTTTCTTTCTCAATTTAATGTTTAATGGATATGGTGTTCGATAGTGGGAGTGATAACCTTCAGTTCACTACCGCCTACATTTTTTTAATATGTGAACCCTGTGAGTGATCAAGTTAATCATTCTAACTTTTAATTATTGAATTAATCATATTCAAAGAGACGCGTTAGTTCAATCATTCGTTAAGTCCAATGCTTAAGTATTTCGAATTACCTTCTAGCTAAAACCTTACTGCGTGGAATTAGCCCGGCAGCGATTCGACGGTGGTGAGTGACTGATACTTTTTTTATTCTCACATAAGTGTGACTTAGCCTCTTAGATACCATAATTATTAACTTAGTCATACCGTTTCACAATGTTTTATCATGATACGATATTATCCTGATTTACTGTATTTGTATGCCACTGATTCGTTGAACGTCGATAATTATTTACTGAATTTATTGATCTTATTGCTTATGTCATACCTTATTCATTTATTTATGTCATATTAGATAGCTTATTAGTTTGGGGATTTAATTACGATTTAATATTGAACTAAACTTGTGAATTAAATTTACTTGGTTTTGTTTTACTTATGTTTCTTTTAACTTCAACTAGTTTCGGTTTAATGCCATTATCAAGAATGATGTACAACTGGATATCTGTGAATATATACTTTTTACAATAATTATATATATATATATATATATATATATATATATGATTTATATATCTTATTTTTATTATTTTACAACTATGGAATATTTTATTAGGCAACAAGGGTATTGAGAATCGGGGAACTTCAAACGTCTTCATTGTCGTTAACCACGTTTTTCCCACTTTTTATGGCCTTTGGGATCTCCAAGCCTTCGCGACAATTTAATGCTAATCCCTTATTGCCTGTGTATAACATTTTTAAATCACTTGAAGAAAAGCGGTGATTTGTTGCGATTCAGTGTCTAGAAAAACCGGTGGTTTGTTTTTCATTTTCAATATCTCTTAAGTGTTCTTTTATTCTAACATCGAATGACCTACCGGTTTGTCCTATGTACACTGCATCACATTATTTGCATTGTAGTTCATAAATACCACTTTTCTTCAAGCGATTATTTTCCGATTTTATTTTGTTATTTATTAAAAATTTCCCTAAATTTGTCATGTTAATCAAAATCATATCATTATCCTTTCCTTTCAGTGTATTCCTAATTTGGAAAGACAAGGAAATGATTAATTCTATTTTATTCCACGTATTAATTTTATCAGGAGCACACCATAAAAACATTTTCGTAATTGTTTTTTTTAGCATGGTATCGATCAAGTTCTCTGTAAATCCATAATTAGTCGCAATGGTCTTAACTGTAAGTAATTCATTATCAAAATCTATTTTGTTAAGAAGGATGTTTATTAACCTATGTAAAAGAGAGTGAAATGTGCTATGTTTGATCTGTTGATGAGTGTTGGAATTGGCAGGAATAATTACATCTGTACATGTATTTTTCCTGTATATTTTGTATGATAATCTATTATTGTTTGTTTTTGTAATGGTTAAATCAAGAAAATTTAGACTGTTGTTTATTTCTTTTTCGACCGTAAATTGGATGTTATTATTAATTTTATTCATGAAATTTGTATACGTCTCTAATTGTCTGTTTGTGTCTATCCATATACAAAATATGTCGTCGACATATCTGCCTCAAAACTGTACATATTTACTTTCATTTTTTCTTAGTAAATAAGTTTAACATGATCCATATATAAAGAGTAATGGTAATAAAGATGAACCCATAGGTAAACTTTCCGTTTGTGTGTAAAATGTGGCATTAAATCCAAAGTAACTCTGACCAATACAAATATCTATTAATGACTTTATTTCCGACTTTTTTATATGGGATTCATTGCAATTATATAAATGTTTTTCGTTTTTAATTCTTTAAATGGAACTGAAGTGAGCTTTTCACGTCGAATAAAATTAGTTTGGCATTGTGTGATATATTTATATTATTTAGTTCTATGGTATTCATTATTGAATATTTAGGTTTAAAATTAAAAAATCTAGGGATTTAAAAATTTACATGGCCTATATGTCGGTGCATATAAATATGATACCAGTAGTCTTATTGGTACATTTTCTTTAAGAATTTTTGGTAATCCATAAAGAGTTGGTGTTTTAAGATTCATCAGTGTTAATTTGAATCTATCCCGTTCTGTAATAATATTGTTACAATTTTTAATACTATTTTCAGCTCATGTTTTAATATAAAATGTATTGTTACATTTTAATTTTTCGTAATGAAGATTTCATTTAATATCCAATGAATTTTTAAAATAAATATGTCTGTTAGGTTGCATATAATGTTGGACGTTTTTAAATTACTTAAAATGTTGCGCATGCTTATTTGATTTATCTTCCGGAATGTTCGTTCTGATCCATTTTGTTTTAAGTTCGCAAGTGTAGATACAGAGTAGTAAATGCTACATTTATTATAGTGATTGTATTAATATCACGCCAATTATCTTGATTTATAATTTAGTCAGCTAAAGTCGGTGTTCGCTGGGTTAGATTTGATTTTTCTCTGAATAAAAATACTCGCAGCACGTGATTTCTTAAAAACTCGCTTCGTAATAAGGGGTAAGTGGTTTTTATTTTTCGAATTCATTTTTCTAAAATATTTTCCATGTGATTTAGAGTTCATTTTTATGGTATTAAAATTCCGCATTTTTTGCTCAATTTTTCTCTTAGAGATTGGTCCCTTGAAGTTGGTGAAATTTTCCTTTTTGTGGTTTGATTTTATCGTAGAGAGTATTTCGAATTGGTTTTCTATTCCATCCACGGTCCGCTATCTTCTCCGACGTACGCCTTCACCGCGCTCGTATCCAGCATCAGGTCACGTCGCCAAGGTGAAGACAACAGATGCCGATGAGTATTTCTTTTATCGTTATCAATCGTTAATTTCCTTTAAATGAAATCTATTTATACGAAATAAAACTAGAAGTATTTTTGTGTAAATAATATTTGAATGTTTAATATCGTGTTTTGCGTAAATTTCAGTTAAATCGATTAATTGTTTTTTATCAATCATTAAAAATTATTTTCTGTTATTGCTAATAAAATTTATCATTATTTGAGTCATTCATTCAGTCATTTTTTAAATATTAAATTCACATGCAGGCATTATTTTTTTAACAAATCGTTTTCTTGAAATTTTATTAATATAAAGATATTTTAATGATTAAGTAATTAATTCTGGTTTGTGACCCGAAAGATATAGCTATATTCTAGGGCAAAAAGGTTAAGTAACTGAATATTTGTTATGGATTTGGATGAATAATTAAATATATTATATATTTTTTTAATTAAATTTATATTCAGGAAATTGGATATACGCTGACCGCTGAATTATTATTTTGTTTTATTTGTTAATTTAAATGTTTCTTGCCATATATATTTTTAAATATATACAGAGAGTTTTATGTAACACCAAACATGCTAGAACGTATTCAATGTAAATTTCCCTATGTTCGATTTGTTCAGAAACGCATCAAAGCATTGAGTGCGATGTGATTGGCTACTATTTCTAAAAATAATATAGTCAACCCAAACTACACCCCTCTCTGTCAAAAATGATTTACACTTGTCAGGTATCGCATGTAAGTGATATTTGCTGTTCTGGCGCTTAAAGCAGACGTAGACGAAGAGTTAAATATATTCATTGGAGGAAACAGTTTAAGGATTTGCCGCGATTTATTTTCCATTAAATTTCCCGATAGACCAATACCATTCATTTCAACCATTTCGGACCTTATAAAACAGTTTAATAGAACCGGATGTGTGGACAAATCCCACAAACGAAGAATTAAAAGGCCGTCGATATTATCGGAAGAGATCAAATTTAACATTTCAAATCCTCCGTACATAGAATTCTACGAGAATTTAAGTTTAGGTCCTACAAATTCCAAAATCACCATAATAAATTAAAGACGACGCAAGCGCCACCTTTTGCCTAATTTCAAGGTAGACGACCGAGAATCATTGTTTCGTCCACTAAAGGAAGGCGAACTTGTCCTGTTTAAGCAAACAAGGAAAACGAAATTCACATTTAATGAAACGTTCAGTCACCATTCATCTACGGCTAGATGAATGGTGACTGAACGTTTCATTAAATCAAAATCACCAGTTGCTGTATGAAGATGACAAAATTAAGCGATCAAATTTTTGTGAAATTTTATTTAATATGTTAAATGAAAACGAAATTTTGCGAAAAATTGTATTCACTGATTTAGCGTCTTTTTGTCTGGATGAATCAGTAAATTCTCAAAATTATAGGTTAGTTATTCCTATTTAATTCTATCCTTTTTAGACCCGTTATTCCTTTCCTTTTAGGTATTGGTCTACTAGTAATAACCACCTTCGAAATTTAACTCATACGCAATACAGCAAGAGAATTAATGTGTGGATTGGTATTGTTGACACGCACTTGATTGGTCCATTTTTTATTAACGGAAATCTAAATTCTAGTAAATTTTTAACACTTCTTTGAAATGATATTTTGCCAAAAATACAGAATTTAAATATTAACAAGTCAATTTTCCAAATGGACGGAGCTCCTCCGCACTCTACGAATGAGGTAACAAGGTTTTTGAACCATCATTTTCCTGGTCGATGGATAGGAAGATATCCCATATCTTGGCCTGCACGTTCGTCCGACCTTTCTCCATATGATTTCTTTCTCTGGGGATATATGAAAACAAAAATTTATATTGACATTAAAGTTGAAAATGTGGAAGAACTTAAAACTCGAATACGTTCAGTATGTGAAGAAAATGATCCAAATTTCCTAACAAATGCCATACAATCTTTTTATCATCGTCTAGCATATTGCTTAGAGCGCGAAGGAGGTCATTTTGTATTTTTATTATAATTCATACATATTTCTAATAAACCGTCTACTTCAATCTATTGACTTTTTTTTAATATAAACTGGAGAGTAGAATTCATAATTGGTTCATTTAAATTACGCTTTATCTCTGCTTACATTCTTTAACTAATATTTTACTGGTTAAGAATATCACAGATGCATTGCGGTTAAATAAAATATCCATAATAAAACATGTTGCACTTGTCATAAGAGTTAACAAATATAATTTATTTCTGACGGAATGTGATGGTTACGCAAAAATAAATTATATTATATCAAATGCAACATGTATAATTATGGATATTTTATTTAACCGCAATGCATACCATAAAAATCTTCTTCTTTGTATACATTATTAATACGTAAAGATGTCCAACTCTTCGTGTATGTCTGCTTTAACACCAGAATAGTAAATGTCACTTGCTTGCGATAACTGACAAGTGTAAGTCATTTTTGACGTGGAAAGGTGTAGTTTGGTTTGACAATATTATTTTTAGAAATAGTAGCCAATCACATCGCACTCAATGCTTTGATGCGTTCCTGAACAAATCGAACATAGGGAAATTTACATTGAATACATTCTAGCATGTTCGGTGTTACATAAAACTCTCTGTATATATATTATGTCAACGTATAATAATGGACTCTATTGTTTAATTGTGTGTAATCTCTTTGTTTAATTGCGCCCGCAGATGCATAAATGCACCTGCAACGCCTACGCTAATATATTATCTTTTAGATTAAGACGTATTATAAATAGAAATTAGTTGCATTGTAAGAATTGGAATTAATTTGCACGTCTTGTTAACGTTTGTAATCTCGTTATAAGAAATAATTTGCTTTTTTTAAAAAGTTTATTTTCGACTAAGAACATTTAACTTATATATACATTTTGTTTAAATGTATCTATTTCATTGTTGTTATTCATAATACTTTATCAATAATTCAAAATATACAATTTCTAAAACCTAAACTTTATTTGGTATTTATTATAATTTAAACCAAGTGGTGCCCATTAATTATAATTAATTTCAAACCTACGACAAACCCTCCATTGCAGATGGCCGAGGTTCTTCGTTTGTCACCCGTTCTTTCCATGAGCAAACATTTGTCGTGATATATATATATATATATATATATAATTAATTATTTAGATTTTTTATTTCAGTAAAACGACGCTTGCGAATACACCTTGGGCATAAAAAAAAATTGTAGCAGTATTTGTTTGTAGTAATCCCTAGTTTTTTTTTTTAATGTATTTCTGTTTATTCATAATTGTAATAGTGTTACCTTTATCTGCTTTGCAGAGTATTAAGTTATTATTTTTAATTTGTTTTTTGTATCAATTATTGTTTTCTTATCTGGGTTACGTTGATGACTTTAATAGTGTGATTTGAAGTTTTAATTAGCCCAGAAATTTAATTTTTAACCAGAGTTCTTTTGTCTTCTTTATACATGTTATCACAAATGATTTCTGAATCTATAGCCAGTATTTCTGAATTTGTTCCATTGTTAATATATGGATTATATTTTAATCCCTTCTCCAATAATTTTGTCTCTTCGTTATTAAATCGTATATCTGTAAGGTTTGAAATTCTAGGAAAGAATGTAATATGACTTGGCTCACCACTATTATGGCT